>JAHWFO010085754.1:459472-470378 GCA_023313115.1 Rhysida immarginata
GATTAAATTTTATCTTTGCGATATAATCGTTTTTATAATTGTATTTTATTTTGAAAAATAACATTGTTTTGGTACCCGCTTATAATCAAACGAAATTTATATTACTAATAAATTTTTCCGTGTATTTTATTCTACTTTAAGCATTTTTCTTGGTTGAACGATTTCCATTATAATAACGACGCTCGACAAACAAACAACGATCCAAATAATATATTAAAGGAAAAACTATGACAGATTTAGATATTGGAGATGCTTGCTTTTTTTTTTTATTTTTTGCAAGCATTTATATATGATATCAAAAATTCTTTATTTGTAAGATTAGGAAAGTTATTAATTAGGAAACTGTTGTAATGAACTTCGTTCTGATTCAAAAATAGTTCTCTCGTATATATCTATGTCGTCTTAAATATTAAACTGACCAGTAGGCTGTGCCAGTAGACACTGCAAAATCCGAGTCAAATCTTGGGATTGAAGCGTTAATAATGCAAATTCCTGTAGCTTAAAGAGTATGCTCATTTTTTGGTGAAGGGGGAGTAGGAAATTGAGCATTGTTCAATCTGTTCGTATCGGCCTCGGTGGCTCAGCAGGTTGCGTGATCGCCTCTGATGCCCGAGTACGCGGGTTCGATCCCGGCCGAGGACGACGAGGATTTTTCAGGGGTAAATCCTGAGATCACGCACTTCCTTCGGAAGGGAAGTAAAGCCGTTGGTCCCGTGTAGTCGTTTGCCGGCTGCACGTTAAAGAACCCTTGCGAGGCAAAATTTGCGGCCCCTATAACGCCGTCCTGAAATGACCATAGCAGTTGAAAAGGACGTTAATACCAACCAAACCAACCAACCAAACCAATCTGTTCGTGTATCAGTGGCATTCACTCCCCTGCTTTACCTTACTGTCAGGAATAGCCCAACACGTGTTTGTAGTTGACAATGCACCTGTTAGGCTCACTTTACATCACTTTCACTCTTCACATCACATTTCAATTTCTTGCCTCCGGTCGTCACCCATGTCAAAAAGAAAACTTCGTTTTTTATCAAAGACAGAATATCTGTTATTAATAAAGCCGAGAAAGGAAAATCTCAACGAGAATTGCCAACAATTCCAATGTGGTAAAACCCAAATTCAGTCAATTCTTGCAGAACATTAGCGTTATCTGAAAGAATGGGAAGAAAGCATTAACAAAGAGAGGAAAAAGATACGATGGCAGCCATATGAAGAGGTCAATAATGCTGTTTTAGAGTGGTTTAATCGTGCTCGGGCCAAGGGACTACTTGTAAGTGGACCAATGCTTTCTCCAGTTTGCCTTGAAACTGAAAATTGAAAATTTTCACGTAAGTAATGGATGGCTAGAAAAAATTTGGTCAACGCCACAATATCGTCTATCGAGCCATTTGTGGTGAAAGCACTGCAGTGGATGAAAACTGTGTCGCAGATTGGAAAACAAGACTCAGTGGAATTACAAGAGGCTATCAAGATTGCGATATATACAACATGGACCAAACTGGTTTGTTCTTTAGGGCAATTCCAGACAAGACATTAACCTTAAAAGATGATCAATGCAAAGGAGGGAAACTAGCAAAGGAACGATTAACCATTGCCTTGTGTGCCAATTTGTGTGGAGAAATAGAACAACCGCTGATTATTTATAAAGCTCTTCGACCAAGCTATTTCAAAGATGTTGATCTTTCATCACTCGGTGTTTCATGGCAAGCAAACCGGAAAGCTTGGATGACATGTGAAATCTTTCGTTCCTGGCTAATCAAGCTAAATGAAAAAATGAAGCAGGAAAACAGAATAATTCTTCTTTTCCTTGATAATGCTCCCTGCCATGCTAAGGAAAAACTTTCGAACGTGGAGCTGAAATTCTTTCCTTCGAACACACAAGGGCTCGTTTGCAACCAATGGATAATGGCATAATTCAAGCTTTTAAAATAAATTATCAAAAGAAGTCTCTTGCATTCACTGGTTGCAAAAATGGACGATACTGCATCTGTTAGTGAACTCTCAAAGGCTGCAAATGTGTATGATGCCATTCGTTGGGTGTAAACACCATGGAATGCAGTTAACTGAGACAATAACAAAAAGGTTTGTTAACTGTGGCTTCAGCAGCGCTTCTGAAATAAAACAAAAGAAGAACCACCAAGAGATGATGAAAGACATCTAGAAGACCTAGCAGAAGCTGCCAACATCAACACTGACTTTTCCGCAATCAATGAGAAAACATCAACATTGACTTTTTCGCAATCAATGAGAGCATCAAATGCTGTAATGAAGCATGGGATGATGTGGTAATCGAAATGTTCGATACAACTGTGAAAAACGATGATAGTGATGAAGAAATCTTGGAAAATGAGAAGGAGCCGATTCCCCTAAAAGATGCACTTAACAGTATTCAACGTCATAAATCATTTGCATGTGATTTGAAAAGTCAAAACTTGCTGCAGTTATTAGAACAGGTAGAAAAGGAATAAGAACAAGTTATAGTACGTAAAAAGTTGAACAAAAAAAAAAACAAACTTCAATGTTGCAGTTTATGAATAAAGAATAGGGGAAAATTTTGATCCAATAATTGGGAGCACTTTTATTGCTATATATTTATACATTATATATTAGTAATTTGATTTCACGTACTGTTTATTTTGAATAACCACATTACTATATAAAATTTGAAAAATTTCATTCAAGTTCATTAATAAAACTTTAGTCCATGATGCAAATCACTAAAATAATTAATGAAATCGTTCAGTAAGGGGTCCATAGTGCTGTTTCTACCAATTTTATCAATTAATGAAATATAAAAATAAGTTTAAAATATTAAACAATTGAAAAAATGAAACTTTATAAATTACGCTGACTCTATATTATAGTCCCCCCCCCAACAATTCTTTAAGAAGACTACCTCTCCAGACGACCACTTTTACGTGGAACCATTGCTGGTCGGCTTAAATAGGTATCACTGTATTTGAATACTTTTTGTGCAGAATTTATATTTTCAATGTCCTCTATAATTGTAGGACAAAAAATGTATATGTCAACTTTTGATGTCAGTTGTCCTTTAAGAGTATCGTTCGAGTTAACCGGAAATTTGATTGTGCAGTGCAGACCCGCTAATCCGAACCCCTTGTAATTCGAACAGGCCTTTGGCAACACATAACAGTCGATTTACTGCGTATTTCCTACACTTCTCTCGCGTACGTGCAGTGCACGTGTTCAGCTGCTTGATCAGTGCACCTTGCAGCAGGCACATTGTCATAGGTCATCGGTGGTAGCTTTTTTGACAGGTTTTAAGCAGAAACACATGTTTGAGATATGCCTACTCGTTAATCCGAACAAATCGCTAATCCAAACAACCCTTTGTCTGAATTAGTTCGGATTAGCGGGTCTGCACTGTAATTGTTCCTTCCTGACATCATGTATTTACTGGCTGTGTAATAGGTAATTCGGACCTTATAACCTTTTAAAATTCTTGTTCATTTTTTTAAATGGTTCTATAAGAATTTTTTTGTATTTAAAACATTTGCTTGTTGAGAACCCTTTTTGCTCCAAGCATTTATTGTATGCAAATTTTGTATTTAGTCTTAGTTTCTGTATTAACTATGCGATTGTAAGCCGTAGTACAGGAAGTGTTAAATAAGTACGTTTTTTTGTAAACATTCAGAAGTGTTTTAGTACAACCACTTAACTCTCTGTATAGTGATTGAGAATTGATTTTACATGACATTTCTTTTTTGCAGTTATTTTCTTTTAAAAGGGGGATTATACAATGAAAAGATTTGGCCAATATTATTTTTTTCATCATTCTTTAGTCCTGCTTTTGTAAGATATTCATTTTGCAATATCAACTCGTCTGTTTTGTTAATTAGTTGTCCTTTAAAGCTTAAGGGGAGTCAGAAGTCGCGTAGTCTGAAACAATTAACATCGTCTTTTTTCCTCAGAGTTTCCACTGGATTTACAAACTTTTTGGAGTACTTAAAGTTGGTAATTTGTAGACTTAAACGATACCAAGCTGAAGTTATTTTAATATGTTATTAAGTTTTGTGCTCAAGAAGTAGGGTGTTTTCAGGTACATATTCTGACTACACAATCAAGATACAAAGATTTACTTTACACCAACAGAAAGATCAAAAAATTTACATTAAGAACACAGTCTCCTTTTTTATATTTGATTTTAAATTATATTTGTATAATTAGTTTACTAAATCGTACCACGAAAATGTTACTAAATTTTGCTTCAGGAAACTTTTTTATATTTAAATCATTTTAAAATTTTTGGCTACTGTGAAAAGTAAGACGGCATTCTTAATGTAAATTTTTTGATCTTTCTGTTGGTATAAAGTAAATCTTTGTATCCTGATTTGCTTAGTCAGAATGTGCACCTGAAAACACCCTTCTTCTTAAGCGCAAAACTTAATAACATATCAAATCAAGTTCTGCTTGGTGTAATTTAAATCTACTAATTATTAACTTTAAGTGCTCCAAAAAGTTTGTAAATCCACTGGGAACTCTGGAAAATATGATGATTGGTAAATTTTAATTTTTTCAGACTACGCGACATCCGACTCCCCTTAAAACACCCTTATGTATTTTCATATTGACAACACCGCCCCTTATATTTTTTGTAAGAAGAATAATAATAACTCTGCTATTTTCTATGATATCTCAGTTTTATTCCTATTATAAAATCAGATGTAAAACCTGTTACATCTTTGTCAATGATTCTTCAAAGGAAAAAGATTTAAATAAGACAACAAATGAATGATATTTAAAGAAAATACAGATTTCCAAGAATAAGTTCTAAAAACAAGATCTTAGTCATTAAAAAGCTAAACTGGTTCATTACGGTAAAGACACAAGAATTTTTTTTTCATATCAAATTATTTTGCTTTCAGGAATGTTTAAGAACTGAATGGTACCAAACCATCCATTTCTTTAAATCTAGCTAGCTGTCTTTCCTGATATTGGGAATTACCTTTAGATTAACTGGGTTAATATGTGGTAGTGAGGCTTGACCAAATTAGTTGATTAGAGCCACAGTTGGAATTCTAAAGCGGGTAATAATTTTAAGCCCAAAATATTTCACTATTCTGTGTGAGTTGTTGCTGGAGATTTTTCCAGAACATTACGGCTCCCACAACCCTTTGTTGATTGCCAATGGAAAACAGCCCCTTATACACTGAAGAACCAAAACATTATTACCATCCCCATATTGGTGGAGGACACGTGATTAAGTGGGAATGGTATTCAACTGTTGCTAGAGAAGATAAGGAATCAGTCTTGCACTTAATTTTGCGAGTGAAGGGAAAGGCTGCTGATCTAAGCGAATTTGATAGAGGGCAGACTGTAATGGCCCAAAGACTCGGAACGAGTATCTCCGAAACTGCACGACTGGTAGGTTATTCACGATCTGCCGTTGTTAGTATTTATGCAAAGTGGATAAATGACGGTGAAACCAGCAGTAGCCGCCAAGGTGTTGGACGCCCACGCGTCATCAAAGAAAAAGGATGTCGGAGGCTGTCCCGCTTGGTAAACCAAGATCGGCGCCAGACAGTGGCTCAGCTGACAGCCCAATACAATGCAGGTCCAGGTGGAAGTGTTTCGGAATACACAGTTCAGCGGACACTGTTGGATATGGGACTGGCAGCAGACGTCCCACTCGTGTGCCCTGTTGACCAAGCGTCATTGTCAACTACGCCTACAGTGGGCCCGGGAACATCGAGACTAGGCCATGGATAAGTGGATGAGAGTTGCCTGGTCGGATGAATCACGATTTCTTATTCATCACGTCGATGGTCGTGTCAGGGTACGCCAAGTTACAGGCGAACAGTCCCCCCCCCCCAATGTACGGCAGGCCATACACAGGCTGATGGTGGCGGTATTATGCTTTGGTGAATGTTCTCATGGGGCGGCTCTGGGACCCGTAGTAGTGGTAGAATGGACCATGAGAACTGCGGACTATCTGAACATCATTGCGGACCAGTTGCACCCTTACATGGCGTCTGTCTTCCCAACTAGAAATGGAATCTTCCAGCAAGACAACGCCCCATGTCACAAGGCTGAATTGTGTTGGAGTGGTTCGAGGAGCATAAGGATGACTTCCATTTAATGTCCTGGACATCAAACTCGCCGGATCTTAATCCGATAGAATACACTTGGGATGTCATGGAGCGGCAGCTCAGAGCTCAAACATCACCATGTCGGAATATCTTGACTTACCGTGATCGCTGCTAAGACATTTGATACAACCTGTCTCCAGTCATCTACCAACAGCTTGTGGCATCCATGCCAAGGCGAGTTGCAGGCCAAAGGTGGCGCGACGCGTTATTGAGTAGGTGGTCATAATGTTTTGACTCTTCAGTGTATATTACCCACCACTGCAATGTTCCACCAACGGGTGTCGAATATCCTAATTGGTCGAGAGCAATAATATCCTAATTGGTCTAATATCCTTCTGTTGGCGAAGGCGGAAATTAGTCCAGTTGATCATCGATCACGATGGCAATAACACAAGAAGCCAAGTGGTCTCTTTTATAGGACAAAATGTAACCAGGCGAAATTCACTCGGATAAAACAATTTTTCGTCACAAGTTCATTCAGAAAAATAAGTTTATATGATTGGAGGCAGTGAAAAAATTTTAAAAACTAACTATTAAAAGGGCGTGGCCTAACTACCGGAAAATACGGTATAAAAACCATAATTTACATCGCTGGTCCAACAAATACACACTTTAACAGGGAAACAAACCATCAATACAAATGGCCAACAAATGTCTGGTGCGGGATGGCCAACTAGTGCACGACTTTGGCAAAAAAAGTTTGACTTTGGCTGAACTTCGTCATGTATGGTTCCAGCAGGATGCGACAACACCCCACATAACTACTGAAGTGTCACAACTCTTGGGAAGTGCTTTTGGAACAGACTGGATAGTATAATTTGGTCCTGTTTGATGGATCCTAAAGCCACCTGATTTGATTCTCATGGATTTCTTTTTTGGAGGGGATTTCTTTTTTTTTGGGGGGGGGGGGGTTATGTGAAGGATTCTGTGTATCAAACTCCTCCCAGATATTTGGTTGAGCTGAAAACCTGACTTCGATACGCTTGTACAAATATTTCTTGAACAACATTTACTAATGTGTATGAAAATCAGGTGTTGCGATTTCCATTATGCACTCTGCTCCGGATGGTAAACAAATTGAACATTTCTGTAATTTTTTTGTGGAATAAACAAACAGATAGAGAAAAATAGTAAAGAAAATTCCACGGCCTGGACTCGAAGGTATATGCCCCGACGCTATAGCCACTAAGCTAACGTGGGAATGGAAACTGTTGCTATCAAACATGCCGTATGAGAATAGGATAAAGTTCGGCTCCTTGTTCGCAAGTCAAGACTACATTTACTATTAAATGGCGAATATTATAATAAAAATTGGAAAATGGTCTTAGGAGAATTTTTTCACGCCATTACCTCCAATATTAATGAATATATATAGAGAAAAATAGAAAAGAAAATTCCACGGCCTAGACTCTATTTAACCTTTGCTCATAGGGCATGCTTGATAGCGACAGATTTCATGTTCACTGTAGCTTACTGGATATCGCGTCGAAGCGTAAACCCGAAGGTCCCTGGTTCGACTGCAGGCCGTGGAATTTTTTTTTATTATTTTTCTCTATTTATTTATTAATATTGGAGGTAATGGCGTGAAAAAAAATCCTCCTAGGGCATTTTCCGATTATTATAAAGAAATAAGTTATGTAAAAATGATGCTTTAGGGGTAAACATCGTGTATTTTACAAGTTTTCCAATGCCACTTTTGTTGTATTTTACACGATTAAAAAGTTAAATTATGATTTGACCGCTTAAAGAGGTCAAAGGTCAAATTTGACACGAGAATCATGTTGCGCATCTTCACTTTCCTATAGCATTGTAAAAACAGATTGTTAACCTAAACAGATTTGTAGATATTTGAGTGGATCACTTCAAAGTAAACAACCTATATAAAGCGAGGAGTACTTCGAAAAGTGGTCTTCATAAGAGGCATGTAGCATTTCTGATAAAAAGTTTTAGAGTACCCCTCATATAATTTTCACGCATTTACTTATTTTGGGGGAAAAACTCTGTTATCAAAGTCTGTCTATTTGAATGAATATAATTGTTAGAAATTATATTCCTCAGAGTGCTATGCAACTGTGAAGGCTCAAATGGAACACTGGATGTTTTGTGAATATTGCTTGCTTCATGATCAATGCATCGACAATCGACAATCGAACAGTGTAGTGTATCGGTATTCGTGTGGAACTTGAAGCATAGCTTCCATAATCTCACCCTTCATAATCATATTCCAAGAGAAATACACTGAATTAGAAAAGAAGCCTGATGTACCCACAAAGGTCATCCAAAGTATAAAAGAAAATTGCCTCCTCTTGGTGGAGGAAAATTTGATTGACGATTGTCTAGACTAGAAGCAGACCACTAGTATTAGATAAAACACGACCTATGAAGTCCAGTAATCTGGAAATAAGACATTATCAATGTCTTCAAAATTAATATCAAGTATATGCCTTGGATCACGATATCTCTTTCTATGCATAGGATGCTTTAAAATGCCCGAGACTAGCTCGTTGCTATGATTTTCTATATTGGGCAGCATGGATTCCATGAGCCCTTGAACGTATTTGCCAATATGAGTCATGTTGAAGTCATTATAAATGGAGGACTTGCGAACAATTCTCCGATCTTTTTGCGCAATAGTCCTAAGGGTAACGTTTTGGAACGTTTGCAGTTCTTTCCACCTAGTCTTACATATTGTGGCCCAGACGGGCATACCATACGTCAAAATAGTCCGAACAATGACCTTATAGAGTAGGAGTTTATTATCAATGTTTAGAGCACTATTTCGGCCCAGCAGAGCAATCAAGCTAAACTTGGCTCTCCTAGCCTTATTCAACGCATAAGTTGCGTGGGGAGTCCAGGTAAGTTTAGAGTCAATAACAACACCAAGATATTTATAAGTTTCAACCCAGTCCAGTTTTTTGCCATATAGTGTTAGAGAATCTAATGATCTCTTTCTCTTCTTGGAAACAAACATCGCCTTGCATTTGTCAACATTCAATTTTAGCCTCCACTTGCTAAACCAGCTTTCACACTCCTTTAGAGCCTTCTGCAGCCGCGAGACTACTACGGCTGGTTGACGAGCACAGGTCAGTATAGCAGCGTCATCTGCGTAAAAAAAGAGCTTACATTTAGAAGGACTTGGGAAGTCTCGCATAAAATAATTGAATAATACTGGCCCCAGGACTGAACCCTGTGGGACACCAGCTTTTACTTCATACATAGGAGATAGACTATCTCCAACTCTGGCCTGAAAGAACCGGTTGGAGAGAAACGAGTGTATCAGAGTAATTATGTCTTGAGGAAATCCATCCATAATCATTTTAAAAATAAGACCATCGTGCCAGACTTGGTCGAAGGCTTTGTGTACATCGAGGAAAACGACCCCACAATACATAGAGAGATTAAGGGGCTCATTGATATCCGCTGCGAGTCTCCGTGTTTGGAGTTGGCAGGAATGGTTTGAGCGAAAGCCAAATTGTTCATCGCGGATGAGATCGTTGGCATCACAGTGCTCAATGAATCTCTTGAGAATTGTTTTTTCCAGGATTTTGGAAATTGATGGTAACAAGCTGATGGGCCTGTAGCTAACAGGATTTGCAGGATTTTGTCCTGGCTTAGGAATGCTTAAGACAACTGATTGCTTCCAAGCATCCGGGAAGTAAGTGTTCTTCCAGCAGTCGTTAATCACTTTTGCAATATCTTGAATTGTATTTGGAGGTAAATTTTTCAAAGCACTGTTCTTAATAGAGTCTTTACCTGGAGCTTTTCTCGTTTTTAAATTTTTAATGATGCTTAGGACTTCATTTACATCAATGCTATGTCTTGGGAATTCATTGCCGTGAATATTATAGAAGCCAGTTATGCAGGATTTTACTTTCTCAGACATATCAAGTCCTATTTGCCGACCATCAGTAGGCGTGACAAACTGTTCTGAAAGTGAACTTGCAATAAGCTGCGCTTTATCATCATCATTCGTGATGAATTTGCCATTTTGGGCTAACAGAGGTGGGATATTAATGGCTTTCTTGTTTTGCAAGGCTCGAACCATGCACCACATAGAGTTATCGTGGGTCGACAGACTCTTAACTTTATCATTCCATCTGTCATTACGAAGTGCTTTTACCTCCTCGTGAACTCTTCTTGTGAGCCTATTATACTTGGTCTTAAGCCATGAATCACGAGTTCGGTACCACTGCCTTCTAACCTTATTCCTTTGCTCAATTAATTGTTTGATTTCTGGGGTGAGATCAAGGTGATCAGCTCGCTTCGACTCTAAGGGTGAAGCACTAGAGTCAATAGCTGCATTTATACGTTTAGTAAGCTTTTTCACATTGGTATCTATGTCGCTCGTACTATGTACGTTATTTAGTGGGTCGTCATCATTTTTGAGAATTTCTCTAAAAAATTTCCAGTCTTGTTTGAGCCTCAGTTCTTCTTTGAGGTCAATGTTTACGTTATCAAAATTTAGTGCAACTGGTTTATGGTCTGAGGATAGATCATTGACAGTATAGATACTGAACGATTTGTAGAAGCCCTTCAACAACACAATATCAAGTACATCGCTTGAAGGAGAATGATCACAATAATATGTATCATCCACAGGGCCTACTGCAATAATATCAGATTGCCTTTGCACGTAGCCATACAAAAGGACACCGTTTTGGTTATGGCATCTGGAATTCCAGTGCGAGTGCTTAGCGTTCAGGTCTCCCGCCATAATAACGGGAATATTCCCGGAAAACAGCTCGTCAAGCTCATTGGTATCGAATTTATGCTTGGGCGCATTATATAGAGCCACT
>JAHWFO010085754.1:470478-484000 GCA_023313115.1 Rhysida immarginata
GCATCGAATTTATGCTTGGGCGCATTATATAGAGCCACTAGTTTCACCTCTCCCAGTGTGACATCAGTAATGATAGCAGAGGCAGCTTCCATTCCCATATAGTCTCGGGTTGGTTCCTCCCGATGATGAATGCCTTTCTTAATTATAATTGCTGACCCACCTGATGGGGACTTTACTGTAGTGGGAAGAATTCTGTCTTTACGATAGACACAGTAACCAGGTAGCCTGAAGTCGCGGTCTGGCCTTAAGTGTGTCTCACATAGAAATGCTATGTCTATATCCCATTGGGTTAGGAAGTTGTAAAACTCAATACGCCTCCGGGGGAGCCCCCTGGCGTTCCATATTACGCAACGAAGTTTACCTCGATTTGTAATAGAATAACATCGATCAGCCATACTGTCAGTGTTTATTCGTAAGTATTCCACTCATCAGTGGCATTTTCTTGCCTAGTTCGTTTAACAAATTGCATACACTGCCAATTTGTTTATACATTTCTTGAAAATCATTCACGTTAATGCTCTTATCTTGTTTGGAGACCATTGAAGATCAATGCATCAAAATGCACAGGTTTAAATAAACACTGAGAACCAACCAGAATTCGTGATTATACAATAATATCTGATTTGTTGTTTTGTTTTAAAGGAACCAATAAGAATTAATACAATTATTGAATGGTATTTGCTTAGATAACCAAACGACTAACGAAAAAAGTTTTTCCACCATTTTTTCTTTTTTACAATAAACATCTCAAATAATTCACTTTCTTGGAATGAATTTCTTTTTTTGAAACAACAATACATATGATCCGGGATTTGAAAGAAAATCTTATAACAGTATATTACAAAAAAATAGCTTTCAAGGGAATTAGAGCGAGGGAAAAATATGTACAAAGCGGGATTATGTATTAACGGTGCCGTATTAACGAAGTTCGATTGTACAGTTTCTGCACTCCTGTGTGGGAGAAGCGGAATTTACGTTCAGTAATTTGGAACTTTCAATGATCTGACGGATTAAATTGGATGAGTTTTAATTCAGCTTATGAACATATGAAAAAATCTTATTCAGCTATTATTTCCATTCTGCAGAAGCTCGAGTAGAAAATAAGCTGTTGTACATTAAAACTCAAATGTATAAAATTGAGTTCAGCCCCACTTGGAATACAGAATTCAATTTTGAAGACAAAAAGAACTTATTTTTACCTCCATTTTAGATGTACTGTTGTTATCAGTGCATTTCCTCATCGCATTCTTTTTGACACAACTGGCTTCACATAATAACTGACGGGAATCATCTGCATCCCAAAAATGGGCTGTAGGTTGTCTTCCATTTATTTCTTCTGCTGCTTCAAATTTCACTCTGTCAAAAAATTAATGGAAAAAATTAAAATGAAATACCATATTTTTTCAAATATTGGTCGTATTCACATTTAGGCCGCAGCCGCAAATTTGATAATTGAACGAAATTAGTTTATACACTCCTGGACAAAGTTATAAACTCTCATACATTTTGCAAAAACTTAAATGAAAAAAAAATTGCTTTATAAACTTGATAACAAAGCGTATTCAGCTATCAAATGGCCCTAAAACTTTGTCATATTTTTATATCTTTTCATCCTTAAATCTTTAAAACAGTTTTAATTTGCTATTTATCTTAATGTGTTACAAAAATACCTGGACATCAAGAGGCGCAGTACCGATCAGATTAAGGGACTAGGTATTGACGTTACAAACCTGGCAAACGGTAAAATATCATCAACCCAGTTGCAACTGACATTGCTGAGTATAACAAAGGGAATGACATCGAAAGGTAATCATTTAGAGGCACACACCTCTTTCGAAGCACCTGAGGTAAGATCTGAAGTTTCTGTCGAAGAGTACCCTGATGATGATGATGATGACGATGATGATCATGTTCATGATATTGTAAAAGATGATGCAGTACCCCTTATGCAAGGTAATTTCACTGATAGATGGAACCTTGATCTCAAATTTCGTCGAGATAGGTTGTTACGACATCTTCAGGAGTGACCCGACATTGTTAGCTGGACTATTCATGATCTCCTCTTGATCAACGGATGCACGCTTCCTGGATCACGTATTAACACCCTAATTATTGATGTTATGAACATTAATAATCAAAAGTTTCCGCCGGTCAGTCAGCGTGAATTTGCCAAAGTGTTAAAAGTACTAAAAATTTCTGATGAGTTGATTACGAATCCGTTTTATAGAACAGGCGTGTCAGCTCATCATGAAAGTACACCCTGGATAACCCTTACCCCATCACCGATGCATACAAGGAATAAGACACCTCTTCTGTCAGTCATCGCGAGGGATTGGGCAACATTAAAATAATAAGAATTAGAAAAAAAAATGTTTGTAATAATTACGGAGTATTATGCTTTAATTCCCCTGTGTTTTCCCATTTTATTTCCAAAAATTTAAATTCAATTACACAAAAAAATAATTAATCAAATAAATAAAGTAATAACACACACAAACACAAACACACACACAAATTGTAACATTTCAATTCAAAGTTATTAATTCAATACGATTGTTTACATTTTTAATTTATGAAATTTAAGAACATTCAGCGTTGAATTTACTGGTTAGTTCATCAGCGAGATATTCGCATCTTACGAGCTGGTCGTTCCATTCCAAGTCATATGTGTACGTGTTCTTCACGACTGCATCTATTGAAATTCCACTGGCTGAAAATTTCAGGTAATGTAGACAGTGGTGCCCGCAGGTTGTTGCAAGGGGGCTTTGAACCATTCGACAGGTTGTTGCAAGGGTCCATTTGTCGGCGTTTCTAAGCATGAAGCTAAGAAAATGCGCAGGAGGAAAATTTCCGAAAGACTCGAAGACGAATGCATATTTATGTGTGGGTATAAAAAATTCCCGACCAGTGAGTTCCGGTTTTACTCGAATCGTCCATGTTTACAATCAGTAAAGAAAGATAGATGGGAATGAGTTGCAGGATCACATCCGCTGGGAAGACACCTATCGTCAGCAGCGCCGTGTACACATCGCCTTCGAGGGCATTCCACAACTGTACGGTGTTCATCGAATTTTGCACTTAATTTGTAAAATCAAAACTAACCGCTCTGTCTTTATTGATTTCCAAGCGGTTTTGAAATTGACAATACGCAATCAGATTAACTGACATCTTCAGTGGTTGGACAAATTGAATCTCGATGCTAAGTGTTCCGTTTTTAATTATTTCTGTCTGTCGTAAGGTTGTACGAGATAATCATATATCCCGCTGCGAAGTCAGCTTGTGAAATGCCAGTGTCACGATCTTGCTGCCACAATCCGAGAGCTTTAAGTGTATGGACGAATTCTCGGAGGTATGACCGGTCGTGAAGTTGGGTGAAAAGGAGTGTTGAGGAATCGTTTGTGTATCAAGTGCCAGAGAGAAATAAGAAAGGTTAAAGTGCTGAAAATTGTATGAATTTAATTAAAATGAACCATTTTGTGCTTCGCTGTTAACAAACACGAAAATGAGCTTGGAGGGAATCCGACCTGTGACGAGATTCTACACGGTGTGGTTTCTCGCACCCATCGGAATGTTCACATTTCTCATTTCCACAGATCTGAGCGGATAAAATGCGTTAATGCTCACGGTCGTCAGCCTTATGTTTCTTGTACAGGTAATTGCAAATTAATATTTCACGTCAAATGTGCAAATGTGCAAAAGAAAGACATCCAAGTCGTAAAAGCAACATGGCGCTGTTCCGAAAGTAACTGCGTAGATGCTTCCCTCGCTCGGGGATAATGTCGAATTCGATCCGGACCTCAGCTACAAGTCCACCAATTCTTCGCAAAAGGAAAATAAGTCTACCAATATCGATCAAGTTCTGACTGCGGTTAATGATCTTATTAGCGTAGTTAAAGAATTTATCAAAACAGGCAATGTCACATGTATTAATGGTTAAAATTAGGAGTAGCGCAGTGGAAATAAATTAACATGCAACAGTGCACTGAATAAATAAATAAATGGTAAAGTTTATTGTAAATAAGAAAATAAAAGAAGTAATGACAACGAGGAAACCGGTGGGTTCCTCTTTGCAAAAATAATGAACACCAATTACAAAAATGCAAATAAATATCAGTCAAAGACAAATATGAATAGATTAACTTTATCCGCAACTCAGTGCGAGATAATCCTAAATCTACAGATTAAATCTTACAAATAAGCCAAATCTTCAAGGCACACTTGACCTATCGGTAAATTACACCATAGGCTTAAACGTAAGCCCTAACATTATATTTCAGCTGGTAACCTAACCAAAGCTTACAAGCTAAACACATGAATACGACAATTAATGTCTAACGACCAGAAACTGTAATTACCAAATTCGCCTAAAAGTAAATTACATCACAGGCACTAACGTAAGCCTTTACAATTATAATTCAGCTAGTAACCTAACCAAAGCTTACAAGCTAAACAAATGAATACGACAATTAATATCCAACGACCAAAAACTGTAATTGCTAAATTCACAAAAGATAAATAGCTTAAACTGCCACAGCAGTGCAAATAATTAGTTTGCTAACCAAATCTTGAAATGCTTAACACTAGACAAATGATATAGGTCAATATAGAAATAGCAACTTAGCTGGGTCGGTCTCTAAAACACTTTAAAGGAAGCCAACCTCCAGCTTAAACGTTTTAAGCAAATAGTAAATAATAAGACATAAAAAGGCTTAAACAAATTACGTCCAGCAGAAATCAACTGAAACAGTTACAGTAATTTATAATGGTCATTTACATAAATTTTGCTGCAACACAATAGCATACGATAACACAAAACGGCGCACTCGCGTACTAAAAGTTCCAAATGCGAGGGCTAGAATTAGTTGAATAAATTTCATCATAAAAGTCACTATCGGTAAAAGTTCTATAGTCAGGGGGAGTCCATTAACATTAGAATTACAAATCAATATAGTCACTCAATACACAATAAGTAGAGTTCTTTTTTTTGTTTCCAGTTCGGAGATTCAAACTCACAAGAGACCTGAGTTAAAGAACATGGATATTACATGACGAAACAAAATGTGCTGCTACGTTAACATTAGTAACATAAGACAGGCATAACGGGCTATTACATGATTTAGCACAAGGATAACATTTCTACGTGAGGTAGCAGGCACTTCTCTTGAGCTTAATGATTACGAAGCCAAAATCATTCGTGAGATAAGCTCTCATGCCGCTGGGCCAAAGACCACACACCTGAGTGCACACATTTACGTCACGGCGACTTAACTCCGGAAAAGCTTTCTTAACTAAAACGTTCGCACAGCCTACAGTAAAAGATACACTCACCAAGCCGAATCCACGGTCGGCGGCTGAAACACTCGGTGTACGGGGAAGCAAACTGAACACCGGCGATGTGCACCTTTCACGTAGCTGATTCTCGAACTCAGCGTCGGAATAAATCTCCGCCAACGGAGCTTCTCTGCTTGGCAGGGTAACACACAACGAAGCGCGCGCCGACTCCGTAGCCGTCTCCGTTGCAGTCGCTCGAGGACGAACCTTCTCCTTCGGCGAATCGATCATTAAGCATTCCCGATGCCTCTTATCGTTCGTGGCCAGGAGACTCGTTTTTCTACGTCGTCCATCGGTCGTCGCCAATTTCCTTCTGTCTCTCTCACCTTGCTCTCGCTTCGAGCTCGCACTCGAGAGCGTCGCTCCTCCCTCATTGGCTCCTGCGTTATGATGTTGTAGCGGACGATGACGACGTCGATTCCGTTTTCGCTCCGAATTGTAAACTATTCTAGAGCGAAAACGATCGACTATGTCGCCGGAATCATTAAAATTCCGTGACAGCCAATAATATCCAAGAAGAGAATAGAGCCTTAAACAAAAAGATAGATCAAGTGCTTACACTGCTACAGTTAAGCGATAAACCTAGTCCTTCCTCATGAAAGACACTTATGCTGAAATAACAAGAAAGGCGAAAGCAAACGGAGTCAAGTCGCCTACGCCGGCTAACTTTGATGACGACTACCTTAGCCAAGAGTTGCCTGGTAAGGCCACATTTTCTAATTCTCATAAGCCGAAAAAATACAATAGTAAACCGATACGCATTGGTAGGAATGAGAACTGTTCCGGCATTATTAATTCCAATAGATGTAATCATACTGAGAAAAAATTATTTGTTTCACGGTTGCAACCAAACGTAACCAGTGTGCAGATTCGAGATTTTTTATCCTCTACTTTTCCATCAATTATTTTGAGAAGATGTGAAAAGCTAAAGGTCAAGCATCTAAGCTATTCCTCGTTCGTACTGTTTGTAAACAGTGAAGATTACGATATTCTTTTCGACTCTGAGATTTGGCCTTCTGGCACTCTCTTATCTCCATTTTTCGGTAGATTATTTGAAAATCAAATTGATTCTTCGCTTCCGGAGGAGGGCGCTTTAGTTCGGAACGACTAACAAAATTTATTATCAAAACGTGCGTGGGTTGGGAACCAAGTTAGCCTCATCACTCGATTTTGCTCTCGAGAACACGCAATACATCTTTTGCTTGACCGAGACTTGGTTGAATGACACAATCACCGATTTTATGCTTTTCGGAGACAACTTTAAAGTATTTAGGAGCGTTCGTTCAGATCGAAGGCGGGGAGGGGGCGCTCTTATTGCGGTCCCTGATTTCCTGACAACGTTTAATTGTTCTTTTGAATCTTCTACATCTTGAAGATATAGATGTTGTCGGAGTAATTGTAGCACAGACGGGCTCAGTTAATAAAAGCTATAAAATGTGTATTCTTAATATTTATATCCCGCCGCTACTTCCGTCAGCCAGCTATGAGATCTTTTTAGAAGAACTAGCGCATTTTATCATTTTGCTAGACATTGAATGTATTGTTCTAGGAGATTTTAACTACTCAGACTTTAACGACTATTTCGATAGCTGCTCCTATGCTAAACAGAGAAAAATAATGACTCAGAGCTGGCTCAGTGAGGTCCACTTTGTGAATTGCAATTTAATAAAAAATAGTTTTGGTGATAATCTCGATAAAGTGTTCGCTAATACGGATTTTTCAGTTAATAGATCAGATACCGCTATGGTGCCGGCGGATGCTTATCACCCTCCACTTTTAGTACACATTAAGACCTCTTTGACTGCAATAAGTAAAGTTAGCGAATCTAAATTTTTATTTAGCAGGGGTGATTACGTTGGTCTGTTTAATTTTTTGAATGTTTACGATTGGTACGAGATTCTATCATGCACCAACGTTAATGAGATTTGGAATGGTATTGTAAAAGTTTTACGAACTTCTATCTCTACGTTCATTCCTACATCCTACAACAAGTTCTCTCATAAAGGCCGCAGCCATAAGCCTATTTCTTCCAAGCCCTTTCCCTTCTGGGTTTCGAATAAAACCAAAATAGAATGGAGGTCAAAACAAGACCTGCACAAGAAATATAAACGTTCTAACGCTTTGGAGGATTATCTCAGATTTACGGAGGCCAGACGGAATTTTAAAGTTAGCTGGAGATCGGATCGAATTACATATTTTAACTCATTGGGCACTCAACTCAAATCTAACCCGAAGTATTTTTGGGATATTACAAAAAAATTACTACACTCTAATCTTAAAAAGACTGATACGTTAGAGCTGCAAAAACAAGAAGAAGTAGCCCGTTTCTTTGAGTCAACAATGAGTAACGATGTTTTTGTGAAGGCCGACACCTTATTGCTTACAGAATGTTGGAAGAGTTCGGACGCCTCTTTTACAGTGTCTCCTGTTAAGTTTCAGACGCTTCTTGATAAAGCAAAGAATGTGTCCGCGTCTAAAGTTTGCATTGTCCCAGACATACCCGATTATATTTTTAAAGGTTGTCTCCCTGCTTTGTCCTCTCCTCTGTTGCATTTGTTTAACATCTCGCTGGAAAGAGGTATATACCCGGAGGCTTGGAAACAAGTTTTGATTCATCCAATTTTGAAAAAGGGCAGAACTGGGGACTTTAAGTCCTTTAGACCAATTACTTTAATTCGGTTTCCGGCAAAGCTACTTGAGACACTTATTGCCGATCAGTTGGGCGCTTATATTGACCCTTTTCTTTCTGTGCAATATGGTTTTCGCCCAAAGCGGTCAACGCAAACGAACTTGGCCACTTTTTTGCATTTCATCACTCAAAACATGGATCATAAGGTTCAGGTCGACGCCCTTTTTCTAGATTTTTCAAAGGCGTTCGACAGTGTCAACCTTAAGTTGTTACTCGACAAAATGCATTCCGTAGGGCTTCCTTCTCATCTAACTCAATGGTTTGCCTCGATGCTCTGTGGCAGAAGTTTTAAACTTAGTTCGCAAGACCCATCGCGCTCCACTTATTCCATCAGAAGTGGCGTTCCGCAGGGGTCTCCGCTTGGCCCTCTTTTGTTTAATATTTTTATTGCGGACCTTCTTTTTGCTTTAAAAAACGTACCTACCAAAGTCCTGATTTATGCGGATGATATTAAAATCTTCTATTCGATAGATAGCTGAGAGGCTTGTAAGACTCTCCAACAAAGCCTTGCAATTGTCTCGAAGTGGGCCTTCGGCAATGGTTTGGTCCTAAACATACAGAAATCATTTGTTGTTTCTTTCAACCGGAAAACAGCTCCGTTTCTGTTTGATTATAGCACTGGTGATGGTCTCCTTACTAGGAAGTCTGGGCTTAAGGATCTTGGTGTCTTGTTTACCGATAATTGTTCTTTCTTGAAGCACATAAGAGTCTCTTAATTGCGACATCTCTCGGCGTCTTGGAATTCTTAAATGACTCACTCATTATTTTGCAGACGTTTCGATCTTCATCACTTTATTTAAAGCATTTGTGGTACCCAAGCTTCTTTATTGCGTCTGGATATGGTATGGCACCAATATGCAAGCCCTAACCCAGATCCAGCGCAAATTTACCAGTTTTAGTAAGTTTCTCCAGAAAAGGCTCAAAGTTCAGGATTTGTATTTTATTAATAATCCTCTGTTCAGTATTAATCACTTCATTAATATATGCTTTCTTAATATATTTCTTAAGCTTTATTATGATAAGATGCGCGCGCCTGCTATAATAGATGATTTTAATTTTCAAGAGTTGAAAAGAAAGCGAATCGGCTATACTTTTAAGCCACCCTTTAAGTGGAGAACTAATTTATGCGATATCGATCCAGTAATGAAACTTATTGCTAATTTTAAAGCGAATTTTTACGATTTTAATCTTGACGATTTCGAAGATAAACGTTTTACATTATTAGAATGATTGTTCTATGATTTAATTCTCCAGGTTACTCCTTGTTCTGCGTCTGTTATTATTAGTTTTATTATTTCTATTATTATCATTGCTTTTAGGTTCCATTTAATCATTTTTTACCAATTTTTTTTTTTTTGCTTTTTTTTTCCTACTTCATTTATTAATTACTTAACTTATCTTACGTATCTTCTTTTCCTCATTTATTAATTAGTCGATAGTTTTAGTTTATTGTAAGTATTTCATTAACCCCGTTTTTGGGCCTCGGCCTGTTTGGGGGATAACATCGGGCTTTTCCTTCCGGTTTATCCGGTGGGATACTCCTGTTGTTGTTACATTATTATTATTAAAATTATTATTATTACCTTGTCCGTGACCGTGTTGGATCCTCGTACCCAAGTCTTGAAGTAGGTGACCGCCGGTCTCATGCATAAGTGAAACCAATGATTGTTTGAGAGTCTGCTCGGCCATCACATCATTAAGCAATGACATGCCACCTTTTAGGGCGTGTATACCCAGAATTTTGCCCATTGATTTGAGTAATGGTGTCGCTCTAGGCAGCAAATTTGTAAAAATGGAACCAAGAACACTGCCAGTCTGAAAAGTTGTACCTTGAAACACAGGTAAGCCATGCCCTTTTTAATTTAGATAATGCTGTAAAAGTGCATCAGTGTCGGGAAAACAGAAGGAAAATGAGAAACGCAAGGATACAATTAAAAAACGTACAGACAATAAGGTACACAGGTGACAGTAGACAGGGGGAAAGAACGAGTCGAGGTTAGGTTTCAAGGCTTGATACGACGGACAAGTCTGAGGAGCGAGTTCCCATGGAGCGGGGACGAAAACGAATACACAGACGGAAAGAAGGTCCTGAAACAGAATTGGCAAAAGATAGTAATGAATAAGAAAAAACAATAACAGTAATTCTAAAGAAGGGCTCAATAAATTCTTATAGTAATACAAAAAAAATAAAATAAGCAGGGAATTTTAAAGTTAATGCTTAAAGGAATTAAGTTCAACGTTCGAAATCATGATAAGAAACTGCCAACGTCTCATCTATGGCTTGGCGGATTTTGAATCGGACTGCGCATGAAGGAGTCGAAATTCACGATGAAAATACTTTATTCTTCCTGAAAACCAGCTTTTGACTGCTATGTGCGGGTCCTTGAACACATGTAGAACGGCGTAACTCAAATCTCGTTCTGTCAAAAGAAACTGGAGAAATAGTTAATACAGTTAATACGAGCAGAGCGGACTTTGATTAAATTATCAGCCATTAACTCGAATTTTCAGAGAGTCGCGTGATGACGATGCACGAACGAAAATGTCGACAGATAACGATAACTGATGATAGCGTGTACTCATGCAGTAGCTCATTCACTAAGGCCTTAATTCCATTTCCTTAGAATCGGCAAAAGTAACTGAAAAATGGTTAACCAACCTGTTGTAAGCTGATCCAAAGCAAACCAGAGTGAAGTTTACTAATGATGTTTCGGCTGTGGGGAGAGGAGAAAATCAGGCTCAATAACCGCAACCATGGAACATCAATATCTCTGAAGACCATCCGAAGTTGGAAGATCGTCAAAATGGTTAAAACAAACGAAAATTCACATCGTATATCAGCGTTCTAAGCTGTCCAATTGAGAAGAATAAGCAGACTCGGCGCTAAATTCAATAACTTAGTTGATTTCATTGTCCAGATGTTAAGTCCGATTAGAAGTTTTTTGGCTATGTATTAATCGGCATCAAGGAATCCGGCTAAGGACAAAAGTAAGTCGCCCGGTTCTATCCATAGGACCGGCTTGTCGTGTTGTTGTCCCATCCGAAGCTGACGACCGATTCTCCTCAACTGCCCAAAAAATGAATTTCTTTTCACCACAAAATCTTGAAGAGGCTCGAGCCACGCAAACTCGAGCTCCAGAAAAATCAAGCGGCAGGCAACGCTCTAAAAGAAAAACCTCCCATAACAAAGGGGATTTAACTTAACAATAGCTTACAAGCCAAGATATTTCAGAACGGTAATTTAAACAATTCGTTTAGATAAAAACAGCAATAAGCTTTGTAATTTTACGGAAAAATCGAATAAATAAATATCCCAAAAGTAAATGCCAAATATTTTAAGGTATTTTAACAAAATATTAATATTATCAATCCAGTCCTTTTTTTTTTTTTGCAAAATTTTGCAATCAAAGAGCGAAACAATGCAAGGCAGAAGCGTTAAAGCTAAATCTTAAGCTTTTAAGCTTTTCCTTTTCCTGTTTTTTTATATATGTCTTAGCCGAGAAACAATAATTATGCCAAAGTGATTAGAAAAATATAAACTCCAATTAAAGAGTTTTAACAGTTTTAAAAGGTTACACGAATGGCCTGTTAAGTTGCAAAACGTTTATTCCGTAAGACTCTTAGTTCAAGCAAAATAAAATTCGGGTCATGTATAGTCGACTGCCATATTTCGAACCTCGTAATTTAGTTCCCCAAATGGATGAATAATCCAAAATAGTCATAAGGCGACCTGACCAGGCGAAATGCTGTGAAAAGTACGTATACTTTTCCTTGAAGAAAGGGAACTAGAGGAGAAGAGCGACCGACTCCATATAAACCCTGGAAAGTAATTTCCTGAACAACGCGACAAGAACGCGTCGAGTGAACCCTTTAACATTATTATTAGGAGGGGGAACACAGTAACCTCCCCATGAACTAAGAAGTTCGTGAAGTGTTCCACGACGTAGACAATCGCTTCACGCAATAAATGACCAAATGATCGAATTTAAAGGCATAAGGAACCTAGGAACGTCGATTCGTATCGTCCAGAAGCGCAACCCAAACACTGGAGCGAGAACCGACCGCGTCAAAGCGACCAAACCATGAAGGAAAACGAGAAATATACATCAGCATAAACGACTTAATGTCAGTAAAAAAAACTTTTGTGGCAAAAAAAAAACTGTTGTAAACAGTTCCAAATAAAAACGGTACGCTACAGTAGTTAAGTATCTACTGGTGATTTGTGCTTTTGACTTTTTCTATTAGTTCTGATTTATTTGACTTTTATTTCATTAAACATTTTACTTTTACTTTATAAATCGTGTACTGTTACATGTTACTTGTCTTCTACTGCGTTACTCTCATTTATTATTAAATACATGTGACACGTACTTTTCAATTTCTGTTTTATTAATTTTATTTTTTAAACTTTTTTTTCAATTTAGATTATGTAACTCAAATCAACTTCCTATGAAATGAGAATAAATATATAAAAAAACAGTAAATTTTATAAAGCAGTTACTAGTAGCATTGTCTCGTAAGTCCGAATTTTTCTGAAAATGAGGTTATAATTACTTTTTGTTCATTACGGAAGCCTTCTTTGATGTAATAAGGCCTCGTAAGTCTAGAGTTTACATGAATTATATAAAACGAAAAGAATGACTAACTTCGCATGTCTGCAATACGCAATATAAAAATTTCACGAGGTTTTAGAAGTAAGGTGAAGATATAGAGCTCACTGGGTAGAAACAACACCACCATGGATGAAAGAAACAGGATGGACGACTTCCCCAGCAAGTTTTAGAGAGCCTTTATAATCGGAGAGTAGAAAGGTAGCCATGTTTTGGCAAACCTCTGTTTTGAAAGTACTACAGCAGTACTATATATATTTATTTTCAGATGAAGCAATCGTTCTAAAAATGTTGTTAACTGTTGTACAAGAACTTAAATATAATATCAGACTTTCGAGAAGTAAATAAAATTTAACATTTTGTTTAAACTATACATGGATAATTTTAAAACATTCATTTATGATATAGCTGTTAATTTCTTAATGGATTTGTTTAATGTAAATACATGTATATCAAAACTAATTAAACATTACTGGATTCAGCAATAACATTTTATTTCAGTAAAAACAATATTTTATTTCAATAAAAATATTAGTTTCATTTTATCTTAAAAGCATTTTTTTATTAATAAAAGAAATTTTTAATTAACATATGAGGTATAATAATATAATAAAATATTTAAAACAAACATTTGCTTCTAAATTTAAGAATAAACATATGTAAGAGAAAAGAAAATAATTTATAATGACAGTGCGTGTATTTGAATTTTAAAAAATTAATAATATTTTAAAGTTGGAAAGTTGTTTTAATTTTAACCGGTGATTAAATATAATTTTGGTTTGCTAACTTTGAAAATGAATTCAGTTTTCATCCATCACGCCAGAATTTTTCAAAAATGCAAATAATGCAAATTCTACATGCACTCCTACTTCATAATCGTAATTTAAGCCAG
>JAHWFO010085806.1:1634-15070 GCA_023313115.1 Rhysida immarginata
TGAAGAGATGGACCCCTCATGTGTTGTGAACACAGTTCAAGCGGCAGAAGGAGGCGCCATGATATGGGCCATGTTTTATTGGTATGGCAAGGGTCCCCTGATATTCCTTGACAGTCGGGTGAAAGCCAAAGACTACCTGAGCATTGTTGCAGATCAAGTCCATCCTGCAATGGTGCATTTGTACCCAAATGGTGACGGGTTCTTCATGGACGATTGGTTGGTTTGGTTTGTTTGGTATTAACGTCCTATTCAACTGCTATGGTCATTTCAGGACGGCGTTATAGGGGCCGCAAATTTTGCCTCGCAAGGGCTCTTTAACGTGCAGCCGGTAAACGACTACACGGGACCAACGGCTTTACTTCCCTTCCGAAGGAAATGCGTGATCTCAAGATTTCTCCCTGAAAAATCCTCGTCGTCCTCGGTCGGGATCGAACCCGCGTACTCGGGCATCAGAAGCGATCACGCAACCGCTGAGCCACCGAGGCCGATTCTTCATGGACGACAATGCTACTGTCCATCGAGCAAAAATTGTTCAGGAGTGGTTTTCAGAACATGACACCGAGTTGCAACATCTGCCGTGGTCAGCGCAAAGTCCGGATTTGAATCCGATTGAGAATGTTTGGGATATGTTGGAAAGAGACATTCGTCGAAGGCTCCGCTTCCGTCTACACTGCAGGACCTGAAGGTCTCTCTGACGAATGCATGGTCTGCGATTACTTACCTGCATTGTAACGCCTTGTAGAGTCCATGCCAAACCGCGTATGTTCTGTAATTACAGCCAAAGGAGGGTCAATACCATATTGAACGAAGGTTTCTAATTCATTGGCCGGTGTGTGTATATCTTCGAAGGGCTACCGACAAGATTGTTAATATCGTTAATAAAATCATAAGAGTAATTTTTTAGATAACTTACATGGGGGTGATTCTCATAGGTATTGAGGTCCTCTACTCAATTTTTCATTTTGGATGTGTACCGTTGGGACACCCTGTATATCTTTTATTTTAAATAAAGATCAATTGATTTTAAATTATAATAAAAACGTATTACATTTAGAAAGTAACATTCAAAATAAGATTAACAGTCAAGTAGCACAGTAAAATTTAAAATGCACTTGTATCTGGTTACAAATTGTTATTCAGATGCATTTTTAATACACAGTCTAGTCAGATTAATGTGACCATCCCCTACATTCAACTTCGGCGGAAAATAGTTACGTTCAGAAGGTACATACCAGTATCAGAGTTGGGGGGGGGGGTATAAGAAAGGTGTCAGAGGGAAGCAGAAAACATTGCAATTGTTAGAGTCATGGCGAAACATTTCACCATTTATCCGACCTCCATGATCATTGGCTTTCGAGCCAAGGGCGGCAGTATTTCTGAAACGGCTAGTTTTGTGAACTGCTCGCGTGCCGCCGTGGTGAAAATGTACTTTGCATAGCAGAATGGCAATACCCAAAATCAGCGACGTGCCAAGTGTGGGGCACCACGGGCCATAGTTGACAGGGGTGAACGATGGCTACGGCGATGCGTGCAAGCGAACAGACGTGCAACCGTGGACCAACTGACCTCCCAGATGAACCAGGGAGCGACAGTTGGGCTCCGCAGCAGACGGGTGGTTCGTGCACCAATGCTGTTCATCGGAAACAAAGACTGACATTTGCTCGCCAGTATCGCAACTGGACAGCAACCAACTGGCGAAAGATGTTTTTTTCCGATGAATCATGGTTTATGTTCCATCGAACAGATGGACGATGGCGTGTACGGCGTTCAGCGTCAGAAAACAAACACCCTGCAACACGTGCCGCAAGGGTCCAGGCCGGAGGAAACAGCGTTCTGGTCTGGGGAATGTTTTCATGGCATTCCCTGGGTGCACTCATCATTGTGGACGGCACCATGGACCAATGGAAGTACGCATCTGTTCTTTCGGACCATGTCCACCCCTACCTGCATATTGTGTTTCCTCAGCACGATGGCATCTTCCAGCAGGACAATGCGCCGTGCCGTGCAGCGCACAGTGTCCGTGCATGGTTCGAAGAGCACGCGGATGCGTGTACGGTGCTCCCTTGTTTGGTTGTGAGAGCTGGTTTTGTCCGATAATGATAACCCAGTTCATGTAATCTGTTTCTTAGTTTTTTGTCACTCACTTTCACACATGACTTAGCCCATTCACTGTTCATGTCTTTGGAGGTCTGTTTTCTCATGTTCTTGCACAGCTTCCTCAATTCTCGATCTTGTCTCGGAGATGTTGCCTTTGGTCTTCAACTTCCTTTTTGCCTTTTAACGGATCCTATGATCTTGAATTTTTTCCTTAAGTTGGAAACTATTGCGTTTCTGTGGGGGATTCGATGGGATGGTACAGGACTAGACTTATGGACTATGGGTTACCTGGTGGTAAAGTCTCCGGCTCCGACGTTTATTCGCTTGCGGTGGAATGGATGACTGGCGTGTCATCAAAACGATTACGGCTGGGAGTGCGGGAATAGCTGACGAACGTTCGTTTTCAAAACGTCAACACAACAACAATGGTGGACACAAAAATGGACAGATAATACAGAAACAAACACCACTACAATCATGAGGATCGTGCGCGATAACAATTAAATGTTAATCGCCGACACGACACTTCCTCCCGTGGCACTTAGCTAGGGCGAATACCGCTGGGGCGGATGCCGGGTGCGACCGGAGCGCCGGAGAATTACTGAATTCTGAGTCGGTTGGTCTCTACGACGCGTGGTGGCTGTTTCAGAGCGCACTGGAAGTTCATTCTCTTCCGCACCTAGTTGATGCGGCTTAATTGGCTCAGGGGAGTCGCACAAGTTTGGCGGCGAATCCTCGACCGCTGTGAAATGGAGTTGCTGCCGTACTCAGTTCATAATCGGCGGCAACCGGGATCACCTCGGTTGGAGTGGTTGGGCAATCCGTTGCTGGGGAAGCCCACTCGCTAAATCGCACCCGACGAGGCGTTGCTGGTTTCCCCGTTCCTTCTCGGGGTGGCGCACCTGGGCGTTCTATGTCTCGTGGCTTAAGCTGATCGATGTGGCGTTTCGAGTAATTGTTGTCAACCGCCACTTCGTAGTGGAGATCTCCTAAGCGACGACTGACAACACCTGGAAGCCATTTTCTTTGGAAAACATTCCCTGACGACACATAGACTGGTTGCCCAACCCGAAGTGATCTGAACTTGGCTGAGAACGAAGCATGGTGACGCTGTTGCACTCGCTGATTTACGTCTTGTGGCCGCAACATATCCAGGCGAGTGTACAGTTCTCTTCCCAAAAACAATTTTGCGGGGGACTCCTCCGTGGTGGCATGTGGCGCTCTTCTATATCGTTCCAGGAACGTATTAAGGTTTCGTTGCAAGCTGGCTGGCGTCGTACCCATGGCTTTCAATGCACATTTTATCGTCTGTACATAGCGCTCAGCTTGCCCGTTGGTGGATGGGTGGTATGGCGCTGTGCGTTTGTGGAAACGTACTCCTCCCACTTTCAGGTACTTCGTAAATTCGTCGGCGACAAACTGGGGGCCATTGTCAGAGACCACGGTGGTTGGTATTCCGTGTCTCGCGAACAGCTCATCCAGAATGTCGATGGTGGCTGTCGCGGTCGTCGACGAAGTTACCTTCGCTTCCACCCACTTGCTGTACGCGTCTACTACTATCAGAAGCATTTTCCCCAACACTGGTCCGGCATAATCCACATGGCTTCTTTCCCATGGCCCCTTGGGATACTCCCAATGGTGGGTTCGAAACTGGGGAGGTGCGCTGGAAGTCGTTGCACATTGAGCGCACGTTCTGACGGTGCGTTCGATGTCAGCGTCAATACCGGGCCAGTATACGAACGAGCGGGCAAGGCCTTTCATCTTGCCCATCCCTAGATGGCCGGTGTGGAGGTGGAATCAATACTCGATGTTCGTAGAGTAGACAACCAGCGCTCGTTGTATACCTGTCTTCGGGTGCTTTGAAACCAGAGCGACTTAGATCCCGTCCTCGAGCTAGCTCCTGGACAATTCGACCCAGTCTTGGATCGCTTCTTGTGGCTTTGGCGATGTCCTCTGGCCGAATGGGTAACTGGCTCATTTGGTGGATCACAAATCCCTCAAATCCATCTTCCTCTTCTTCTTCTACCCTGTTAATTGACGTAATGCGAGAGCAATAGTCGGCGTTTGAATGGTCCTTTGTTGGCTTGTATGAAATGGAATAATTAAAATTACTCAGATATTCTGCGTAATTGGCCATGCGACTAATGCACAGGGTTGGGAGAGATTTATGTGGATGAAATATTTGAGTTAGTGGCTTGTGGTCTGTGACTAACTCAAATTTTCTTGCGTACAGATAGTTAAATTTTTAACAGCCCATACGATGGCAAGGGCTTCTTTATCTATCTGGGGATAGCGCCGTTCCGTTTCTGAAAGAGATCGGCTGGCATATGCTATGGGTCTTTCTTTACCGTTGGCTAGTCTGTGGCTCAATACAGCCCCTAATCCGAAGCTACTTGCATCAGTGGCGAGAATGACTGGGAGAGAGGGGTCATATTGGGTGAGGACCTGCGGCGAGATGAGGATGGTCTTGAGCTCCTCATAGGCCTTTCGTGCTTTGTCGGTCCACACGAATTTATCGTGGCCCAGCATTTCTCGGAGTGGCTTTGCTTTGTGGGAAAGATTTGGAATAAAGGCGCTGTAGTAGGTCGCTTTCCCCAGGAAGAGCTGCAACTCCTCGGAAAACGATGGTATGGGGGCTTTTTGTATGGCAAGGATATGTTCATTTGATTTATGGAGGCCATTCTTATTAATAACATGTCCCAAACAGTTCAGTGACGTGGCTGCGAGGATACACTTTTTACGGTTAAGATGGAATCCGTGGTGGTCCAACCGACGTAGCGTTTGAAAGATGTGGTCAAATTCTCTCACTACACAGTCCAGTTGGTATTGTTGTTCCTTGGTTAAAAGTCCCTTGTCTGGATTTTCTTGGATGGCTTGAATGGGTGCGAACAATTTGTCGAATTGGATCTCGTGGACGAAACTGGCGATCCATTCGCGACCCATTAATCCCGTAGAATTTCCTTCCACCACATACAGATCCATATTACGAGTGGTGCTGCCAATGGTCACTCGCACTCTTAATTTTCCGAGGCAACGCACCTGGTGACCATTGTAGCTTCGGAATTGACGGTCAGTCTTCTGCAGGCGTATTCGTGGTTTGATTTTACGTAAACGGGTGACACCAACGATACCACAGGGTGCCTCCGTGTCGACCTCCATCTGCAGATGATTGCCGTCAATTGTAACGTCTATCACATTTGTGTGGGAAGTTGCCCGTCTCGCAGATGAGATCTGGTTCAGCGACTGGACCCGGTCTATTGGAACTGGCGTTTCATTGGGTGGGGTACGACAGGTGCCCTTAGGCTTTGCACGACAGGCTCTGGCAATATGTCCGGTCATCTGGCAGGAGTAGCAGGTTGCGGTTTTGAAACGACAGGTGTCTGCCCAATGCAGACCACCACACCAGCCACACGGTTGTTTTGGCACAGTCTTGGTTATGTTGCTGCTGGAATGGCGACTTGTTGCGGAACGATTGCGCTCGTTGCTCGCACTCGCTCGAAGAGGCTTCTTCTGTCGACTCCTCCCACGATGGTTAGATTTGGTATTTGGGGCTTCATATCCAAGTTTATTCGTAGCCTCGGGTGCTGGTTGCTTACAGCCTTCCCGACGGCCCATGTGGCTTCTAGACTTTGGGCGATAGCATATGCCTTATCAAAATCATCTGGCTGTTTGGCGATGATTTCGTCACGTGTCTCGGGTGAGCAAAGACCATGAAGGAATTGCTCTATTAGCATCCGGTCTAAAAAGTCACCATATTGGCAGTGTGCTGCACTTTTACGTAGGCGGAGTGCGAACTGGGCCACTGATTCTTCTGGATGTTGAATGACAGTCCTGAATTTGATGCTCTCTACATATTTGTTTCGTGGACGATCTTAGTGGCCAGTCAATATTGCTTTAAGTTCCTCGTAGGGAATCGCCTCTGGTTCTTTTGGGCTTGCCAGGATTTTCAGTACACCGTTCAATTCCGCGCCCATGTGTACTCGTGCATAAGCGGCATACTGGGTAGTGGGAATATTCGAGAGCTGCAGCGCTCACTCAAATCTCTTGAAATATTCTCCAACGGACGTCTCCTCGTCCATTCGGAACGGCGGCATGGTAAATGGAGGAGGCCGCGGCGAGGCTAGTTCCGCAGCACGCTCTGCGCCAGGAGCGGGGGACGCCGTTGCCATCTGGGCTACGGCCGTGTCGGTGGCAACGTGCAGGGCTGAGGCGATCATCTTCGAAAGCTACTGCATTATTTCGGGTGGTACGGCCATCGTGGATTTATCACTGATAGGGTAAGTATGTCCTTATTAATAATGTCTCTTTATGTTTGGTTGTGGCACTTTAATTGTGAACGGCGTTTTTTTTCTTCTTTCAACTCAAGATGGCGATGGGAGCTGCGTTCACTTCCAGAAACGTCGGAGCGTTCGTTGATGGCATTTAAATGAGCAATCCCACTTCTGACACCAAAATTTATTGCGTTTCTGTGGGGAATTCGATGGGATGGTACAGGACTAGACTTATGGACTATGGGTTACCTGGTGGTAAAGTTCCGGCTCCGACGTTTATTCGCTTGCGGTGGAATGGATGACTGGCGTGTCATCAAAACGATTACGGCTGGAAGTGCGGGAATAGCTGACGAACGTTCGTTTTCAAAACGTCAACACAACAACAATGGTGGACACAACAATGGACAGATAATACAGAAACAAACACCACTACAATCATGAGGATCGTGCGCGATAACAATTAAATGTTAATCGCCGACACGACAGACACTTCACCTTGTGTGCATCCAAAGCACTTGGCTACATCTTGCTTGTCGCCACGTTGCAAGTTTTCAGTTATCCTTGTTTTCATATCACCGGACAGCTGTTTTTTTTGGAGCTATTATTAATGGGGGTCGACTTTAAAATGAATAATAAAATGTGTTGATAGCTGTCATGGAATAGCTCATTTGACAGAAAAGGGAGGTAGGTGTAGATTCAGGAATATAAAATGCAATTTACCAGTGAAATGGCTCATATTAGTTTCTTATATCTCAAGATTATGCGTATTAGTTTTTATTTTCCAAGGAAGAGTTACTTCTGTAATTTTTAATGAAAATCCAACCATTTGGTTATGAAAATCAAATATAGCTCTTTACCAATAAATTATTTTCCAAATGATTTTACGAGTAATTCTTTTTTAATTAATTTGTTTAGATGCATCGCATTAAGTTGGAATACATATTAGTTTTTTCTTTCCAGGGGTTATATAAAATATTGCACTTGTTATCACCATCAACGTATTAGCAAAATTAATGCTTTTATGTAACGAAATCGCCCTAAGAGCGGTCCTTTGTAATCTGAGGCATGATATTTCTTCAATTCAAAGCATGATATTCTTTCCTACCGGCATTCCTGTTTCAAACAAGTTCACGCAGCGCCCTTGGTAAATTGCATGGTAATTTTAGCCAAAGAAATAAATCGACAAATTTAGATTAATTGGGTATTTAACTTATCAATATTTTGTCACATTCACAACCAAAATGCCCCCTTTTAGATTTGCTGGCCCGGACAAATTTCCGGGTTGTCCGCCCCTAGAGCGGGCTCTGCATCCATGCTTTGTCAGGAGCAAATAAAGTGTAACGCCTGGCCCACTTTCTCTTCCTTGCTCCAACGTCAACTACGGAGAGCCACTGATGGACTGAATCATCATATGACATGAAAAGTGGGTCTTCTACAATAATATTGATCTATTTTACCAATGACTATCTTCAGAAGAACGTCCTAGAAAGGCCAGCCCAGTGGCCGAAAACGCTGGAGCGTTCAAAGAATCCGTCGGGTTGCAGGTATGGATGTTTGTGTTTGTTCTCGGAATGTAAAAAGTTAATAATCATGTTGAATACTCTCGATTGGGTGAGGACATATTAGAAATGTCCTAGTTATTGGCGCGTCCATAAAATCTATGGAACTAACCAACCTCCAAGAAATATTCCAAACAGGACCTGTACGTGAAGAAAGTATTGCTGACCGTTTTCTGGATAGCACTTGGAGTAATGCACTTCAAGGTGTTACTGTTAGATCAACGTCATTTTTAAGTGTACTGTGATATGCTTCAACGGACTCTTCAGAAACTCTTCAACAACAACCTTCATTAGTAAATTGCTGTAGCCTTTAAGATCTTGCCGTTTGGGTGGGAAACTGTATTTCATCTCTCCGTACTCATATGACATCTATCCCACATATTATCATCTGTTAGATCATTGGATAATCATGCGCAAACGACAGTTTAGAGATCGTCATGCCCTCGAAATAGAGTTGGAGACTTTTTCACCTCCAAAATCAAAGTTTTTACCAAAGACATGGGATTTACATTTCCCAGCCGTTGTGGATATGTTATTAATTGTAAGGGGTTTTTTTTTTAAGAATAAATTGAATTACTAAGAATAAAAACTGTGAATTTTTAATCTTGTGACGTTCCGTCTTGTGAGTCACGTGTGTCTGATGGTGGGAGGATAGACATAGTGGCAAATAAGGTCTGTTATCCGTAGTGTTTTGTTTTGTTTGTTGGTTATGTAATAGTAGTGAGGGTGGTTTGTTGTGTGAAGTTATTGTTTGTGGTGCGTTTGAAATAATTTGTGTATTGTATTGTTGTTTCAGATAGATAGATATGCCGTGAGCGGTCGTCATAGTCCTCTGTTGGAGCTGCATTGTTAATGGGAATTCGGAGAAGATAGCTCAGCTTCCAGCAGAGGATTGTTGCGATCGTTTCGGCGAATTGGAGGAACGTGTTTTTTCGTTTGTTGAAAAAAAAAATTCTTCTGTCTTCTGTAAAATCTAATTTTCTTATATATGTGCTTTCTTCTCTTGTCGATGTTGAGATAAGTCCTGTTGTTGAGATAACTCCTCTTGTCGCTGTTATTGAACTCTGCAAGAAAAGTGTAATTGCAATCCGTAAGAAGGGTAAATTACGACTTTACCGGGACCAAGTAATTATGTATTATTAGCTCTGAAATTGAATTTATTGACTCTGAACTATGTTATAATTCTCTCTCAATATGAATAACCGATTCGCCTTACCAACCGAATGGAGACGTGCAGCACACGAGAATCCAGGAAGGACCCCGATATGGTATTAGGAGTGGTAATGGACGTGATGATACAGTATGCAAGAGACCGTTAAGTGGAGCATGGCAAGCCCTCGTTCGTCATTTGAAATTGTCAAGGTTATGAAGTTATGGTGAGTCCGGTTGATCCATTCACGGAAACCATGGACCCAAGTGTAAGCAATTTATCGAAACAACGGAGTGTTGTCTGATGTAAGACCGAGACGGACTAAATGAACAGGATGCGCATTCGTTTTATTCTTGCATAGTAGAATAAGGTTTCATTAACATAGACAGCTGGTTAAAAATAGAATAATAATACGGAATCTAATTTTTATTAAGCACTCTTGCCAATAAAATGGATAGCAGTCAGCAAGCTCTGAGGCACGAGTGGTAATCCGGCATAAAGTATTTGACCATTGAAATGAGAGAACCCAGTGCCTGCATATGTATATAGTACATGCTATAAGTCACTGAGACGGTTCTTCTAATGGGAATGTAATGGGTAGCTCACACTGACCAAGAGGGGTCACTGTTCCTCCCCCCTTTCAAACTTTAAAGGAGAGCATTGCGCGTTCAGGCGCTGGTATTTAGTGAATATTTGATTCGGCAGTGTGAGTTATCGCAGCATCCAAATTTCAATGTCAAGCGGTTGCTCTCGCCTCAAGTAGGCTATTATTCAGCTGCAGATTGTCCTTTTCTTCTGACAAGAGTGCCGGCTGGTTTGATTGTTGTTGATTTTGATATAAGAAAAAAAAAATCACATTATGTAAACCTTAACTTTGACATATTGCATGAAACTAGGGGGCCCCCCCAGGATAAGTCTTTAGTCTTAAGGCATGTATGTTATGTTCACACAGATATAGTTTTGAAGAATAAATTATCTATAGTCAGCCACAGTGGTATTAGGAGTCTCTCTTTTATCGGTCTCGAACTTTAGCTTTTCCCTCCCCAGGTACTTGGGCTCGGACTCTTAAGTACCACATAATTGGTATTGCGGGGGAGGGGACGCTACAATCTAATAATTATTTGTATTATCTTACAATATAACACAATATTACCAATTTAAAAGATAAATTTTTATATCAATAATGAATATACGTATGTATAGTAAGTATGAGATATATCGTTCACTTATTCATTATTGATATTAAAAATTCATCGTTTTAATTGTTAATATTTTGTTATACAGTGCTGGAAAATGAATTAGCAAATGAAGTCCTCCTGTCCATACCAAACAAAGGAAACTACTTACAGTGGGAAAAAGAATTTATTTGGAATCAAGGGCATCTTGAAAAGTTTCCTACAAAAAAATAACATCAACATCACTTTATTATAAAATTTACAAAAAAAAAGAAATGTGCCCCTAGGAAATTGAATTAGCAAATTTTCAACATCTCTAAGAAATTTTAAAAACTACCTAATAAAACTAACTGATAAAAATTTTGTAGACCTCTCCATAATTCAATAATGGACCATGCCATCTTATTTACATTTGGTAAGCCAAATAATTTACATATTTCCAAGATGGGATGGTATAAAGACATAAACTCAGAGGAAAATGGCAAAATCATGGCCTATAGAGAATGTGGATTGAAATTACAGGATATTTCAGCCAAAACTGGACGTTTAGTGAGTGCAATATCACGACACATAATAAAAACTGAATCTGGACAGAATAAAAAGCATGGAGGATCAAAATCCAAATTATCAGAACGTGACAAGAGACACATCATCCTTCTAGCCAAACGTGATGAGTTCGGGTGAAATTGTTAAACAACTGGAATCAAATGTGTGTGCTCGAACCATCCGTAATGTTTTGAAAGCCAATACCCATTTAGTTTCGACTAAAGCTAAAAGAAAACCTGCAATGAAAAAGAGACATTTTGATGCACGACTGATATGGGCCAAGGAGCATGAATCCTGGAATCTGGAGTGGACACAAGTTGTATTCACTGATGAGAAACGCTTCACATTGGATGGTCCGGACTCAACAATGTACTGGCATGACCTCAGACGTGATGAAAAAGAATATCTAATGCACCGTCAGAGTGGAGGAGGAGGAGTCATGGTATGGGCTGGTTTTGGATACTATGGCACAACACAAATTGTGATTGTTGATGGTCAAATTAATCAATATCAATACCAAGATCTTATTGGAGACTATTTGCTGTCTATTGGACCCCTTCTTGCTCATGGAGAATGGATTTTGCAACAGGATAATGCGACTCCACATGCAGCTGCATCAACAATTGAGTGGTCAAAGTGAATGTTTTGAAGTGGCCAAGCCTTAGCCCTGATCTCAATCCACACGAAAACCTGTCAGCATCTTTAATCAGGGGAGTGTATAGAAAAGGGAAGCAGTATCACACAAAAAGTGAGTTGATTGCTGCCATCAAAGAATGTTGGGCTGAAATTCCACAGAAGGAACTGCAGAATTTGATTTTGTCAATGCCCAAACGAATCAAGCAAGTAATTCATCGAAAGGGAAGGCCGACTGATTACTAACATCAACGAGAAGAAAAAATTTAGCCATTATTCTGAATTATTGTTAGAATTTGCTAATTCAGTTTCCCATGGGCAGATTTCTTTTTTTCTTGTAAATCTATATCCATAAAATCCAAATACCACTCACTCACTCACTCACTCACTCACTCACTCATCACGAAATCTCCAGAACTATGAAGCCTTCAAACTTGAAATTTGACAAGTATATTTCTCTAGGCTTCTAGGTGCTCGCTAAAAAAGGATTTTATTTTTTGTTTCTTCCTTTCAATTGTAGATTTTTTTCAAACTCAATTTACCTGGAGCTCAATGGGATTTTTGCATTTCTTAAAAAATTGTGACGTTTGCTTAGAAATTGTGACGTCGTTGTTTGCTTTTGCGCTTATTCCGTAAAACAGCTCAAAGGCGTGGTTTTCACTTCATCGGAATCACGCCAGAACGGAACCCTAACGGAAAATTTTTATGATGTCACTTCCTTTCCATTCCGTTTTTGATCACCAAAATGTCGATGGAAAATTTATTGAGCTGTGTTGAAGAAAAATTTTCATTCCGTTTCGCCATTTCCATTCCGTTTCGCCACAGAAGGCAGCATCGCCAAAAAATTTTTTTCTTCCTAAATTCATCTTAATATGTACGAAAGTTCAGTAATCCATTTTGTAATCATAATCTCAATTTTCCAATTTGCTACTATTATCTATATACAGGGTGTTTCAAAATTATGTACAATAAATTTAGTGACGTATTCTTCAGGTCAAAAGAAGACGAAAATGTTCTATAGCACTTTGTCTGGAAACGATTTATTTACGCGTTACAGCCAACTAAACCCGTGGCTCCAAATTACAGGAATTGTTCAAAGTGCCCGCCACAGCTCGCATGTACACTTCGGCTGTTGCATGAGCGACCGTCTGATGTCATAAAATAGTTCGTCGCCAGCATTACGAACGGTTTGGCATGCATTTTCATTTCGTTGTCGCAGATTCATAATATTAGGAACTTCTGTGCTGTAGACGATCGTTTTCACATGACCCCACAGAAAAAAGTCCAAGGGATTAAGGTCGGGTGATCTTGCAGGCCAGGCAACCGGTCCACATCGACCTATCCACGCACCATTAAGGTGTGCTCGCACAACATGGCTGAAATGTGCTGGAGCGACATCATGCATGAACCACATGTTAGATCTTATCAAAAGAGGAACATCTTCCAGTAATTCTGGCAATGCATTCTGCAGAAACAAAAGATACGTTTGCCCAGCCAATCGTGGCGGCAACACAGAAGGGCCAATTAAGTTATTTCCGACAACTCCACACCAAATTTTCACGGAGAAACGCTTTTGATGCGCTCGAGCTCTGGTAACATGCGGGTTAGCATCTGCCCAATGGTGCTGGTTGTGAGAATTGACGATTTCTGTCCGGGTAAAGGTTGCTTCGTCCGTGAAAAGTATCTGGCTGAGACAACTAGGGTCTGTAGCATGACGACGTTGTATCCATTGGCAAAATCGTTGTCGGTGTGGATAGTCCGTTGGGTTCAGTGCCTGAACCAGTTGCAGGTGGTATGGATGCAAAAGCTGACGGTGAAGAATGCGCCAAACAGATAAGTGCGGAATGTGTACCATGGAAGAAATACGACGGTTGCTTGTCTGTGGTTCATCATACAGGCTGCCCTTGTCCTGTTTGACGGCCAAAGGAACCACGCTCCCTCAAATGTCTGTCGACAGATACAAATGTTCGGTTATTTGGCAAACGTCTATTCGGAAAGCGTTCTT
>JAHWFO010085812.1:1112-12238 GCA_023313115.1 Rhysida immarginata
TCATAGGGCACCATTAGGGCACGTGCTACTAAACTGTTAACCATTATCATTATTTTCTCGTGATAGTCACTCATGGCACGTTGTTACGAGTCGTTTAATATATTACATGCCATATCTTAGCATTGAAATTACCAATGGTACCATATGGTTTCATAGGGCACCATTAGGGCACGTGCTAGTAAACCAATAACCATTATCATTATTTTCTCGTGATATTCACTCATGGCACCTTGTTACGAGTCGTTTGATATATTACATGCCATATCTTAGCATTGAAAGTTCCAATGGTTTCATAGGGCACCATTAGGGCACGTGCTACTAAACCAATAACAATTATCATTATTTTCTCGTGATAGTCACTCATGGCACGTTGTTACGAGTCGTTTGATATATTACATGCCATATCTTAGCATTGAAAGTTCCAAGGTTACCATATGGTATCATAGGGCACCATTAGGGCACGTGCTACTAAACCAATAACTATGATCATTATTTTCTCGTGATATTCACTCATGGCACGTTATTACGAGTGGTTTGATAAATTAATGCCATTTCCTAGCATTGAAAGTTCCAATGGTACCACTTGGTACCATTAAAACACGTACTACTAAACAATTCAGACATCACTATATACCGTTATATTCATTCATGAGACATCCTTGCACGTACACGTGCCATTAGACCGATACTTGCTATCACTAGTTACTCTTTTATATTCGTTCATGATATGTTGTGACAATTTGTTTCATATATTACTTGCCATATCTTGTTATAGGAAATGTTTAAGAGGGTATCATAATGCTACTATTTAAGCACGTGCTATTAGAGCACGTACTTATTCCTGCTATCTGACGTTCGTACTTCTGCGTACTCTGTCCCATTTTAATGGATTGGTGAAAACAGACTGTGAAAAAGTTAATTCGTTTTCAAGTTATCGTAATAAATGCTAAGCTCCCTAGGAATAAAAAAATTCTCTTGATTTAGGGACCGAACTGTCCTTTTAATAATCGTCAAACACGTGCATCCTGCACGCACACCATCTGATTAATGTTTAGAGCACGCGCAGAACCGAACCCATGTTCTCAACACGCGTTTTACCAAATGCGAGGATAATTCGTTTCTTCCAGCATTTCAAGACATGATTGAATGAATTGTGAGATTGCAATACATGCAATTCAATACATGCAACGCAATGAATTGTGGGATTGTCTACAGACGGACGGACGGACAGCTGGACAAACCGATCACATAAGCACATTTCTATATATAGAAAATGTGCTAAAAATTTATACATAGAAAGATATTTAATAACGTTTCTAAAATTCTCTTTTTAGAATAATCGATGGAAGAAGAAAGGTTTGAGCATTGTTCCGATGAAATATGACGTTAACTATGGAGCACGTAAAATGTTCACTGTCATGATATCAATTTATAACGGCGATGGATCGGTTTCTGTTGGTCACAGCGGCGTGGAAATGGGCCAAGGGATTAATACAAAGGTTTTATCATAAATATCATTTCTAATATATGATATTCATTATATAAGTTTTATATCTAATCCTTGCGTTTAAAGGTGGCTCAAGTATGTGCGTATGAATTAAATATTCCTATGGAGTTGATATCTGTAAAAGCAAACAATAATTTCTTCAATCCAAACGGATCCCCGACAGGAGGATCTACGACCAGTGAGCTTAACTGCGAGGTAAGCTACATTCGTCATAGTCTCGTTCTGTAACCAAGCCTCAGCATTCCTATTTCTCGATAGAAAATAAATATCTAGGGAGGAAGATCCAGCTAAATGAATTCACTCTATGCTAATTATATGTAAAGTAAATGTAAACATTACTTAATACTAGCTTATTCAATAATTTTATGGAAATTGTTTCGTTAGGTTAACATAATTACCAGTTCTTCAAAAGCTGTCTTGGTATTAAGTTTACTGATTGACATCAATGTCATTCTTGCATTGGACACTAATTACATTAAAAAAGTATAGTTAAGCAAAAATGCTAGGAAAAAATTAAATAATATATTTATTTGCATAAAAAACTCATTGTACAAATTTCGTATTTATTAGATTGAAATTTTAAGTTATTATTGACTAAGTTCTGAGTAATACATAATGTATAAAACCTGTTCAAAATAGCGACCACCATCTGCGATGCAATCACTGAATCAGCCCACAAGGAATTGCTAGACCCTCTGAATATATTTCGGAGAGTCTCACTTGTTTTCTTCAGTGTCTTACCCGATGCTTTTATTATGGCCCCAAAGGAAAAGGTCCAGCGATGAAAAACAAGTTACTTATTTTAGAATTGAATCGAGGTTTTTAAAAGGGCGTATGTCATAAGTGTTCAAAGTGGTGAGTTATGCCCTTATATAAGCTTCTATTTTAAAAAATTTCAGTTATTGTTGTCCACCGGTTGGGTGCAAGTGGCACTGACCCTATCGTTAACGAAGTGTTATCGCTGTCTTCGGCTTCACTTTTCTTTGGTGTTGCATGCAAGACCAACAATTGTAGGAGAAAAGCGCAACATATTGCCAGTTGCAAAAATGCTGGATCTAGTTCGCGTAGTTATATCATGCCGCGTTCTAAAAAGCTGAAACTTTGTTTTGCCTATCTTGTCTGGTTATAATGTACAAGACACTAGGATCTGCCTGATCAAAGAACCTTGCACTATGGTCGCATTGCTGGTCGATGCTCCTCAGTCTGCTATAGTCAATCCAGCCTTACTTTGCTCGAGATGTGATGGTCGTATCAATTGTTATCCATTGTTTAACTTTATTGTAACAATGTCGAACAATTGAAGTGACCACCAAACAATTGCATGTGCAGTGGCACGTTATCCATCGGGTAAAATGAGCATATGCTTGGGACCCCACAAATAGGGATAATAAATGCAAAGTTTGCATTCTCACAATACGTTGGGGCTCCAAATTCGAATTTGCTCAGGACCTCATGGAGGCATAACGCTCCACTACGCATGTGGAGTTCTATTAAAATTATTGACACCCATTATGCGTGCTATTTCTAAAGTGTTATTTAATTTGCTATTACAGGCAGTTGTGGAGTGTTGCAAAATTCTCTTGGGTAGAATGCAACCGATTCGAGATCAACTTAAGAATCCTTCCTGGAAGGATCTTGTTCAAGCTTGTTTTGACAAAGGCATTGATTTAAGCGCCAGATACATGTAATAATAACAGAAAAAAAGATGAATTGCTTATAAATAATCATCAGAAATAGTATTTCTATGATTAAGTTTTGAAACTGTCTTTTGTTAGGTGTGGACCGAATGACAAAATAGAACCTTATTCTATTTACGGAGCAACATGCGCAGAAGCTGAAATAGATGTTCTTACAGGTCAACACGAAATTCATCGTGTAGATATGACATTTGACTGCGGACAAAGGTTAAAATCAGATTTTCATACTTTTAAAAATTGTGCTTATATAAAAATTTATATATCCAAAAGTTAGATTTAACTTTTTATTTAATCTCATAACTTAGTTTAAGTCCTGAAGTGGACATTGGTCAAATAGAAGGTGCTTTCGTTATGGGAATGGGTCTATTTCTGTTGGAAGAATTCAAATACGATTCGGCAACAGGAAGAAATCTCACTAGAAGATTATTTGTAAGTAGAAACTGGAATAAAATTTTCAAATTGATTTTAAGAATATAATAATATTAATAATACTACTTATCCTATATATTAAAACGCAAAGTGTTTTTTTAAGAGCAAAATCGGGACTTCTGCGCATGCGCGTTGATCATTGTTATCGTCGTTAATTATTGTATGTAATTGTTGTTAATTTGATCATGAATGCTAGCAAAGTTCTTGATTGTGACATCTTTGTGGAGAGGATTGTTTATGATTGAAAATCGAAAATAGTAAGTGGCAAACTGAAGGGAAATAGTAAAACCGGACATACAAATCTGATGATTATTCGTGAAAACAAGATCTTAAAAAAGGAGACCCAAAAACAAATTTTTTATTGACTTTCTTTTTATTTATTAGGAATATTTTGTTCCTGCGTCTAAGGACATTCCATCCGATTTCAGAATCACGTTGCTCAAAAATGCCCCTAACCCCTTTGGAGTTCTAAAATCTAAAGGTAATAATAAAGTAACATACACAACTCAAAACAATCTTTTTTTTAACAATTTTAACTTGACTTTGAATTAAAACGATTAAATTTTTACAGTGACTGCAGAGAGAAACATTATACATGTAATAATTTCATTATAAAAAATATCATTATACACACACTGGCCAATGAATCAGAGACATAAGTGAAGCATATGTAAATTTGTTTTTCAATTTTTATGCATATTGTTTGATACCATGGAATGGAAATAAGTGACAAAGAGATGTAAAATAGTTTGAAGTCATGCGTTTCAAGCGTGTACTTATCACCTATTTAAAGAGGAACTGGATGAATTTAATCATTGAACAAGGACGTGACTGACTTCGAAAAGAGACTCATTGTTGGCGTTGCCGATCCTTATACGATAGAACCATGCGCCGAGAATTTAAGCCGATCCAAATTGACAGTCGCATGCCTATACGAAAACTCATGGTTTCTGCCAAGAGCAGGAAAATTTGTCTACAGTGGTGTCTGGAACGTCGTGACTGGACATGTGAAGAATGGAAAAAAGTTACGTAGTCTGACGAATGCGATATACATTGTTCTGTATCGACGATAGGCAGAGGGTTTGGTGGGCCCAGCATACCATCTTAAGGTTCTGGTAGTAGTTTCATGGTATAAAACTGGTGAAACTGGTCCTCTGATGTTCATGGAACTGCCTGAACAATGTCGCCAACCAAATCCATTCTACAATGCTGCATTTTTATCCTGCATGTGACGGCTTTTTCACGGACGACAATGTAACTGTTCATTGCGCACGATTGATCCAGCAGTGGTTTAACCAACAGGAAGATGACTGATGTCATTTACCCTAGCCACCCCAGAGCCCAGATCTCAACCAAAGTTTTTCTTTTTTTTGTTATTTTTTTTAATTATAGCCTACGTATATTGTAATCCAATACGTCCATCCAGGGACTGTATGGCCAGAGGCCGACGAGTTGGGTCCCAGGATGGACTTGGATTAACGACTGCTGTATGATGGTCGCAGCAGCCGGGGGGTGAAGAACGTGTCTCACTGATGATCGCCCATCCAGTGACTAGGCGTGCCTGATGTTGCTTAACTTCACTGAAGTTATATTTTCAGTGAAAGCCCACCAGGCCACGGCCTCCCCCTGAAACGATTTATCCGAAAAGATCCTCTTCCAACAAATCTGGTGAACGCTTGGTCTTTCATTGACTTACAAGTGCTTCAACACCTTATTTCCTCAATGTCAACTTCCAAACATACTGTAATTCGGGCCAACGCGAGTCCAATAAAATATTAAACATTTATTTCTAATTCTTTAGCCAGTGTATGAATGTGCTTAATCCTTTATACAGTACAATACTGCTAATGAAAAATACAAGCAAATATTCCCATATTAATGTATTCAATTTTTTTTCTACCATTTTATATGAAAGCATAATTTCCAGTTTAATCCTGTTAATTTTTCCTATGAATTACAGCTACAGGAGAACCACCTCTATGCATGAGCTCTGTTGTTCTTTTGGCTATTCAATCCGCTATTCATGCAGCACGTGAAGAATTGAAAGATATGAACTGGATTACTCTAAGTAAGTTATTCTTCTTTATGAGAAAGTCAAAGTTTTTAAACTGTAAATTTAACATATGTCATGCGGTTGGAAAAATGCACTCAGGTAAAAGGCGCTGCATACCCAAACACGCCCATCCGACTGGAACAGTGTATGTTGGCGTTCCAAATACCACTGGAGTTTGGCAGTTTCGTTGTTCAGCGAGATGTTTGATTTGTGTGTGGTTCCTTCCGCAAGGTGTTGTAATGCACGCTGATTCCTGTTGCTTGTTGGAACTCCTTGTTGATGGCCTGGAGTGATTTCTTGCGGGTTTTATGAATCTCCAGCTTCAACACTCGTCGGTCGCTTTTAATGAGTTTTGGGGATCGTCCGACGTGGGGCGTGCGCGTTCCGTTTCTTCTCGAATAGTTGAACCAGAGATCAATAATGGTTGAACCAGAGACAAATGAAAAGTATTTTTTCCGCAGAAAAGTAGACCGCTTCCTGTGTGTCTAATCTTGTCGCACGCGTCTTGCGCATTTTTTGTCGGATGAAATCTTTGCGCGCTGTTTCCGTGTAGATGTGTTTGAACACACCAACACTCTAAACTCACATCACCTTTGATGCAGACCTGCCAACTATTTCTGGAGGAATACCGGGTGATAGTAAATTTAGCAGGGTAAAATATACGTATCGATAACATATTTAATTGTTACAAAAATTGTGCACTTAAATTTTACTTTTGGACATAATTCAACATTAGATGCCGCAAGTATAATTACATTTAATACACTAGTCAAAATAATTAAGGGAGTAAGATACACCGTACGTGAAATAATGAGACCAACCAACATCCCTCTACTCAAAGCCTGAGCGCGAAAACGTCATACATTGTTACATCATTTACGGTAGGGTATTGTTAATCATATTTCAACCAATAATAAGCCTGAAATTGCCCCTACCGTAGGTGATGTAACAATGTAAGATTTTTCCGTGAGCAGGCTTTCTCTCTAGGCGGTATTGGACCAACACTGGTTAAATTATAAAATATCTTTTATCTTGAACTTATGCTTATATAAATTTGAAGTTTCCCTAATTTGTCTCCTTGTGGAGCTGATTGTATTTTCTTGTAGCCTTTTTGCCTTTTTATATTACTTCTTTTGAAGGTTTACACTTGTAGCATGGTACTTCTCTTTCTGGATGGATAAGCAAATTTAACTGCAAGAAGACTAGATAGTGTTCCAAAAAAAAATTGCTGACGAAATTGCTGTTCTTTTAAGAGAGTACTATTCGCCGGGAGATTTTTACGATCCGCCGGGCGTCCGGGTGAGATTGTCAAAATCCGGGTGACACTCGGTGAATCCGGGTAAGTTGGCAGGTCTGTTGATGTGTGAGCACGGGTTCTAATGTGCAAGTCCAGATATCACGGAAATTAGGGGATGCCCGTTCCATTATTGTAGCGTAGTCTACTACAACCGAACATGATTTAACTTAAGGGTACCATTAAAAATTTGTATGTATATTTTTGGAGCACTAATCATTTTTAATAAGAGTAATTCATTTCGTTTTGTTTATTTTTTATTATTATTATTATTTTTTTTTTTTGCAGATTCTCCAGCCACAGCTGAACATATACAGTTGGCTTGCAATGTTAAAACTGATCAATTGATTTATAACGAATAATTGACAAAACAGTTATTATTATATTATTAATGTATCATTTTAGGATTTTACATTGTGGAAAAGGGGCATTTTGTTCCATAATTTAAAAAAAAAATGCCTAAGAAGCAAAACGAAGCTAGTTAAAGAAAATACAGAATAAAGGTTCAAAGAATAAGCACATTAAAATTTGTTTATGACATGCCAATATCAACATACAAATAATTTCTAGCCTTGATACACACTATGCAATTATATATTTCATGAGATTAAGCAGTATTGTTAATAGAAGGTCGAACCGCTTTCGCTTTTAGTACAGTCGTTATCCTCCGGGTTAAACTCTCCACAAAGATTTCGTATATAATGCTGCTAAAATATTGGCACTTTGTCTTTAAGAAAACCCCACAGGAAAAAGTCCAGAGGTGTCAGGTCAGGTGAACGAGGTGGCCACAACAAAGGCCCAATCCACCGCTAAGGGAATTCAACAATAAGCGCATCTCGGACTGTTAACGCCCAGTGAGGAAGGGCACCATCTTGTTGGAAGAAAACATCTGGTTGGCCCTCCTGAAGTTGTGGAAATGCGTGTTGTTCAAACATGTCTAAGTGGAGTTAACGGTTGGCTCGATGAAAAAAAAATGGGCCAAAACTTGATCATGTAAAAGCCCGCGCCGCACGTTGACCTTTATAGGCATAAAGTTTAAGAACGTTTGTGTAAAACATGGTGAACAGTTGTTCCAGAAATCTGGAGTTGTCTGGCTGCTGATCTAATCGACTTACGAGAGCTACGTTGAAAAGCTTGCTGAACACGATCCACAGCCTCGTAACTAGTGCTTGGTCGACCTGTTGATTTCCTCGGTTGAACACTTCAAGTCAGAGATCCTAAATCCTAACGAGATGCGACACTCCGTATACATATGCGAAATGGTTCGCTCAACTTTCTTCTGCGCAGGTTAGTTGCAAAGGTGTTGCCAGATGGCGCTGTAGGTCTTGATGATATCTGACGTCATCAAACCGTCTTCAGAGCACTGAAAGCTGACGACAACAGCGACAATATTTAAATATTTCAATTTGTAAAATACATGTCCCTTGTATACGGAAAATTATTTAAATTAAATCAAAATTTAAAGAAATTAAGAAAGAAATCAAAGAGTTCATTTCTATCTAATTAATAAAAGAAGTATTGTTAGTCGGCCATGGTTAGTTACAAGATGACGATACTTGCGAATTCTCTCTTGCCATTTGAGCGTTTGCTACGAGAGGGCGCCACGGGTATTTTTGGCACATCAAGTTTGCTATAGGAATTTTGCTTGTTGTCGCATTAAGGATCTCTGCTTCCAGTGGTCATGAACTGTTCATGCTCACTCGTAATTTGGTCGTAATTTGGTCTCGAGTTGGCAGAGTCTTTCCATACTGTGTCCTAAAATTCCTTTGAGTTTGTATTCCAGATTCAATCTAATAAACCATGCCACACATTGTGCTTTCTCTACGCTAGTCGCCATTTTCCGGAAACTGTCACAGGAAGGAAGGTGCGGGGACACATAGCGTTATAATGCTGCATCAAAGGCTGAGGTCAAAAACTCTCACCAGTGAGAAGAGTTAACGATTGGTCAGTCATAAATCCCGGTGAGAAAACTGACGTCATTTTAACGTCTAACCTAACCTAAACTGCTACGCCTAACCGATTAGTCTAACCGTTCTCACCGAGCAAAAAATGGTTAGCCCAGTGAGAAATTACGTCGTCATTCTCTCACTGGTAAGATTTTTTGACCACAGACAAAGAAACTTTTTGAGTTGATAAAGAATTTGTTGAAAACTATTTGTCTCTATCTGAAATAGTTTTTTTTATATAATGATCAAAAGTTGTCTAAAACATTTTGGAACACCCTGTACAATCTAGTGCATAAAGGTTTAGTTGAGCACATGAATAGCACATCCCAAGCATATACCTATTTTCATTTAGAACGGACAGGCCCAGTCTAATCTACCTTGACTACCAGTAAAGCCTGGTTCCCACATGCGTATAAACAACGGCAGAAATTTTTCTGACGTCATTTCCTGCTTTCGTCTTTCTTAACAAACATGAAAAGTAATTTTATTCTGGTTAAAAAGTGGTTAAAATTTAAATTTCCGGTTAAAAAACCGGTTATCAATAAATTCTGGTTAAAATCCGGTTTTTCTTAAATTTTCTGGTTAAAAATAACCGGAAACCGGTCAACTTGGCAACCCTGTAGTTGGCAACTTGGCAACTTGGCAAAATTACTTCTACTACAAGTTGCGAATCTCCATGTTAAGAGTTTGGCATTATGCACGCTCCTCTGACCAGGAGCGCTGGAGTTCGGTCGAAGTCAACGATATGAAATGAGTAGATCGCTTATGTGGCCGCCATCTTTGGGGCAATTTGAAGGCGGTGAAAGTGGATCTAATCTCAATTGTTAGTGTAGGCGCCATTACTTAGAACAACATCGCCAGCCAAAGCGCCATTACTTTTTACGCACATTCCTTTTTACCTCAGCAGTTCAGCCTCTTCAGCCTAGCTGCTGAGTTGATTCCTAGACTCGCGCATGCGCATTTATATGTTCTTCATTGCCAAAAAGGAACGAGTTGCTGATAATTTGCTGAATAAAATGGCATCAGTAAATTAATAAATCTTCTAGAAAACCCTAACTTTTTTAAAATATAATTTATTCATTCAATTAATGATTTCCACAATTAATTTAAGTGGCCAGCTTTCATAAAAAGGCATAAGGTAACGTAATTTAAATCTTACTGGCTTTACTCTTTTCCTCTTACAAGGGAATCCCTCGAACATGTATGTCACAGATTTCCACCAAATTGAAATATGTTACTCAAATGAAGCTACAATAGATGCTTGTAAAATAAGAGCGTGCGGATTTTTGTTTCTTTCAAAATAAACCACGAAAACGAAAAAATTTGAGCACACATATTCATACAAGGATTCCATTGTTAAAGCGGTGTATTAATGCGCTTAACGGAACTTCTTTCTTCCACTACTCACAGCAATAAGCACGAATCCAATTCAGATGAAATAGACAGCAGCAGATGGCAATTGAATGGCTTCTCAAATTTCTATCCACCCTGTATAATAATATAATAATAACTTATTAAAATAAATAATTTGTCACTTTCCTCAAATGAAATATACGAAATATTCGAAAAAATTATAAAAATATGTTTTTAATAATTAAAATTAGTTTCATATATAATTTGTTCAAAAACATGTTTAAAAAAATTAATTAAATGAAACAAGATTTGAACACAGCATTTTTAGCATTGGAATCTATCAACTTACCCACATGACCACGTTACCTATTTGAATGTTACACTCTCTGAATTTCTAAATATACATCAATAGTCTACATAACTACCTTTAAGTGAATATATCTCGTAAACTAATGCCCATTATCATGAGTTACTATGCCATATAATAGTGGGAGGGGTGCGTAAAAACATATTTAAATTTCAGTTAAATCCAAGCTTAACAGACCTGGTCCTCCCCTTGTAAAATGAAAAAAAAATGGTAAATAATTTTTTCTTTAATTGAGTAGAATGTAAATCATCTGAAACATTTGTTTCAATTATACATAATATATTATCACAAATAATATATGATTCAATAACTGAAGAATTAAGGGTTTCTTTAAGTTCCGTTTTATCCGATGTTTTTGGTTATCCGATAGGCGATCCGCCCGTTTGTGTTGGATAATTATCCAACCAGTGCCTACTATTATTATTTCACTAATAATAATAATAATAATAATAATAATAATAATAATAATAATAGTAGGCT
>JAHWFO010085828.1:4545-27645 GCA_023313115.1 Rhysida immarginata
TCTGTACTTCAAGATTATCGTTTTCCCCTATCAACATTATCTGCACAGGAACTTCATCTACCTCCTCAATAGACTGGTTTTATTTCTACCATCAACAACATCTTCAATAGACTACATCCTTGAGTTTTCTTTCATCTCCCAAGTTTCATCTGGTAAAGATGTCCGGAGAATCACTGACTTCTCCACACACAGTAACAATTTTAGCTACGAGGTTAGTACCAGCTTCGCATTAGTCAAGCGATCCATTGTACGACAATGGAGTTACAAGTTTCGTTTCCTCTCTTTTAAAGGAGAGAACACGAACAATTTACAAGTTTAGATCCTAATTTACATGGACCCTACCTTTGCCGTCCGGGTAACGCACATCCAAGTTGCATTATCTCTCTGAGGATGCATTTCTGGACCCCCGTTTATAGGAAAAATATTGTTCCCTGCTACAAACTGTACATGGTTATTTCATTCTTGACCTACCTTTCTGAATCACCCTGTATAAACAAGCATCTAAAAACCTTTAAAGATCTTTAAACTATTTGATTTAAATCAAAGAACAAATTGGGGAATCTGTTCGCATTCTCCTCCTCCCCCTCCACCTCATCCGGTCTAAAGGTATCGACTTCTAAATAAATTTCTTTCTAACATGTGCTTCTTTCTCAGTATTTGATATTTTCATAAGAATGTTTCTTCAGTTTTTCAGCACATGATATTTTCTAGAAATTAACTATGCTTTTATTTTTCGTAAAATTTCTCACTGGACTAACAGTCTTTTTCTCAGTTAAGATGGTTAAACAACCGGCTAGGCAATAGCAGCACTAATTGAAGTTTTCAACCGCGTAAAATGACGTCACAGTTTTCTCACCAGGATTTATGACTGACCAATCGCTAACTCTTCTCACCGGTTCGAGTTTTTGACCTCAGCCACAGACAGTTTTCAAGCGAACAACGTCATTTCCATACTCTCGAAATCAGAGTAAAATTTTTACGTTATGTGAAATAAGCTTAATGGCACGTATTGGGAATTGCACTTAAAATAAATTGTATCTTGCCAAATATTTCAATGCCATTATAGTTCGTTACATGAGGTCTAAAATTACTATACATTCAATTACGTGTTACTGAAAAATTACTTTGTTTTACCAGATCTTTTGTTATAAGCAGTTGTGTTTTTCTTAACAAATCTGACAGGGGGCAATGAAAAACTTCGTTATTTCATTAATTTCATCATAACCGATTTTGTTATAACTTAAGTCGATTGTAGCAAGTTTATGTTGTCAATTTTAGAAGAGATTAAGTCGAACATCCTGCATGACAATGGATGGTCCACCAGATCTTATCAATTTACATAGTTTTGTGGACAGTGCCATCACAAAAAATTATATTTATTCATGTAAACAAACTTCAATAATTAATTACATGCATTTTTCTAAAATAAACGACTAACAAAAATAAAACGACCTGATTCTTACGAAATCAGATAATACAGTAGAACCTCGTTTTTACGAACTTGCATTTTACGAAATTCTGGATTTTACGAAGTAATTCTGAAATCCCGACCCCCTCCTGTTAAGTTTCACGAAGAGTTTTTACGACGAAATTCGGATTTTACCAAGTTAGAAGTTGTAATTGGTAGTAAAAAATTTTACTAAAAAAGTGAAAATTTTTTGCGTAAGCAACCTGGTTGCATTTTGTCCATTATGCTATCGCCATCGTGATCGATGATTAACAGTGGCCTTCGAGATATTAGACCTCTCCATCGGGCTTGAAATCACGTGTCGAGGCATTTTCAACTTCTAACTGCTAGTTATTTAACTCTATGGCTCAGTTGGCGCTCTTCAGGGATAAAGAACTACAAGATACTCTCGTCCTCATGCTACTTTATCAGACTTAAAATTTAACTTTGAATTTCCCATAGGATTTCCCTGATGATCCCCCTCTAGCGTTAAAAAATTGAACTTCTGCTGACACGAAGGAAAGCATTGAAATGATACGCGATGCGGAGGCCTAATATCTTGAAGGCCACAGATTACCTGGACTAGTTTCCGCCGTAATCCAAACAAAAGTGAAACTGAACTTGCAGTCCGACCCGAAGATGATGATAGCGAATTTGAAGGATTCGAAGAGTGGGAAATCCTGAAAAGTAAGCTGAATTTTCAATCTATATTCTCCGAGTTTGTTAATATTGATGCGGATGTTTTAACTTCTCCGACGTTAAACGATAACGAAATTTACCATCTTATCAAAGAACGTGAAGTTGACATCTGGATGACAATGATGAGGAATTGGAAAATACGACATTCAAAGCAACATCCTCGCAATTTAAAAGCTCCTTAGAAACTCTAAAAAACCATCTGTATGCAACTAGATTCTCAATCTGCCCGCTGTAAACAACGTTCTTCAGGTACCCCCAAAACCAGAAATCACACGGGTTTAAGTCGGGGGAACGTGGCGACCACGTTGTTGGAAAATGGCGGCTTATGATCCTAGCATCTCCGAAATGAGCACTCAGCAGCTGCTTCACAGGAGTAGCAATGTCTGGAGGAGCGCCATCTTGCATGAATATTGTGCGATCCACACACTGATGCTGCTGAAGTGCCGGAAAAAGATGGTTACGCAAAAGTGCTTCATACCGCTTGCTAGTAACGGTGCAGGTAACGGAACCCGCAAGTGTGATCTCTTCGAAGAAAAACGGACCAATGATAAACTGCGCCGTCATTCCGCACCACACAGTGACCTTTTCAGAGTGAAGAGGTAATGGCTGCAGCTGGAACAGATTCTCGGTCGTCCATATCCTGCAATTTTGCGTATTTACAGAACCTTGCAAATGGAAGTGGGCTTCGTCAGACAACAGAATGTTCCATGGCCATTCATTGTCCACTTCCATCCGAGCAAGAAATCGTAGTGCAAAAGATTCACGTGCTTCCAGGTCAGCAGGTAGCAACTGCTGCACACGAGTTATCTTGTACGGATAACAGCGCAATGTGTTCCGTAGGACTTTACGCACCGTGCTGCTCAGCATTTCCAGCATTTGGCCAATTCCCCGTGCACTGCCGATTCCAGCATCACTGTTCGTCTGTTCTTGTAATGCTGTAGCCACATCTTCCACTGCCGCAGCCGAAACTGGTTTCCTTCCTCTACCCCGTTTCACGTCAAATGAACCGGTCTCTTTGAATTTAGCAATCATTTTTCGCAGACCATTTGTGGTTATTGGACCCGATTTTATGGATTTTAATGTCCAAAACTTCCTAATAGCTGTGAGTGCACACTTACCGTTCTTATAAAAAAGCTTCAAGAGCAGAGCGCGATCCTTCATAGAGTCATTCAAGCAAAGAGCTGGTGCTCTGCATTTTTATGGCAGCTATGTCTAGGGTGCGCATGTCATATCTCCAGACAATGTGAACCCTGCCAGCGCCATCTACCGACAGATATTGGAACTATTTTTTTCCCTTCGCTGAACAAAATTCCATTGCCTCACGACTGTTCTGCTAAAATATCAAGTCATTCTGACGAATAGAAATTCAAATTATCGATTTTTGAAATCTTAACTTTAATTATATTCACCCTGTATATGCAATTATCAGCAATTTATACATAAAAATTACGCAAATTTTAACACCACCTCCATGCAACGTAATATCTACATAGCAAAATGATTTTGCTGGTCTTTTGAGTTTGGCTATATACAGAGGATCTACTGAATTACATGGAGAGTGGGGTTTTTTTTGTTAAACTGCGATTTATCTGGGAGGTGGTCTATACACATGAAATTACGTTAAGTCAAATTACTTAAGTCATTAACCAGAGTTGACAGTAATAAATGCAGTATATGAACTTAATTACATCAGCTGAAGTAAGTAGGAGACACTATTCCGCAATCTCACCAATGTCGAGACAAAACATCTGATTTTTCATATCAAATGGGTACATTTTCCATGGCAAAGAGTATAAGAAAATAAAAGTCAAAATACTTTTGTGAAAGCAGGAATTACTCCTGTGCACGATTCAATCAATAAAACTGAAGAAAACGAGGAAGACGAAAAAACTGTAATTAGGCCTAACAAAGAACTGCTTACTGAAATTATGGAATTATTTTCCTCAGACACAGACGATTAGGATTTTGATGGATTCAAAATAAATTTATTTCTGGTTTAATGTAATTTTAAATATAATGAATACATAAAGTAAACGGGTCACAAAACTAAGAATGCAAAATCAATAAAAATAACGAAAACATTTTCATTTTGTAACGTTATCATTCATTTTGAATATTTTCTTCATTTTTTGGCTAAAGCCTTTAAAAACACGAAAGTGAAACTTCGACGACCATAATGCACTGCGTGTTTGAACAAATCTAGTGGAGCACTCCCTATGGCTGAATCGCTATGTTAGGTACACATATTGCGTATCACAATCCATTGCTTATCATGAACAGGACTTTTCCAGAAAACAAAGTAATAATTTTAAAGCGTATTATACATGAACATGCATTATATGTCGAAAATTACAGTAAAAAAAAGAAAAATAGCTCTACAACTTACGGTAACGTCATCTAATTAAATAAAAGCAAAATATAAGTTCTTCAAATCGTATCTTACCAACTAAAATTCTGGGAACTTGGATTGATTCTTCAGCGTACTCTAACATTCCACGTGCTTTTTTAACTGCATCTTCCGTCTGTTTTTTGAAAAAGAAGAAAAATTTTCTAATTCCATTTTAACAAAACAATTTTTTCATAAAGGAAAACATTAAGCCTTACCTCGCCATAAATTTTAAAAGTACACGTAGGTTCCTCTAAATCTATTCCTGTAATACCATCAACTTTCCGTGCCTGCTGGATGTTGGCACCGTGAGCCCCTATTGCAAGACCCATCAGATCTTCTCGGACACTGAATTCCTCCATGTAACCCGAGTTACTATGTAGTTTCGTACTCTAATAGAAGACCAAACAAGACATGTTAATCAAGTCATGAATTGCAAAAGGTGAAAATTTCCAAGACAAAATATGCAATAAAGCACGCAAAGTTATCATGCAAGACTTTTAGAAAGCCACCGCAATTAGTTTTGTGTAAATAAGCGTATTTTAACGTTGTTATAAATAGACAAAAAATTCGTTAATTTTTTCTATTCTTTTAATCAAGCAAGCATGTAAAAGATCGGTTGAGGGGGAAATGGGGGGGGAGGTAAAAAAGCACTTCGAATTAAGTCAAATTGCAGTCAATTTCAAAAAAAGAGAGCAGATGACCCTGCTTCCTGGAAGCTTCTACAGGCTCAAATTCATTTAGTCTTAAAGATGATTTTTCGTTATTATGAATCCTCCACTTCCGCCTATTCCTTACAAGAATTTCTCTTATGTACGCTAGCACTTTCAGACGGTGAATTCTGATCTCGTAATCTCCGAAATGAGAAATTTGCTTGTAAACAAAATCAAGTTGACAACGATCGTGAGAATAAGAGTAGGTAGAAAAACCTGTCCCAGTTTAAAAGGTAACCAAACGCATCTCCATGCATTCCTCTGCATTAGATATACCGTATTGGCTCGATTATAAGCCGCACTTAAAAATAGTTTTTTTTTTCAAATTTACTTAAACTAAAATAGGGATGTGGCTTATAATGAGGTCAATATGGTAGAATTTAAAAATTTGATTACGTACTCATGAAGCTGGATCAATACAGGGTCGGGACACATTACTATGACCACCTGCTAGTATCCGGAATATCCACCTTTGGCGGCAGGCACAGCAGCTAGTCGACGTGGCAGAGAGTCAATGAGTCCTCGGAAGGTGGTTGCAGGTATCTGGGACCATTCGGCGATCAGTGCAGGCATGGCGATCAAGATGGTCCCACACATGTTCAATGGGGTCGAGGTCCGGGGAGTTTGGCGGCCATGGAAGTAGCTTGAATTCATTCTCATGCTCCTCGAACCAGTCGTGGACAATTTTGGCAGCATGGCAGGGAGCATTGTCCTGTTGAAAGGTGCCATCACCCTGAAGAAACACTGTCGATCGTCAGGTAACGAACAGCATTCAGTATACCCTCCAGCGATATCAGTGGACTCGGATCATACCACAAAAACATCCCCCAAACAGTCGCACCTCCCCCACCAGCCTGTCGTCTGCCACCGATGGTGTCGGGGTGCCTGTTCTCAGATGCTTCCCGGCGAATTCTCCATCGTTCGTCCACTCTGTTCACCAGAAACCGCGACTCGTCAGAGAAAGCAACCCTTTGCCACTCGGCCAAAGTCCAAGGGCTATAGTCCATTGCTAATTGGAAGAGTTTTCGGCGATGCACAGACGTCAACATGGGTGCTGTTACCATACGCCTGCTCCGGAGCCCCAACCTCAAGAGGGATGGTTGCACTGTCTCGGTGCTGACACACCTAGTGTTCATTTGCTGTGTCTAGGATCGATGGCCCGTGGGACCCCACAGTTACCTCTTCGGTTGCTCAAAACTATCTGGTTCGTCCAGTCGCGGTACCCTTCATAAAGGCAGCCTTAGAGCAGTTCACAAAGGTAACTGCTCTGAAATGCTGCCCCCCATTGGCCCTATAGCCAATGATCATCCCCGTTGGAGGTCCCGACAGGTCACTTGCTCTGCCCATGACCACGATAATTGCTGTGTTAACGGATGCTACTACACATCTGCTGTTGTCAGCTTTTAATGATAATGCAATGATTTTTCATCTGAGTACCATGGGGCGTTGCAACATGTTTGAGGAGAGGTGGTCATATTAATGTGTCCTGACCCTGTAAATAGTTATAAAACGCAACATACCAAAAACCAAACAAAACTAAGCTATCTTTTACATGGATCTACCCTCCATCTCGTGGCGCAATTTTTTTTTTTTTTAATCTTTGCTGCTTTATTTTTAAATGCACAAATTTCCTTCTTCGTGTTTGTTATTAAAGTACCCAACTTTTTTCTGGGATCTATCAAGTAACATCTTTATTCCTCCAAGTACTGTATCTTTAATTATACAGTAGAACCTCCTCATAACAAACGTTGATATATCGAAATTATCTAAATAACGTAATTTTTCAGTGGTGCCGGGAAAAATCCTATTGAAGTTTCAACCTCCGCATAGCGAAATCTTTATAGCGTAATTATCCCCAACACGTAAGGATTTTTCGGTCCCGACAAGAAATTTTTAATTTGGTTCCCGTGCTTAGCATAACCAGATAGCCAACAAGCGAAGTTAAAAACAAAGATCGGCAAAATTGCAAAAAGTGAGCCACGTTATCTCACCAAACACACTCGTCGGCCTTAATATTCATGCTTATGTGAAACGTCTTATTTTCCGTAAAATCCTTATGACAGTAGAACCTTGTTTTTACAAACTCTAGTTTTACGAAATTCCTGATTTTACGAAGTAATTCTGAAATCCCAACCCCCTCTGGTTAATTTCCATATAATAAACTAAGTTTTACGTAGTGTTTTTGCGACAAAATTCGGATTTTACAAAGCTAGAATTTTTAATTGGTAGTAAAAATTTTATTAAAACAAAAAAAAAGTGAACATTTTTTGCTTGAGTGGCCTTTATGCATTTTTTCGTCGGGTTATATTTTGTCCTTCAAAAGAGGCCATTTGGCTTATGTTATCGCAGTTGTAATCGATGATCAGCTGGACTAGTTTCAGCCTTTGCCAACAGAGGGCACCATCGTCGCTCTTGGTCTGTCCAATCGGGATAGTCAAGGATCGTTGGTACAGCATCGCAATGGCAGGGGTCGGTTTCGCTTGGCAGTCTATGTGGTTTCAATTTCATCAGGATTCTCGATATAATCAGGGCACTCGACTCCGTGATTGTCGACCAAGAATCTAGGACAAGATTATGATGATAACGAATTTTTGAGTGGGAAATCCTGAAAAGTGAGCTTAATTTTCAAATATACATTCTCCGAGTTTGTAAGTATTGATGCGAATGTTTTAACTTCTCCGACGTTAAACGATGATGAATTTTGCGATCTTGTCAACATCCTCACAAATTACCTCAGAAGAGACCCAACTCCAGCAGTTCACCTGCCACAGTCAAAAAGATGGTAGCACTGGAAAACCCTCCGACACAGAAAGTCACGGCTCAGAAGGCAGGAACATCTGCGTCAATGGTAAACCACATAATTAAACCTAACTTAGGCCTGCTCAAGTTCCATAAAGCCAGGGTTCATGCTCTTAATGAACGTCACATCCGTGAACACAAAACCAACGCCCGCAAACTCTACGAATATTTGTTATGTTGGGTGAAACATAGGTTTATTGTGGCAAGGTCCGTGCAATTGCATACTTTCCAGCAGATGCAAAAGGCCGGACTGATTGGATGTGCAAATGTCTTGAAAGTTTTCCGAAAAGCTTCATGGTACTGCTCAAAAGGTCAAATACAACTTCCTCGGATGGAGACAAACGCAAATGACTACCAGGAGAACATTTCGAAACCTCTTTACACGGAAGAGATCCTGGTGTTGTACAGAGAGTAGAGCAACAAAGTTGTGTTCATCAAGATAAGGCGTCCAGCCGAAACAGCATGCTCAACACCAAATTTCACGACCTAAATGGAAGCAGAGACCAGCATGCAAGCAATACCCTTCTTTGCTATCCCTGTCAAGCCATACGACGCCTGCCCCATCGGCCTTTTTGGCTCTGGCCTTTTCAAAAGGGATCTCAGAAGATGTCGCCCCTAAACTGTGGCTAGATTTTGGAAAAGTGTGCAAGGAGGTATGCAATGAAAATTCCTCTCACCATCCTGCAAAGAAGTCTGCTAGCATGGAAATTACGCTACCGGGCGAAACACATTGAACATCATGAGCGTAGCATGTTTCTAATCGGTAGTTTGGTCCCACCTTGCCAGCATCTCATTTGATGTAAGATTGACTTAGGGTGGGGAAAACTGATTCCCCCTCTTTCGTCCGAGTGAAAATTTTGTCCCTTCGCTCGTTAGCATTAGAAGTGTTATGGTAGTGCAGGGTGTGGTCCGCTGGTAATTAACGGTGAAAAAAAGGACAAAGCGTCTTTAACAGTTGTGTAAACATCAAGAGGAGTGAACAGGATGCAAACTGCAGCATGTGACGCCCAATGCAGCAGCTGAACCGACTGAAAACAATACGTAGTAAGTAGGAGAGATCAGAAGCTTTTCATCATGATCAGATCAACGAGCACAATGCAATAGTAAACCCGAGAAACGTTGAAACAAATGGTGAGGACCTCCACCCAAGATACACAGTCGTGAAGGTCGATGACACGTCAGTGAGAAGGCAGGAGCATTGGAAGTGACATCAAGAGGTCAGAGCCACAATGAGAGAGATAACAGGTCAGAACACCAAGCCTCAGAGGACGCCATATCCAACTGACTGTAAAGATTATTCAACGAACTCGCCATGCAGTGATCAAAAGGTAAAAATGACATCCTGACTGATCATTTTAAAACATGTAGACAGATTGACCAAGGAATCAGTCCAATCGGAGATGTGTCAGTCAGCCTGGATAGCAGACACACATCAGGCGCATTTGTTTATTTGTATGATGTGCACGGTGATAATGTCGGTAGTTACAGTTTAGTGCAGTTCAGAATCTGTGCACAATCTTTCACCAAATGATCCGTACATTTCGAGTCAAACCAACAATATGGCAATGCCTCCATTGAGTCAAACCAACTCACCCCAAGAGTCTGAATTTCAAATTTTTAAAGTCTTTTCCACTTTCAAATATATTTTTGAGTCTACACGAGTCTTTTCCACTTTCGAATATTTTTTTTTTGAATTTACTCTCATCCACTTGAAAGCAAAATTTTGACCATCATCAAAAGTGATTGAAAGCTAGAGCTACGCTGGATTGGAGGCCGCCATTTGCAATTGTGAAATGCATGAAATTACCCTGCTTCTACCTTCGTGCGCTTAGGTCGTGAATGGACTGCACGAAGCGCACAGTCATTTCCAAACACCTCTCACGGCCCACTGTGTGCAAAGAAATCACATTGAACAAATAAACGAATGCGCCAATCGTGAACTGCCCGTCACGCCAGTGCTTCATATGAAACAGCTTGCCACTTCAATGCCATTACAATCCGAGTACACCGATTCTTTTCTCCCAAAAAAACCCATCCCTTTCAACGCAGAACATGTCCTAGCAGGAGGGGAGAGCTTTGCCAGAGAAACATTAGCTTGTAAGTATAAGCAAATTTATAAGTTTCATTTGATTCAACTAATCACAAGCATAAGATTAGTAGTTGTGTGCGTATTTCTTGCATTAATTACTTGCACGCATTCACGTATTGGGTGAGCATTAGTGCCGAATAATTGAATCGAGGGACACAGAAGTTGTGTTCTGTTACAAGCCGTATATAATAACACGACAATCCTTCAAATTTTACAGGGTCGGGACACATTAATATGACCACCTGCCAGTATCCGGAATATCCACCTTTGGCGGCATGCACAGTCGCTAGTCGACATAGCAGAGAGTCAATAAGCCCTCGAAAGGTGGTTGCAGGTACCTGCGACCATCTAGTGATCAGTGTATCCCGTAATTCCATCACCACAAAAACATCCCCCAAACAGTCACACCTCCCCCACCAGCCTGTTGTCTACCAACGATGGTGTCGGGGTGACTGTTCTCAGATGCTTCCCGGCAAATTCTCCATCGTCCGTCCACTCTGTTCACCAGAAACCACGACTCGTCTGAGACAGCAACCCTTTGCCACTCGGCCGAAGTCCAAGGTCTATAGTCCATTGCAAATTGGAGGAGTTTCGGCGATGCACAGACGTCAACATGGGTGCTGTTACCATACGCCTGCTCCGGAGCCCATCCTCAAGAGGGATCGTTGCACTGTCTTGGTGCTGACACGCCTAGTGGCCCCTCTGTTCATGTGCTGTTGCCGATTGGTCTTGGCCAGGCAATGTAACCGACGCTCGCCTCTAGGATCGATGGCCCGTGGGGCCCCACAGTTACCTCTTCGGTTGCTCGAAACTGTCTGGTTCATCCAATCGCGGCACACCTTCACAACGGCAGTCCTAGAGCAGTTCACAAAGGTAGCCGTTTCTGAAATGCTGCCCCCCTTGGCCCCATAGCCAATGATCATCCCCTTTTGGAGGTCCGACAGGTCACTTGCTCTGCCCATGACTGCAATAATTGATGTTAACGGATGCTACTACACGTCTGCTGTTGTCGGCTTTTAATGATATGCAATGATTTTTCATCTGCATACCATGGGACATTCCAACATGTTCAAGGAGAGGTGGTTATATTAATTTGTCCCGACCCTGTAATCTGTGACATTTCATTACACAGGGGCGTGACTATCGACCACAAACTTCTAAAGGGTTAATGTCATATATCTGACGAGACAATTAAGATTTTGACAGCAAGATGCAGTCAAGGATACCACTATACAAATTTGAAGCATTATGAACAACTTAAGAACAGCCAATTTCAAACAAAAAAACATTTCCGGAAGGAATAAATTTTAATTGCGTCACATCTCATCAAATTCGCCAATGAAGTCAGTTTAAAAAGTAAGCATTTCTCCAGCAACCCTCCCTCCTCCTTTTCCGAGCATTCAACTTATATTTAACAGTTCTAGACGATTAAGTTTAGGCAAAACATGGATGCAGGCATAACTTTCCCAAAAATGTGAAATCAGAACTTCTCTCGATTAGTTCTAAACCACATTCAAGGAGATTAATAATGCAAATTAGGTTATTGTTAAATAATAAAAACTTAGTTCTATACATTGGTTATTTTTAGGGGATGAACAAGTTAAAAACAAAAAGAAATGGTTACGAAAAGGCAGGCTTGACCAGATGTGATTCTAATTGGACTGCATCTTCTGAAACCAAGAAACGGCTAAGTTTTTAAAAGAGAGATTTCTAACAATACTTAACTGTTCCTACCTCTAGCTGTCTTGCTGCTTCTTCAGTTCTATTCATTAGCAATACTTTTTGTCTTAAATTCCTAAAGTGCATATCACTTAACATTATTGCTCTTTTTTTGGCTGAATCGGACCGTGCCTAAAGATTAAACATTTCAATTAACCAATCGACTTCATTAACCACGCAAGCAATACTTTTATTTTATTTCTATGCAAAAGAAAAAAAAAAATAATAGATTAGATACTCACTATTATGACGAGTACGCTCTTATCAGCATTAAACCTACAGATAGCAGCACCACATGCTTTTTTAAATTCTTTATGAGCATTTTCAATTTTGGCACTATAATATATAAATACATTTGGTTACGTAAATGAAAAAAAAAAATAGTTACACGTATTTTTATTGATTTTTCATCCAAAACAAAAATAATATACACTGAAAAAAATAATACCGCATAAAAATCCCATCTATTCAGTATTTAAAGGAAACTCTACAGTCAATAGAAAATTATTTAAATCTAACGATTAGGGAATTCTTAACATCGTGACATATTTAAAAAACGTTAATTCGAAACTGAAATAGTGATGGGCAAAACTACCGTATTTTTATAAAATGAGGACTTCTGAAATTAGCAAAGGGTAGAATCTTCAATTGCCTATGTGTATCGTAATAATCACATCTTCAGGGAAACGAAACAACTACAATTGAGGCTGATCACGTTCACAAATTTATGGACATACCCCACCAATTGAAATGCAAATTTCAACCGTGGGGTTTAACAAGTCATGTTATTTGTCCGAATTACACAGTTTATGACTCATACTGCCATGTGTAGATAAATTATATAATCATAAGATAGCCGATCATAGAAAATAAAATAAAATAAAAATAAAATAAAAATAAAATAAAAATTAAATAAAAATAAAACAAAATAAACAAAATCGTTAGATAACATAATACTAAAAGGCTCTTATAAGCGGAGTAATCATCGTGATAATCAATATTCCAACAATCGATATTTTAGTAGTCAAAATGTGAACTAATTTTTTTATAGCAAAATTCTCTTCCCCATGTATCTCAAGTTTCGTCAAAATCTGATGACCAGAACGGATGCTAGACGGGTCTAAATGGTGTCACTTTAATTATAACCACCCTGCATCTTAAATAGTAATTTAGACAGTAATTTCATTATTTAAAATAACCATCTAAATTATTTTTACATATTTAATGAAATTTTTATAAATTTAATAATGAAATGTGTAAATAACTATAGTAATCTCATTTTAATGAACGAATAGAGTAGTGGCTATGGCTCTATCAACAAAATTCTGACCAATATCGCGATGACATCACAACACCTTGGAGTAGATTGGGCTGAAGGAATCGCCGACAATAGCTTTAACACGTGAATTTCTAAAAAATTTATGAATGAAAATAGACGTGACTGGTTAATTATTGTTTTGTAGGCTTGAATATTAATTTCATTCTTAGAAAACGATTCAACAAAGGCTGGTTAATTTAAAGCCATGAACTCAATAAAATCCACCTTGTTTTTATTGGATAATTTTTGCCGATTTGCGATCGATTTACCTTTTCAAAAAACCATAAAGTGTAACAGAAGTTTCTTATAAAAAGATAGGAAGCAAATATAAAGTATGTGTTGGCTATTGATCAAATATAGTTATATACGAGGTCTGTTCAAAAAATACGTAGACTGTTTGAATTGTGCGGGCCCTGTTGGTCCCAATCAAAATCGCTTGGTGTCGCCATCTTCTGACAGATCCGCTGATTACAAGGTAGTTTTTTGATTGCAAATATCAGTATTGGTTGATTAGCTACGCGGTTGTTTGTGAAGTGCGTTTTTTTTCGTTTGGCGGATTTTTAGAATGAGTGACTTGAACGAACAAAGAGTTGCTGTGAAATTTTGTGTTAAACTCGGAAAAACTGCCACTGAACGAGTGGAAAAGGCCAGAAATGTGGACGAGAGGTGACTGGTTGTTTCATCACGACAACGCTCCAGCCCATTCAGCCCTCGGAACTCAAAGAGTTTTTGGCCAAACACTCGATCACTGTTCTTCCTCACCCACCCTACTCACCTGACCTCGCTCCTTGTGACTTCTTGTTTCCCAAACTCAAAAGACCTTTGAAAGGAAGGAGATTTGAGACGATTCCCGACAAAGGCAAATGCGACGAAGGCGCTGAAGGACATCACAAAAGAAGCGTTCCAGGACTGTTTCCAAAAGTGGAAACACCGTTGGGATAAGTGTGTGCGTCAGGGAGGAGAGTACTTTGAAGGGGACCCAGATGTGTAACTAATGAATAAAGTACGAGGCATGTTTTTTAAGTAAGTACCGTTTTGCGATTCCGCCGCCGAAGCGCTACGGTCGGCGTTCCGCGCATGCGCGCTGGTTAACTACATCTCTTGTCTACGCACTGACGCCATTACAGTCTGATTCTTCATTGTATACGTTGTTTACTGAGTGTTTAAGATGCCTCCGACAATCGTGAGTCCCGCCGATTGTGAAGTACGGGCTGTTATACGATTTCTTAGTGCTAAAGGCGTAAAACCGATCGATATTCATCGTGAGATCTGTGAAGTGTACGGACAAAACATTATGAGTGATGGAATGGTAAGGAAATGGGTGAGAGCATTTAAAGATGGCCGCACAAATGTGCATGATGAAGAACGGAGTGGGCGTCCTTCGGTCGTTAATGAAGATTTGGTGCAGAAAGTGGACGAAAAGGTGAGAGAAAACAGACGCTTTACAATCTCATCATTGTGCGACTGCTTTCCTCAATATTCTCGTAGTGTTTTGTATCGCATTGTGACCGAGAACTTGAATTACCGGAAATTGTGTTCAGGTTGGGTTCCAAAAATGTTGACGGATTTGCACAAAACCCAACGTTTAGGCAGTGCATTGACTTTCCTTCAGCGGTACCACAATGAAGGTGAAGATTTTTTAGACCAAATTGTTACTGGTGACGAAACATGGGTGGCCTACGTCACACCAGAATCGAAACAACAATCCATGGAATGGCGACATTCATGATCACCCAAAAAAGTGAAGTTTAAGCAAACAATTTCTGCCCGGAAAATCATGTGCACAGTTTTTGGGACAGAAAAGGAGTATTGCTAGTGGAGTTTCTGCCTCGTAATGAGACAATCAATGCAGCGTCTTATTGTGAGACATTGAACAATCTGCATCGTGCAATCCAGAACAAAAGACGTGGCAAGTTGAGTAAGGGTATCGTTTTGCTGCATGACAATGCCCGTCCACATGTGGCTAATCGGACCAAAGATCTCATCAAATCTTTTAAATGGGAAACTCTAGATCATCCTCCATACAGCCCTGATCTGGCGCCCAGCGACTACCATTTGTTCATGCACTTGAAGAAACACCTGGGTGGTCAGCGTCTTCAAGACGATAACGAAGTCAAAACATTTGTGAGACAGTGGTTAACAAGTCAGGCGGCAGAATTTTATGAGGAGGGTATTCAAAAACTGGTGCCACGTTATGACAAGTGCCTCAATATTCACGGAAATTATGTAGAAAAGTAGATTAAGGTACAGGCTTTCATGTAAAAATAAAATTATTGCGATATCTTTGCACGTCTTTTTTTAATTCCAAAACGGTACTTACTTAAAAAACATGCCTCGTATATTTTGTTTATGACGTCAGTCTACGTATTTTTTGAACAGACCTCGTATATGTTCTGACTACCAACCAAAAATCATTACGCTTATGACGTTATAGACGCTACTCCTCATTTCAGTTGAGAGGAGGGGGGGGGGGTATTTAAAAAAAAAAAAAACAAAACAATTCGACTCCATTTTACTATAAATTTTACATAAATAAGTACAACTGACTCATACGATAAAGTTGAATTTCTTTCTTTTATTAATAAAGACTTCTGCTCCAGATTTCACAGTTGTAGACTGGTATCTTTTTATAGAGGAATAATGTTTGGTCAATAGCCCATACAAACCATCCATATTATACCTATTTTCTCTTATATTTTCTTCCCATCATTTTATATGAAAATTCTGTTACACTTTATATTTTTTGAAAAGTTAAATCAATCGCTTATCAGTAAAAAATTATCCGATAAAAACACGGCGGATTTGAGTACATAGCTTTAAATTATCCAGCTTTTCTTGAATCGTTTTCTAAGAATGAAATTAATATTCTAACCCTTCAAAACAATAATTAACCAGTCACATTTTCATTCATAAGTTATTACGTATTTCACATGTTAAAACTGTTGCCAGCGATTCCTTCAGCCCACTCTATTCCAAATGTTGTGATGTCAAAGAATGCTATTGGTCAGCAGTTCGCTGATAGAGTCATGGTCGTTGCCGAAGAAATAAGGAATTACGCTCGTTCAAATTAAATGAATATAATTATTTACACACTTCATTAATAAATTTAACAAGCTTGCAAGCGAGAATCGTTCAAAAGAGTCAGTTCACGAACAAATTCCTTCAGTCTTGCAAACGATCTTGTTCAAAGGACCATTTCACTATTGGATAAAAATTTTCAATACAATTATGTATGTGAACAAAATCTTTTTTATAAAACCAAGATCCACACATCGCTAACAATTGAATGAACAAATGAAGAAACTAACCACAACACTGAATGAAAGTTCACCTCACCTTTAATATTGTTTTTTTTTTTCCTATCAATTCATGTTTATTCAGTTCAACACCAATGAAGCCAGATCAGATTTTAAAAACATTATATGTTCATACCTTATTTTATTTTTGGTAATTCGTTGAAAAGGTAACTTCCACTTCAGTATGCAATAAGGCAAGCTGCCCAGTTGTTGCCACTTTTTAACGACAACATTTCTATGAAACATGAAATGCGATAGGAACGAAAACGTTTGTATACATTAGTTCCATCTATTGTTAATGCAATCTACTATTCAATTGCCAACTAGCCGCTATGTTTTGTTTTTATGTCGATTTAAGAACAGTGCTTCGTGATCAGTCGTGCTGTCTTAAGCAAACTGCTAAGAAAGACGTTTCTCGAAAAAAAGACACGAGAAGTGAATTTATAGGGGAACGACATCCTACGTCACCTCTAGCGTGCGTGCAAAGGCATCTGGGTAGGATGAGGACTAAAACGATACTTTTTTGAAATTTTCCATGTCATGGCCCCCTCTATTACCATTGGACCAGTAGTAGAGGGAACCATGGAACAGTCAAAAGGCAACGTATGACGAAAGCAGAGAGTTTTGTTGACGACAATCAGTCAACTTTCAAATGAATACAAGCCCTGCTGATAAAGTCAATTGGTTCTTTAAAGTTATAGCAGATATGGGATATAATACAAAATCTAAATTTAAAAACTTATCAAACAAAATACTACTATTTCAGGGTTTAGATTATTATCACAGAATGGCCAGCCCATGTCAGATTATTAATGTTCACCATTTGCTAACTTCATGGACGAGATGAATAAGTGAAAATTACATCTTGCCTAGTCAAAATAACCCACCAGTGAATCGACACTTAGTTAGCATCTATCTGGCAAGGCCATGATCCCTGAACGCAAAGTCATTCAGTTGGGATCTGAAGAAATGAACCTCGTCATCTCTCGTAAACAGTTTCTGACAAACTTTTCTTCTTTCCATTTTTGTATTTTACAGATATTACAATCTTGCTTAGGTTTATGAATACAGCATTAAAAATATGAAATCAAATTATGATGTTTCCATAAGTCTATTTAGACTGCATAGCAATTACAGAATTTTTAAGTACAATGAATGATTCACTCACAAGATGAAATCAGATCACTTGCACATTCAGAGTTATTGGGCAAATTTACATGCTAGATACAGTCAAATCTTGATATCTCGAAAAATTTTTATTTCCCCTGCATTTTCACTATTAAAACGATGGAATTTTCCCTCGTTATCTGAAAACATTTTTTTGGAAAACCTCTCTATGTTGAATTTGATTTCGTGTGCGAGCAAAATGCATTGCATTTAATTACATTAGAGAGATAATTTTTTCATTATGAGAAATTTCCGTACAAGACTAAGAAATTTGACGCCACTTCCCTTAAAATCAGACCTTTATGAAAAAAGAAAATAAGGAAAATATTTTTCGATCTCTTCGGCAAGTCTCTGTTGCATAAGAGATGCTTGAGCGTGCGCAATTTGTGCGTTTCTAATCTTAATGGCACCACTCTACAAGAAACCTTCCATATCCCAAAACCTGTTTATCTCAAATTTTTCTGCACCCGTGAAATTCGAGATATCAAGTTCAGACTGTAGATAAAATATTCTTGAAGAATTACTTACTATTCTCTTATATCTTCAGGTACTTCGATTTCAAAACAATAAAAAACATTTTTCGATATAAAAGGGCTGTAAATAAAAGATGTGGAGGAAAGAAGACAATATAATATTCATAATTGTATTCATATACGACAGTCCAAAAGAAAACAGATTCACTTACTTAGTATTTTTTATCCGTATACGATCACTAGGTACAATTTCTGTATATGTCGTTTCCCACCCTAAATATTCTACGACGTGAAAATCGCCTTTGATCATTTTAACTACAGCTCGCCACCAGCCACATGCTTCTTGATCATTCGCCCGTGAAAACACCTTTAAAACAATTTATGAAAGTCATTCATTAATTACATTGAATAAACAGTGAACGCAGAATTTTTTATTTTATGCTATTTACTCAAATCTATATGTTCCCAGAAACTTTATTTTAATTTTTCTAATTTGCTCCTAGAGTTGGTTCCATATAAATAACACTACTTTCCCCTGATCATTTCAATAGTTTCTCAATCACGTCTCCCGAAGCAACACTTACCGTAACCTCATAATTTGGCAGCTTACGAAGGCTGAATGTATTGGCTGCTCGGCTTAAAAACAAAATTTTCACTAACATTAACATATCAGAATAACACAGGTCTGCAAACTTTTAACTTTTGGAACAGTATTTTAACTTTTGATGAGGAAATTGCTAAATAAATAAGATTTTTTAACACTTCCACTACACAAAACCAAACAAATTCGACATATATGGCAATAGAAGAGACAAGCAAATTTTTAAAAAACTACAGCTTAAAGGGATGGCTCATTTTAACAGTCATATTTCTTTTATTTATGAGTACTTTAAGCTTCAAAACATCGTATATCACATACGGTGGTATGTGGCATTTCTTAATGCTGCTGGCAATGGCATCCATTTTGCTCATGGCCTCTCTTACAGGAATTTATAACTGTTCAATTTCCTTTCATTTACCGGTAACATCTACCATCTGGTGGTGAAATTGATAAAATTGATAGCTAACATCTTCAAAAACTATCAGGACTTTTAGAAAACCAGAAACATATTAATAGATACTGATTGTTCACAAATGAAAGTGAACAAATGTTCAGACATGAAATCTTCAGAGTAAAATTCATCTTGAAAGTCTCCAACATTAGGAAATCTACATAACACGACATCGTGAGATTACATCCCAGTGTGTCTCTAAATATTTTTACTCGGCTTAACATACATTCCGTCTGTACATGCCTTTTCCGTTCAATACCATGACGAACGTGTGCGTTCGTCATTTTCAGCTATTAGTTCAATTAACCAAATGAAAAGATAAAATCATTTGGAACAGTTTATTCTTTTATATGTCCATTTTCCTGTCGATAGATGGAACCATTGTGTTTATTTTGTGATTGCTTATTTCAACAACGTTGTACATCGTATTTACACTGTTTTTACATTGTTTTTGCTCCAATGGATGATTATGATTACAAGTAAAAAATGGATGATTATGATTATGTCGATGCAAGTAGTGATGCCGAAGATCTTGATTTTGAAATAAATACCGATTCTGAAATAGAAACATTCATACAAAATTGTACATAATGAACACACGTTCGTCATTGGTTTGGCAGATAGTACATAAAATCTGGTCCTGAGAGTATCCTTCTAAATTTAAGCTGGTCGTGAAGACATTAATATGGAAATTGTCAAATCATCACTTTAGAAATTTATTCCAATTTCCATACACATTTTCACATGGCTTCTAATCCTACTTCCAGTTTTTAAAATTTTTTCAAAAGCTATCTGAACAAATCTTGACAATTTATTTTTCATTTCATGACATACTGTACGTTCGAAACTTTACTGAGAATTCCCTTTTTTTTTTTTTTTTTTGAGTTTTGTCCCTATTCCATCGTCAAAGGCCAGAACGATGGCCAGATTATGATAGGGAAAACTGCATACTGATACTGCATGTGAAGAGCCCACAAAACACACCTTTTTTGAGATAGACATTCAAAGGTGCCTGACCATAACGACTGCCCTTTGCTTTTCCCATGCTGCAGCCACTATATTTAGAAACTCAGTTTATTGACAATTTATATATGGCAGCATGAGCCACGTTTGTGCATACATTTGTCTCAAGGCGAGCTCATTACTCTAAATTGGAGACTGTCATAATGTAATGGTTCATCAGTGTATAAGATTTATTGTTTTCATTACTATGCAAGTCATATATTTACTATTAATATTGAATAAAAGCATTTCTGACAGTGAAGCTTGCTATTCATTCCGTCCCACTTTTTAGCACAATTTATTGATGCCACGTAGAGTTAATATTAACTAGAGCAGCTATCGACAACCTTTCGGACTTCACAGACCACTAAAGTCAAAATTTTAAAACCTGCAGACTACTAATCAATTATTATCAACAATTTTCTGTCAGTGACACAAAGAAGAATCAGAACATAACGAAACAGTGTGATAAACATAAAATGCAAATAATATTCAAATTTCTCCACAAACCACCAAAATTTTCTCGCAAACCATCAACGGTCCACAGACCAACAGTTGCTGACTGCTGAATTAGAGAGCTCAGGGGATTTGCTCCTCTTTAGATAGGTGTTCAAATTTACAGAACTAAAGTAATGCAAAAAGTAGAATGCAGTGTGATTTTAGAATTTTGATCCACACAATGCATGCATCTAGCCATCTTGAAATTAATGTCGGACATCTTGTATGTCATGGAGATTGCTGATTTCTAGACTTAATAGGAATTGTAAATCAAAAATGATGAGATTATTACAGAATAAAGTTTACATTCCAACTTCAGTCAAGAAATTTTCTTTTGTCATGTGGAAAGTTATAAAAAATAAGATAAAAATTTAATTTCAATGCCAACATAATTGAGACCATAAAATTCTTTCGTATTTATAAATTTGCACTGAAATAAGGATGGCCCTTAAATTCCTTTAAGAGAGGTTTTTCCCGTTACGAAAAATTTTTCACACGAAAACTAAAGAATTTAGCATCATTTCAGTTAAATTTTTTTCCCATAAAGCACGAGTAAGGATATATAGAGAACAATTATTCATTGTTTAGATGTACGTACGTGCAAAACCATGTTTGTTACTTTCATTAAGTCATGCGCACAAAAAAATCCGACGTCACTTCAGTTAAAAAATGTTTAACACATGGAAAATATTTTTCTTTAACACATTCAATACAACATTCACAAAACAGAAAAATCAGAAGATTACATCGTAAGTAATATAACCGGAAGTCATATTACTGCCCTGTTAGGCAGAAAAACAACCGTTACACGAAGTGCAAAAATGCATAATCTGAGACTTCTCTCGAGTACTTAATACAGGGAAATTTTTGCATGCAACTCTTTAAAAATAACATCGTTTGGACACTCAATGTTTTTTACAATTATTTCTCACTTTTTTCACGGCCTTTTCAGTATAATTTTCGATTAATTGAAGTTGAAAAAAAATGGGAAACCATCTTCAGTTTTTTAATAAAGCCAAATCCCTTATTTTTTTGAATTTGGATAATAGATGGTTCATATAATAGAGATTCAGATAATCAGGCTTTGTATAATAGAGGTTCGGATACTCGAGGTTCGTATAATAGAGGCTCGGATAATCGAGGTTCGTATAATAGAGGCTCGGATAATCGAGGTTCTACTGTATCCCTGACTCTTGTTAAATTTCATTTTTGACCAAAAACCTTAGAATTTTAAGGCCAATTAAGTATCTAAAAAGTAAAGACATAACCACCCAAATACCTAGACACACAGCACAATTAAGATTTGGTAAAATTAATAATATACAAAAGGGGGGGGGGGGGAATCAAAAAAATAAATAAATAAAAAAAAAGTTTTTATTCTCCTGCCCTTCCTGCAATTGAGACAGACGCCATTTTTTTTCGGTTCTTTGGACATCCCAAAGTACGAAGGAGATGTAGGTTCATGAATTGCAGTACCAAAATTTGTATAATTTGTGTATTTACACACCTAAAAATAGAACAGTACGAAAACGTTCTACATGGGAAACAGGTTTGTGAAATCTTGTGACATTACAGCTTTTTCACATTGCTTTCGTACTTTTTCACGAACATTAGTACATTTTCACAAATATTTCGTACATTTTCACAAACATTTAGTACTTTTTCACAAACCTTTAGTACGATTTCACAAACATTTAATTCATATTTATAATAAATGGTCTAAATTTACAGAACAATTATAGACAATGATCAATTACAGACAATCATTCACTCATGAATTTCTCATGAATCAGAGACTGAGGTCAGAAAACGTAACCGGTGAGAAAATTTTGATGTCATTTTAATGCAGTCGAAAACGCAGCTGCAGTTAGTGCTCCTATGCCTAACCAGTTAGTCCTAACTGGAAGAGAAAGCAACCTTGTCTCTGGTCCTAACCGAGAAAAATACGGTTAATTCAGTGAGAAATCCTCATTAACTCTTCTCACTGGTGAGGGTTTTAGACCTCATCCAGAGAACATTCTGTGTAACACGAGATAATTCGAGGTAATTCGAGATAATTCGATAACTCGGCGGCGTCGCCAACAGGCTACCTAGATGAGATGGCTTCGCATAGTAAATTACGACGTAATCACGAATGAAGATGTGAAGCAGATGAGATTTAATACTAACTGATTAGATTTAATTAGTATTAGACCTTGATGGAAGCAGCAAACGACTGATACAAGTAGAAAAAAGAAAAGATATGGGAAAGATATGTAAGCAAATTATATAAGAGTAAAAGTTGTAGTAATATACAACTGATTAAAAATAAATACTCCTGTTAATGAAAAATAGAATAAAATGAAATAATAAAAACTTAATAAAAATCACCCAATGTGGAGAAATACAAATGACATGGAAGTCTTATGGAGACAAATGTGGACAAAAAAAAACACAGATGAA
>JAHWFO010085854.1:0-38051 GCA_023313115.1 Rhysida immarginata
TTCACGTGGGGTATGGCGATGAAGACACTGAATTTGTAGGATGTGTGGACCACCCATTCAAACCCGATCGCTCGCCTGGTGTAGTTGAGTGGTTAACCAGGGCTGCTCGCAACAGTTTGACTCCTTTGAATGTTTTTCTGATGTTTTTTACCGAAGAGCTAGTATCTTTGATATGCAGCTATAGCAATATGTATGCATGGCATCATATCCATGATAGGCGTTCTTATGCCAATAAGTATGGTGCTTGGGATGAAATAGACCCAGATGAATTATATAGAATGCTTGGTATAATAATTTTTATGGGGCTAGTTCGTCAACCAGTTCTCAAAGACTATTGGAGTAAGGAACCTTTTTGGGAACGAGAACGTGTTAAGAATGCTATGCCTCGAGACAGGTTCCTGTCCCTAATGTGTTTCCTGAAAGTTTCTGAGTTTGGTAAAGAGAACCCTACTGATAAGCTGAGGAAGGTCAGAGACTACTTAAATACTGTAAGTAATACTTGCTCTAGCTTGTTTCAGCCTTTCAAAAATACATCAGTAGACGAGCGGATGGTTGCATCAAAAGCAAGAACTTCAGGCTTTTTACAATATATGAAAGCTAAACCCATGAAATATGGGTATCGCCTGTGGGTCTTGGCAGATTCCAGAACAGGTTATACATGTAAATTTAATGTTTACACTGGTGCTAGAGAAGCACCTAGCCCAAAAGGTCTTGGTTTTGATGTTTGCATGAACCTCATCTCTGATCTTGAGCATCAAGGATACCATGTATACGTCGATAACTTCTACACATCACCAACTTTATTACAGGAGCTATATGCTAAAGGTTTGTATGGGCATTTGCTGCGAACAGCTACCTATAGATTCCAGATACATGGGCTTTTGTTACAATTTCTTACATTTGTTAGGTATATATTGCTGCGGAACCTGCAGGGAGAATCGTGTTGGTGTTCCTGAAGCTCTGAAGAATGGCCAATCTTGGGGGGAAAAAGAGGAAAGAGGTGCAGTCAGATGGGTAAGGAAGGGCAATATCCTTTTTCAGCAGTGGAGAGATTCCAAACTAGTGACTGTGGCATCCACCATTCATAAAGCCAATGACTGTGGAGTGGCTTTACGAAGGTTTGGGGGTGGGCGAGGTTGGTATCCAATTCCCTTGGCTGTTGAAGATTATAACCATTATATGGGAGGCGTTGATCTTTCTGATCAGCTAATAGAAACATACAACGTACTCCGCAAAGTTAAGCGATGGTGGAAGAAGTTGTTTCTCCACACTATTGACATCTGCATTGTTAATGCTTCTATTTTGTTTAACCTTCTCGTTGAGAATAGGTCTGGATTGCCTGAATTTAATAGTCTTTCAGAGCTCAGTCAGCTGAAGTTTCGAGAAGAACTCAGTATTGCTCTCATGAACCGTGGAATAACTAAAAGGCCTACTACAATAACCAAAGATTTTGGACATTTTCCTCTACAAGTCCTACAGAGGAAGAGGTGTGCTGTATGTAAAATGCAATCAAGATTCATTTGTGAAGAATGTGGTGTTGGACTTTGTATAATGGGGTTTCGTACCTGTTTTGGTTAACTTGTATTTAGTTCCAGATTATTTTTGAAATTATTCAAATTGGTTCCATAAATTTTCAATGTTATAATCATCCTGGGAATTTTTCTACCTTCAAAAATACTGCAATAATATATATAAAATTATCCTCAATGTGAACTTGAAACATTTTGCATATCAAAGATTTTGCTTTTAAAAATTTTTTTATTATGCATAATTATTTGTTTATTTATTTATTTTGTATGTTTAATTTATCCAAATAATGTTGTTTTTTTTTGTTTCAGGTTATGTAGTCATGCAAAACTATAAATGAAAAATACATCAAAATTTAAATTGAATTATTATTATTATTATTATTATTATTATTATTATTATTATTATTATTATCCATATTAATGTGCCTTGTATTGCTGATATGTTATTAAATAAACACAAAGGGACTGTAATAAACCAATACTTGATCTTACTTGTGTAGCTGATGTGTTTCGAAGTCACTTTATCATCGGAGCTAATGAATACAAGGTAAAGAAGTTAGCAATGCATCAGCTACACAAGTAAAATCAAGTATTGCTTTATTATGGCCCCTTTATGTCTATTTATTATTTAGTTCAAACTTCTTTCATATAATTTTTTTTGTAATGAAGTGGTCTAATCCAGCTCTTGGGGTTATTGAAGTTGATTGTACTTTCTTTAATGATTTTTATAATATTGATTTTTATTATTTTTTAGGTTATCCAAAACACTGGGTTTTTTAAATGCTCAGTACATATATTTTTCCCTTCCATTGGACACTACCTTGTTGTGGTGGAAGGGCTTGAGTGCTTCAATGAAGTTGTGTGTTTTATAATAAAGCACCAGCTGAGATTCCTGACTAAATGTGTCCATATTTTCTGTTATACAAATAAATTGTGATAATGGTTGTTGTTATATTGTATATTTATCTTGTTGAATAAATTTGTTTTGAAAATATTAGGTCTCTTTCTTCCATTTCAATGATATTTTACCACTTAATAACTTTTTCTAAGATAATGAATATATTTTTTAAATAAAACTATATTAATTTACTCTTTTCTGTTGTCATTTAAATTTTATTGAGATATTAGAACATTTTTAAAGCCCACACTGACATGTGTACATGTATTTACTTGATTATATTTGAAATTAATTCAGCATGAATATCTTAGAAATTAATAGTCATGAATTAGTATTTTATGAAATGTTTCACAATGAATTAATAATTTTTCTTCTGCTGAAATTCAAAACTGTAATAGTAGGTATTGTAAACAACAATTGATATATTTCACTAGGTAAACTATCTTGTTTAGAATAGCAATGTGAATGACATTATTGCAATGTCAGAATATTCAAATAACGACAAGGTTTAAATCACTTTTCATTTTTATAATTACAGTTTAAAATAGCAAACTTATATAGAGATGTTAGTATTTGACATTTTTTAACAAAAAATTTTTGATGTCAATTTTTAATTGATAATAAATAATTTTAACGTTTCCCTAATGATAATGACATGGGTAAAATGTAACCGTTTATGTCGTGTTTGCTGTTTCCTATATAATGAATTGTTCGCGTCACGTTAAAAATTTTTTAGTTTGGATCTGGACTAAAATGTAGCCCTAACCGTGTTTTATATGGTAGTTACAAATTTTTGGTTAATCTCTCATTATTTTGCATAAGTAAAGAAACTTTACTTGAACCAAAAAAAAATCTTTTTTCATTTACCTGTAAAATTGTAATAAAGATTTATAATTTTAAAAATAAAAAATTTTTTAAGACGTTTTATATACAACGTCCAAAATAATTATAAACTTAATTTAAAATCGTATATCAACTGCTTTTCAATCAGCTTCATTTGGAAATGTAAACAGTGAAAAAAATTAAATTTATTTATTTGGATTTCTATATAAATTTTCATGTTTATAAAAAACATGTCATTGAATTTTATTATAAATAATAAGCATTTTATAATATTAATTGTATGTTTTACTATATTTTAACATATTTGCCATGTATAAGCGTTGTTTTATCGTATAAATGCTCCTAGAATGATACTCTAAAGAGCTCTCTGAAACATGCTAGTAGAGAGAGGCGCGGCCTGGATTTTGATTGGTTGTAGGGAGATGTATGCTATTACGTCAACTAACATTAAATTACGTCAGAGCGCCAAATTCAAACAACTAAAATCTCTACATGGGTATGAAAAAAAATACATAACAATTATAATAAATAAAATATCTTAATTATTTTTGAATTCGCATATAGAAAACGAAATTCTTCACCTTTTCAGGCTAACTTGGTAATTGAAAATATTTTTCGTTTTTTTTATAAAAATTCGTTAAAACAAGTTTCTTTTTGTTGGGGCTAATATATGCATCTTTCAGAATTTTTTTAAAAAATTATATATGTATAACATAATATATACTGTTTCATATAGTGTCCTGAACCTCTGTAAATACTTTAAAAAAAAAATCTCCATAAATAGATATACTTTGGCTAGAAAAAATTTTTGAATAAATCAACGCAATTTTTCCATTTTTGATCAAAATTTATCAGTCTTTAAAGGGTTAATATGAAACTAGATAGACAGATGTGCTGTTATTTAATAATGCTTATAGTTGAGTTCCTACCATACAAATAATTATGAAAATATACCGTATTGCGGAATATTTCCAAAAGAAGATATGTCTCCTATTTAATGTTTATTCCTAAGTACGTAATTATAAGAAATTATGTTAAACTTTCAATCGATGGGAAAACAGCTTATTCAATTTACTCTGATAATCAAGACCATAAACTGATTTTAACTTCTAACCTTCCTTTATGTATTATGAAAATAACAGAGACAATTTGGAATGATTCATTACAAAAGGATAAACACTGTTTACAAATAGTAATGATAATTGGTGTAAAACATTTGATAAACAGTGGAAATGGGAACACTGTTGGTGGTTTTCCAGTTCCAAAAACGAGACAATAACTGTAAATGCTATTCATAACTATTTAACTCTGTTTTATTCCGATACATGCCTACAACAATTCCTATCCTTAAGTAATATTGTAGTTGTTTAAGTTACTTTAAATTCACCATTTAATTTTAATAAGCACTAAGCTTACCAGAGGGGAGGCTGTCTTCTCCTCCTATTATCGCTCAATAATCCCATTTCAAAACTGATGCTTAACTTTCTCTGGATTCGAATACATGCTACTGACAAAACGTAATACGAATCTTCTCCAATCATCGCTTTTGTTCTTGTAAATTTAAAACCATTTAATTAAATACGATTCGATCAAATGCTCGCAAAAGGAAAATAAAAATTTCGAAATATAATACTAATTATTAGAGATTATGAAAACTGGTGGCCATTTGCACTCCTAACAATCAATGTAGGATCATTTTGAATGCCATTCCATGCTCCAGGTTTGTCTTTCCAACTTTTAAGGTTAAGAAAGAATGCTAGTGGGGGAAGGGGAACCGTGCTCACCTGGTTTCCCTTTAACGCCGTTTTATCCTTGAAAACTCGGACATCCTATTGACATTATTGCTTTTGTATCATGACTAAGAATAATCATGGAGAATTGTCAACTGTTCGTTGTTTCAGAATGACTCTCTTGCCTTCATTAATGCATGTAACCTGAAAAGGAGTTTGTTCTGAGTTACATAATTGTTCATTCTAGAACAATAAGTAAAAAAAAGCTCTCTGGCTAGAAATATAGGTGAGCAATACTTATTTGAGGATGTGAATTCTAAGATAATTATAAGAAACAACTGTACTTTGGTCATGACAGTCACCATTGATACCGAACTTGTGACATTATACTGACAACAGATATAAGTATATTAAAAAACAAATCTCTTTATTCGTGCTTATTTAGAAGATCCATCAACATTGATTGATGGAGTTCGGGGGAGTGGTCATTCATTATGGATTGAAGGTTCTCCATATGACTATGCGGGGTTTCAGCACAAGGCATTTCTGTTTTTTAGCAGCCGGAATACAATTTAATGAATTTTCATTTGTTATGGGTGCATTTCCACCTGTCGTACCCATCACATTCTCATGTACTTGTGGGGCGACATGATTTCTGAGGGCAGGATTGCTTTTTTTCTCCTGCGATCACCGAGTTGGCTACTGCTGGATAAGGATAACTATATGCAGAGGGTATATACTGTTTCAGGCTAGATGAAACAGATACAGATGAAACCTTGGTATAGGTATTACATGTCGGGTGAGCAGGCATCACCATTGAGGGAGGGGAAGAGGAATTCCTTCTCTGCACCTCATTCTGCATTTTATTTTCTATTGCCTCTATAACTAATCCCACTAAAACTTCTTTTATTTCTCCCATTTGTTTACCCATCTGTTTTGTGATTTCTCTTATTTGGCTAAGCATTGGTTGAATTTCTGTTGCAGGCTCCTGCACACCAAACTGACAAGGACAATCATGAAGAGGACAGACAATCTGTCGCTGTATAGGCAGATCAGCTGGTAGATATATAGGAGAAATAGGTGCTTGTAGTTGAGGAGAGAGAGAGGGTTCTGATTCCCATTCCTCTCTTTCTTCATTGAGTTTTTTAACTACTTCTCCTGGAATCTTCCCTATTTCTTCTATTTGCATATTTATCTGTTGACTTTCTTTTACTGATTCCTGAACCATCACGAATAATTTTTTTCTCGTAATCTCCAATTGGTATGTCCTCTCTTAGTGTTTCAAACACGCTAGGTCTAATTTCTACACGAGTCAGTGTTTTCCTTTATTTCAACCGTATTTACATTTTCTTATTCTCTGGGTCGCCTGACCACTAAAGAATCACGAGGAGAATCTCTTACCCAAGCTTCATCATCAACATACCCCTTACTTCTCAGATTATATCCATGTGGGAGAGGAGTAGGTGCCTCTTGTGGAGCGGGCACTACAGGGGGTGGTTAGGCAAAATTATTCCTAGGAATGTGCCAATTCCTCTGCCAAAAAGTTGAGTTCCCTAGTTGCAGGATTCCTGTTTCTCTGGCTGGGGTTCAGGAGGGTTGGGTCTGTCTACTATTTTCTGAGTTCCATACGCCGGCTTAAGTCTATTTGCATGCACTAAATGCTTTCTAGTCCCATTTAACTCCTAAGTTATGAAATTTACGTTCGGTAATTGGGAAAGAGTTAATTGCAGCTAATTTTTTTGCGAACCCCCTTTTAATTTCATTTTTCATTTTCTTAAATTTCATTTTTAATTTCATTTAATTAAGAATAATTACAGAATCCAACCAACCAAGGTCTGAATGGCCGGAGGCCGACAAGTTAGGTCCCTGAATGGAGGTAAAGAAAGAAATACATCAAAAATAAAATAAGAAATACAATCAGCATAAATGATAATATGAATGCAATAGATTAAAAGGGATTGTAGGAGAAGTTAGAGAAATATTTTTTCAGTCTGCTTTTGAAAATGGATAAGGAAAGGAAAGAGTATATTTCGATTGTTAGATTATTCCATAGTCTGATTCCTGCATTAGTAACGCTCTTAAGTTGGTAAGAGCGTTTAATCAGAGGGAAAGTGAGAAAGTCATTTTTCCGTAAATTATAAGGTCCTAATGATTTAGAGTTGAAGTAGTCAAGGGGAAGAGAAGAAACGAGATAATAGGAGTGCAATTGAAAAATGGGTTATGATTCCCGTTCATAATAGCTTCTGATTCCCCTTTTGTTCTATAGAGTATAAATTGCTTTACAGCAAAAATTACTGCCAAGCATTCCTTCTCCGTAGCAGAATAATTCAATTCGCTCTTTTTTAAAAGTCTACTGGCATAGGCAATAGGCAACTTCTCTCCTTCAAATCGTTGTGATAAAATAGCTCCTAAGGCCATATCGCTCTCATCGGTAGAAACAAGTAATTCCCTTGAAAAATCTGGGCTTCTTAGCACTGGGGCTGTCACTAAAGCCTCATTTAGTGTAAGAAAAGGTTTCTCGGCTTCTTCACTCTATTCAAAAGGAATTTCCTTCTTTGTTAGATTAGTCAGAGGTTTAACAATAGGACTGAAATAATGAATATGGCGGCGGTAATAGCCAGCCAGCCCAATAAAGGATTGAATTTTGGTGACTGTCTTGGGTCTAGGGAAATCTTGAACTGGACGAATTTTTCCTGGATCAGGAGCAATTCCCAGATACATTATGATACATTATGTCCCAAAAACGTAACCTCTGATTTTACGAATTGACATTTCTTGGGTTTTATTTTGATGTTTGCTTCTTGAATTCTCTTAAACAAGAATTCCAGATCCTTTAAATGTTGAGCATAGGTCTACGAATAAATTAAAACATCGTTTAGATAAACGAGCACAAACTTTCAATAATTTGCCTAATTATATGTTCGGCGGTATGTTCACAAACGCTCGGAGACTTGGCCAATCCCATCGGTAACCTCTTAAATTGATAATTTCTTCCAGGGATAATGAAAACAGTCTTGCTGCCGTCTTCTACTCCCAATTGAAAGTACCCTTTATTGGCATCGAGCACGCTGAAAAATCTGGTATTTCCCTAACTGATGTCTCCTATATCACAGGAAAGGGATAAACATCTAAGATCATCACCTTAATAATTACCAATAATCTACTATGTGCCCTCCTTCTTTTTTATCAATAAAGCAGGGGTTGCCCAGGGGGAGGTGGATTCTTCGATCATCTCATGTTTCAATAGATTTTCAATAATGCTATCCATTATTTTCCTTTGTGCATAAGGTATGCGATAGGGAACCTGTGCTATAGAGTGGGCATCTCCCATCTCTATGCAGGCATCTCTATGATGAAATGCTTGGGCATATCCTAAGTCAAATTTGCTTTGTGCGAAGCAGATTCTTTATTGCCATAGCAATTCTTCCATTTGCTTCCGAACCCTCTCGTCCATATGCTCTAACCTAAGGAATTTTAGACAATCTTCTTGACTCAATTGTTCCTTCGCATCTTCCTCCTTTATTTCAATAGTGTGATTTAGGATGAGGGCAGGTGTTCTGCCTCAAATAGATTACCTATTTTTGTACCCTTGTTCAAAGCTGACTCATTGTGCGAACACTTGATTAACCTTACTGGTATGCTCTGTCTATTCGAGACCCTCAATAAAATATTAGCAGTCTTTAATCCTGACACATTTAAATTACAAGATTCTATCACTCCATGCTTCCCTTTACATCCCTTCTTCTTTATTAAGCCCACCTCAGAAAAAGGAAGAATACTAATCTTTTTCAGATACACTGATTGTTTTTTTATTAGTTCCTGGTGACTTTATTATTATTCTTTACTACTGAACTTTCCCTCGTCCCTATTTGGTCACCTGTTCTCACCTCCATCCCTCTGGAGTTGGGGGAATCCCCTTCTTGAATGTGTTTCTCCCACCGCGTTTTCCTTCTCTTTTTTTTACCCCTTTTGCGTTCTTACTATTGTTTATTTGGCATACACTCTTTCTACAGCTCCTCTCTAAATGACCTATTTTTGCACAATATCTACACCTTACTTTTTGACGCCTATTAATATCTGACTTATTAGCCTCTGAACTCCGATATCCTTCCTTATGCACTTTTATCTCTTCATTATATTGACTAATTGCTCTTTAACCGCTTCCTCTATCTGTTGGTCTAGAGAATCACTGTGTGTTTCATTACCCTCTAATAATCCTACTGCCACCTGTTTAAATTTATCTTCTACCCATTCAATTCATTTTGCCAGCTCCACCGCCTTTTCCCAGGTCTTAGGACACATGCATGCCATTGGTCGTTGCAGGGATGGTAATAGACCTTTCATAAAACGATGTTTTAACCTATGCATGATTATTTCATAGTGCATATCCTTTTTGGCTTTTAACACCTCATCCTCCTCACCTTCCTCCCTCTTCATGGGGGGGTATCAATCTCCTCCCTAATGCTACCAACCTGGTGGTATAACTATGTACGTCATCACCTATTCTTTGTATACATGTATTAAATTCTCTCTCTCTCTCTCTCTCTCTCTCTCTCTCCTCCAATGTCTTTTCCCCAAACCTAGCTATCAGATTATTTTTAAATTGGACATAATTCTCGATGTCATCAAACTTGCTGCTCTCTCTAATATAATAGAAAACAATCCTGCATACCATAAATACTGTATTTAGTGCCGGACCTGAAATACCGGCCCTCCTGCATTAAGCGCCTGGGAGCTTATTTTAGTTCATTTCGTGGATATTTCTTCTCTAGCTGCTTTCTCACGGGAGTGTTTGCTCTCTCAAATGCTACTGCTAAATCGGAAATTAGATACCAGCATGATTGTCTTCTAATTTCTTGCTTTTAATTTTGGATTCAGTCAAGCAACATAGCTGATGAAAAATAAAAACTTAACAGTTATAGCATCTATTTTAATCTCGCAACAGTAAAGTAGGCTGAAAACCATTCTACAGAGGCTACAGCCAAACAATTTAGCATTGATCCTAACTGGAATGGAAAACACAGCAGGATAATTTAGAAAAGATGAAGGAGAAGGGTGAGAATTTTGCATAATAGTATCCATCACAGTTGTGCAGAATTTAATAAGCGCCGGACCTGTAATACTGGCCCGCCTGCATTAAGCGCCTGTGGGTCTGCTGAATTTTTGCAAATAAGCGCCCGGGCGCTTACTACAGTATTTACGGTAATCTGTACTTTGCCATAGTCACAGTTGTCTTTTCACTCCACCCTCCCGCTAATGCAACCTCTTCCACACATTTAAAGAATGCTTCTACACACACCGGCCAATGAATTGAGAAACCTTCGTTCAATATGGTATTGACCCTCCTTTGGCTGTAATTACAGAACATACGCAATAAAAATGGTGTTATTATAAACTGACATTTTATTATTACAAAAAAGTGATAAACTTGTTTGTAAGTTATCTTTCACTTGCCTGTTGCATCTACAGGGTGTAAATGGATGACGTTTTACAAATTTAAGGATATGGAGAGGATGAAACTCTGAGCAAAAAAGTCTAGTCGCGTTTTTCGATCCGAGGCTCCGTTAAAAAGTTATAGCGCTTTAAAGTTTCGTGACGTCACTTCCGGAACTTGGTACAGACGCTGAGCAATTTTTAACTTAGTGCTATAACTTTTTAACAGAGCCACAGATCGAAAAACGTGACTAGACTTTTTTGCACAGAGTTTCATCCTCTACATATCCTTAAATTTGTGAAACGTCGTCCATTTACACCCTGTATATTGTCTGGTAAAATTTATTCTTTGATACTACATAAGATTATAACAAAATTACAAATTACCAGTACTGTTGTCACTGTTCTTTATGTTATCAACAATTCTGAAAATTAAGCCCCTGCTGGTTTTTTATTTGGTTACTGCTCTAAATAATCAAAAATTTTAAAAATAAAAATCGATAAATTTAAAAGGATTTTTTCTCAAAAACAAGTTAGCAGAAGGGTTCGAGATATAGTGCCTTTGGAATGTGGAAGGGGTTTCCTTTAATGCTGTGGATACGGTCACGGCGCCGTGGCTTCTCAGTGTTCACGATGGTCTAAAAAGGGAGGTGACGCGGTGTAGGATAGAGCATGCGCTTCGCGCAACGGATGAGTAATGATCGGCGAAACAGCACTTTGGCAAGCAATAATCGTTCAAAGGAGTCGTTCGCACATAGTGAAATCACACAATTCACGAAATATGCAAGTTCCTATTGCTCATTCCATTAATTGTACAATGTGTTTTGGCTGCCCGAGTGCGAAAATTGATACGAGGAGGGGTGGGGGTTCGCTCTTTGATTGCCGCTGTCCATCCCTAAACACGGCTGCCAGTGCGTGATTCACTCATGGCCCCCTTGCTGGTGATGGCCCTGGATAAATCCGTGTATAATTTCTCACATTTGTAATTCATTTTAAATAATGAAATGTCACCTCTGATTTGGCCTCTGTCCGGTAGACGATCTCGGCTTATACATTTTTTCTGTTTAATGTGCTCTTCTTTCACAAAACGTGTATTGCCATGCTTTCGAGCACCGTCAATAGTTCTGGAATGGCATGTCCAAAGTTGATTGGAATTGCTTTCTTCATATTCCCACAGAAGTTTTGCTACCTCGTCAAACGAAAAGAATCTTATGTCCACGATTTAAAACAGGCGACCGTAGATGCATAGCGACGATAAAAAGGCGGGCAGCATCACCACCCCTCCTCATTTCTATTTTGCAAACGGGCGGTAAAAAGACTTTGATCAGTTCATGAAATGAGTTGCGTATTACGTGAATTGTCTGATTTTGCTATCTGCGCGTAAATTGTTTAAATATTCGCGAAATCGTACGCGAACTACTCCTTTGAACGATTCTCACTTGCCAAAGTGCCATCCCCCTGCGCGAAGCGCATGCTCTGTTCTTGATCACGTCACTTTCCTTTTTCGACCATCGTGAACGCTGACAAGTCACGGCGCCGTGACTGTATCCACAGCGTTTCTTTAATTCTCACCTGGCCACACCCACACGTGTAATTTTTAATGAAAACCCCACCCTATGAATTATAAATGAATGAATTATTAATTTTAATATTTTTTTTGATTTGGGGAGGGGGTGTCGACCATGTTTGATATGAATAATTAATGAAGTCATAATTTTGGGTGTGGTCCTTGATAACGTCACGCCCACCCCTCAGTTTCATTGGCCCAAACTTGCTCTCCGAGTGCCACGCTGTAAAGCACATCATGCGCTACCTGGGCACTACCTGAAATCTAAAATTGCTGTACCTCTCAGTTTATTGATTCAGATTGGGCCATGGATGCAGACCATTGATGATCCTACTCTGGCAATATCGTTATGTTAAGAGGAGAAGCAATGCTCTGGAGCTGCAAAAAGCAAAATTGGACAGTAACTTCTACAATGGCTGCAGAATATACAGCAACTTCTACAATGGCTGCAGATAACGAGATGCTGTGGATGAGAAACTCATTGATATTCAATATGTACCCACAAACAACAATGCTGTTAATATCGTTACAAAAACACTACCGAAACAGCATCATAATCAGTGCATTAAGAAAATAGGTTTAAGTGAGTGTAAGATATAATTTGAACTGGTATGATGTTAAAAAATACTGTCAAGTGGGGGATTGTTATTTGATGCCAGAATATTTCTTTCTTTTTTTGTATATTACTTAATTTATGCAATTGCAAGAATTTAATTATGACAACGTATTCAGTCATTCAAAAATGTCTTACATGACATGCTTCTCCTGATTGTAATGAACAAATTGTGTATAACGTTTTTTAGCCAGATAGTCACACATGTATTAGCCTAATAGCAGCATTTTATTTTAACAATGTGTAATGTAATATAGCCAAAAAAATTGTCAACTTATATACACCAAAAAAGGTCAAAAAATATGTATAATATTGTAATGTGTAAAGAGGACTTTCTTAAAACCTAATTACATTTGAATTAACTTTATTAAAAAAAATTTGTTCTAAAAATGTATCAATGAAAAATTTGTAACGAAAACAAATTGGCTTAAGTATAAAACAGTAAAATCAAGAAGCAATTTGAGACAAAACTTTAAAGTATTATATTTATAGTTGACTTGATAAAAACACTGTATGTATATCAAAGGTATATTAAAACCTGTATAAATAATTGTAATGTCTGTCTTTTTTTACACTTAATGACATTTCAAGTAATTTTAAAGGTAATTTTTAATTACATTAACTTTATTTTAACAATATTTGTACAAGACAAGAAATTTAAATGATTAAATATGGTTAAGTGTAAAGAAGGGCTCTTTCACCACAACAATATGGTAAAGTGTAAAGAGCCTTCTTTACACTTAATTACAATCATCCGCATACCTATTTACTTTTAGTTTCATTTGTGGACATTTGCCCAAGTTTTACTTTTTGGAGAATTGACCTAGTAATAATTGTTTGTAGAGGTCGTTAATCACAACTAAAAAGAGTAGTGGACCCAAGACAGATCCTTGAGATACACCCAGCTTCTTGTAAGCAATTTCTGGATTAAATCCATTTACACTAGAATTGTCATCGATTAAATATGGAATCAATGAAAAATGTACTTGAATTAAGTAGAAATTGACAAAAAATTTACACGACAAAAGTTGGAATAAGCAAAAAATTAAAATGAATAAACTAGGAAAACACTTAACTTTGTTATGACTAAATTTGGAAATGAGAGAATTTTATTTTGAATTAAATGGAAAAATTAATTGGTAAAAATGTGTAGGGATGAATTAAAGAGTTAAACAATAAAGTGGGATTAAAAGGAGTAAAACAATAATAATATTTTGATCTCTACTTACCTTTTCTGAGTGTTTAAAGAGTTTTCAACCAGGCTTTTGGTTATCCAAAGAGAACTTATTATGTTATGATGTTTTAATCGTAGGAAATTTTAATGTCCTAGATTATCGTGCAGCAACTACAACTATATAAATTCTATCAAAATTATAATTATAATTGGTAGAATTTATATAGTTGTAGTCGCTACACAGTAATCACGGACATTAAAGTTTTATATGATTAAAACATGATCACATAATAATTTATCTTTCGATAACCAAAAACCTGTTTGAAAACTCTTTGGACACCCAAAGCAGGTAATTAGAGGTCAAAAGAAAACTTGAATACCAGTAAACAATAATGTTAATTAGGAAGAGTTCATAATTAATAAACAAAATTTTCATTTTAACCAGAAACTGAAATATTTGTAATGTGAAACAAAATTGGCTTAAGTATAAAACAAAAATTAATATAAAAATAAAGTAGTAATTTGAGACACAACTTTAATGTTTACAAAGAGAGGGGGAATAGCCAGGAGGAGAGAGGGGAAGGGAGGTGGAATGTAGAGGGAGAAATGGGAGGGGAAGAGGGATGAGAAAGTGGGTCAGATGAGCGCAAGGGTGAACCTCCAAAACAAAATGAAATCAATAAAAAAATAAAAATTAAAAATAAAATTAAAATTAAAGAAATTTTTCCGAAACTTTTTCAGAAAATTAATATGCAAAATTAATATGCAAAATTAATATGCGAAATGACGTCATTAAAATACTCCTTAAGTCGTTAATGACTTATGGAACGCACTTCCCCTGCAGATATCTGGTTCAGATAGAGCTTTGCGGTTGGAAAATACGTGGAAGTGCAATCCACATGCAAAAGCTGACCTTTTCCGTTATACTGAGGATGCAAATGTTGGATATTTGCTCCGCAAGAGCTGCGGAAGCAGATTTTCCATTTCAAGGGGGTCTGTATATCTTGCAGAATCCACTTTGCCTCAACCAATCAGGAAGCAGGTGAAATGCAAAGCATGCAGGGAGGTGAAATGCAAAGCATGCAAGAGAGATAAAAATAACTACAATCTACTACACAGCGTTGGCCAGCAAACGTGCGTCTAACGAGAAACTTATTTTTTTTGTTCTGAACGAATTCCAATTTGGTATATTTATTTATTTATTAATTTAATTTTGAGATATAATACAGGTTGGTTATAAGATGGCCATCCAGGGCCAGTATGGCAGAGCCAACGAGGTAAGTCCCTGGATGGGTACAGGTAAACGTGAGTTTACAATTAAGAAATTTATCGAAGATGATAAAAGTATCGTTTACAAGGGTGGGGTAAGGTGGAGGTATTTTTTTAATCGGGATTTGAAAGTGTAGGCATTTGTAGAAGAACGGAGGTCTGGAGGTAAAAATGACCAGAGTCTGTTGCCAGCAATGGATATACTTTTGAGCTGATAGGTTCTTAAAATTAGAGGGGTTGGGAAGGGGTTACTGTGGCGGGTGTTATAAGGGTGGGTGTTGATGGATGCAAATAAGTGTTGGGGGGAGGGAGATGTTTATGTGATTATTGAGTGCTTTGTAAATGAAGGTTTCAAGTTTGATATGGTAGAGTTGGTATATTGGGATTATGCCTCTTGAGTTGAATAAGTATGAAACTGGGTCAGGTTTTCGAAGTTTGAGTAAAATGCGCAAAAACCACTTTTGGAGTTTAAATATACGTAATAGGTTTAATTTTGTAGTTGCGCTCCAGAACAGTAAGCCATACGTAAGCGAGGAACGAATTAGAGTGTTGTAAAGTAGAATGAGAATGTTAGAGGGGAGAAAGTGTAGGTGGGAAAACAGGCCAAGGCGTTGGTTTAATTTTGTGGAGAGGGCATTTATGTGAACGTCCCAAGAAAGGTTATAGGATAGGTAAACTCCTAAATATTTGAAAGTTCTGGATGAATTGATTTAGCTTGGAATCGTATGTTAAAGAAAAATTGTTCTTTACTAGCTTTTTGTTGTGTTGATGAAATATGACATAAACTGTTTTGTCAAGGTTAAGTGTCATGCGATTGATTATGTTCCAAAATAATAGTTTATCTAAAGCTGGATTAAAGGTTTCTTTTATTACTTCTAGTGTGGGACCTGAACAAGAAATTGTAGCATCGTCTGCGTAGAGTATTAAAGGTAGGGGGGATAAAGCATCTGAAAGGTCATTAATGAAAAAGTTAAAGAGAAGAGGGGAGAGGATGGAACCTTGTGGAACGCCTATATTGTGGTGATTGTGGAGGATATCTTATTGAATATCAAACTAAAGGAACACAGAAATGCTCAGCTAAAATAAAACAAAACCAGGTAAAGGACCAGAATAGCAGTTTCTATTTTCTCGGTCCAGGACGATTGGTCTAAAGACGATTGGTCTAACACTGATTGGTCTAATGCCGATTGGTCTAAATCCCGATTGATCCAAATTCCAATTGGTCCAAATCCCGTTTGGTCCAAATCCCGATTGGTCTAAATCCCGATTTGTCCAAATTCCGATTGGGCTAAATCCTGATTGGTCCAATTCCCGACTGGTCCAAATTCCGATTGGTCTAAATCCCAATTGATCCAATTCCCAACTGGTCTAAAAGGAGACTAAAATTACTGAAAAAATTACTACTGAAGACAAATAAAAAAAAAGAGAAAATGGATCGCACCGACACTCTGACTAATTAAGCCATTGTTGATTGTAGGCTTTTTCTTAATTTTTCATTTGTCATTTAAATTTACTGTCATATTAACCCGGATGCATGACAATTATGGAAATGTGTAGTAATAATAAATAAATAAGGAAATAAATATATAAATAATAGAATAGGTTATTAAATGTGTAGGTTATTTATAAATGCATTATAAGTTTAAATTATAACATCAAAAACTTTTATGACAACGCGATCGCCAGTTAATTAATTCGGTAAATGAATATTAGAGACCCATTTCCAAAAAAGAAAAAACTTCAGAAAAATCAGATTAAAAAAAACAGAAAAAACAGCGGGGTGCTCAAGAATAATTTAATCAGAAATATTTCATAAAAAATGGATTCAATAAAATTTCGTTTATTTTTATTTGACCTTCTTGGAAAAAAATTCCATTTTTTAAAACAGGATTTAACCCTCGTATTCATCCAAGGATCACATTTATATCAATATTGTAATTGTGCAAAGAGTGCTCTGAATACTTCTGTTAACTATACACATTCACTATGTATTTTATTTCCTTAAAAGAAAAAAGGTTTTGAATAATTCAAGTTAATTTTCTTGTTTTCAGTGGAAATTTTTCAGTCATTTTAGTCTCTTTTTAGACCAGTCGAGAATTAGACCATTCGAAATTTGGACCAAACGGGATTTAGACCAATCGGTATTTAGACCAATCGGTATTTGGACCGATCGGTATTTAGACCAATCGGTATTTGGACCGATCGGTATTTGGACCGATCGGTATTTGGACCAATCGGGATTTAGACCAATCGGCGTTAGACCAAATGGCATTAGACCAATCGGCGTTAGACCAATCGTCATAGACTCCTATTTTCTGAGGTGACATCCATCACGTTTAAAGCCTGTTTCACATAAAGCTTGTTTCAGCCTCATCATGCTCTGAATTTATTATTGTTTTTAATCAATAAGTAAATGTACCATATTTAATAAAGAAATAAATAATTTATCATATTATAGAATTTATGTTTTCGGCAAGTTATGGAAGAAAACACATCACAAAAGTCCTGTGACTGTGTATTTGCGGCCAGGCCTACATTAAAGACAGTTAGCCGGCCGATAGCTGATGTTCACCGTCACGGGACTTTCGTGATACTTCCCCACAAAGTTACAATAATGAATTCAGAGCATAAACGCGATGGGGTGGACCGATATCTTCCAAGAAAATTAGGGAATGCTACTCTCGACTTTTCCATCGAAAGATGCTGCTAGTGAAGACAGCCATGATTTTGTGATGTGTTTTTAAAATTTGTGGAAACTCATTACAAAACATTCTTATTGTAAACCGTCTGTTTTGAGGAATATTCTCATTTACCTTTTTCAACCAATTCATCATTGACGACAGAAGGCCTCCCACTCCGCGCTTCGTCATGGCCATTGGTTTCTCCATCATTGAACTGCTTAACCCACTTTCTCACCAATCCATCAGTCATTACATTTTCCACAGTTAACTGCAATTGTGAAATGGTGCCAGCAATTCGAAAATGGGCGCTCAGATTTGGTGGACAAATACCACGCAGGAGGACCATCCACATTCAACACTCCCGAGCACATTGCCGGCATTAATGAGATGATTCTGGACGATCGCCAGAACACTTAACATTTCTAATGGGATAGTGCACTCGATTATTCCAAACGAGCTTGGATTCAGGAAATTGTGTGCAAGGTGGGTTCCAAGACAGCTCATGGACCATCACAAGAACCAAAGGTTCCTGTCATGCAACGATATTCAACCGAAGGAGATGCGTTTTTGCGTCGAACCATCACGGGGGGCGAATCCTGGTATCACTAGTTCATCCCTGAAACCAAGCCATCATCTATGAAATGGAAGCATGGGAACTCCCCACACACAAAGAATTTCAAGGTTGTGCCATCTGCGAAGAAAGTCATGGAGATTGTTTTCATTGGCTGTGAAGATGTTGTGTACACGTAATTTATGGAAAAAGGAACGACAATCAACAAAGCCTCATACTGCCAGACACTTCTAAATCTGAGAAAAGTGATAAAGGAAACACACCAGGTGAAATTAAGTAAGGAGATCATTCTCCTGCACGACAATGCCACACCACACTACTCAGGAACTGCTGTCAACATTTAAGTGGGAGGTTTAAGTTGGCAACATCCACCTTACAGCCCCCACTTAGCCCCAGATGACTATCATTTGTTCGGGATAATGAAATGTGACCTGGGAGGAGAACAATTCCGCACTGATGACAACTTCAAAGACGTAGCGCTGACATGGTTAAGAAACGCTGGAGTGGAGTTTTACCACAGTAGCATGGACAATTTTAATTTCATGTTCAGACAAGTGTTTACAATTGTTTACAATTGATTATGTAGAAAGGTGAAATAAATGGTGCACATTTAATCAGGATGTATGTATGGGATCTTAACTTACGTCTGTTTTTACTGTTTCAGAGTGTAACTTACTTTTTGATTCACCGTCGTATATTAGTTCTATCACCTCTCTTAAACACCAGGATGATAAGCGTAATCTTAAAATCAAACAAAAAGTTTGAGTGGCGCAAATCATCTGAAGCAAATAATTAAAATTAATATTGCCAAATTAGCCCCAAATTTTAATAACTCTAATCGTTAACCCGGCGTTAGTGCGGCGGAGTGTCTGAAATCCCAGATCTATTCTTTTTGATTTTATCATAACTTGGCGTAGTTTGTCAACAATGGCTTTTTCTATACCTTTCAACACATAACCATAGATAATGTACACGAAGTTTTATTCATTTTGGTTGAACACTTCATCGTGTAAGCATGTGTTGATTTCTGTTTTGGTTTCTCACACCCCACCGCACTAATGCAGTGACAGAAAATTCTAGGAAAAGTAGGCTTCTTTGCATTACTTCTGTCAATAATATAACATTTTTATCTGTTTTCTTGTTTATGTGATATTAATGAATGTTTTTAAGAAGATCCTTATTATGTCCGAGATATAAAGACAGAAAAACTAAATATTCCTGCCAAAGATGTAAGCAATTTTTGTGTTTGAAACATGATATATTGTGAAAAATATTTTTGTAGGATGCAGAACAAAACAATGTGCAGTCATAAGTTAGGTTAAATACTATTTCATGCTTTGATATTAACTCCAATATTAAATTTTCTTTAGTAATAGTTAAATTTTTTCTAATAGAAATAAAATTCTTTCATTTATATATTTTTTTTTTTTAAGTAAAGGAAAAAACATCATACTTTCTCTTTATTTTATTATTTATTGTTAAACTAAAATATTTTTTTAGGGAAATTGATTCATCATAGCAATTTATAAGCTTAATATTAAATTATAAAATAACAAAACTTTAAAACAAACTGGAAAATTTCAAGAAATACGTTTAGGTATGTGACACCCCACCGCACCACTAGTGTGATTTTTTGTCACCACACTGACCCGGGTTAAAAAGCCATCTCCATTTGAAGTTTTGTATTAGATTGACTTATTGTTAGTTCAATAGCACATAAAAAAATATTAGGAATATTTATTTATTTATATATATTTATATTTAAACACAAAATATATAAATTTATACATTAAGCACAAAATTACCTAGTTGGAACCTGTATGGCCATGTGCTGACGAGTTAGGTCTCTGGTAGGTAAAGTATAAAAACACGGAACTACATATTAAACTAATGATAAAAAAATCAAAACAAAAATAATTATTATAATAAAAAACAATCACGCCAATAAAAAATAAATAATGAACTAAAATCCATAAACAACCAATAACCAAAATTAGGATTACAGACATCTGATGCTAGATTAAGGTCAGGTACAAAAGACCACCATCTGATGCTAGCATAAGAAATACATCGACGTTGAAAATTACTTCGGGCCAATGGTTTGGTTTGGTTTATTTGGTATTAACGTCCTTTTCAACTGCTATGGCCTTTTCAGGATGGCGTAATAGAGGCCGCAAATTTTGCCTCGCAAGGGTTCTTCAACTTGCAGCCGGCAAACGACTAGACGGGACCAACGGCTTTACTTCTCTTCTGAAGGAAGTGCGTGATCTCAGGATTTCCCCCCTGAAAAAAATCCTTGTCGTCCTTGCCGGGATCGAACCTGCGTCCTTTGGCGTCAGAGGTAATCACACAACCACTGAGCCACCGAGGCCGATTCGGGCCAATGGGATGCAGATCGAATTCGCAGACCGAATTGAATAAGAATGAAAATCCAAGTGATACCGAATCGAAAAAGGGGTCAAGAGCTTTGAATGACCATTGATTACCTTATAAATGAACGTTACTAAGTGTAAAATATAAATTTGATAAATGGTCAGGACCCTAAGAAAAGAAAATTAGTGTGAAACAGAGGTAGATGTACGGAGTTTTTGTAAAACTCTAAGAAACCAGTTTTGGATTTGGTAAAGCCGAGAAAGATTGAAGTTAAAGGCTGAAACCCAAAATTAAATGTCATAACAAAGCATTGAATAAATTAGCGCATGGTACAAGATTAATAATGGAATCGTGGGAGGAAGGTAGTGAAGACGCGAGACTAAACCCAGTCTTCTTGAAAGAGACTTAGCTAGCTCATTAATATGCATATTCCAAGACAAGTTAGGGGATAAATAAATATCCACGTACTTAAGAAACTAGTAGGAGAGAGAGGCTTAGAATTATATAAAATGGGTAATTCAATAGGAACAGAACGCTTGTTATGTTGATGAAATACAATCTACAGTTCATTCCAAAAGCGTTTTCACTTGCTTGGCAGGATTTGAGCTAAGCGTAATTGATCGGTTATAAAGTCTAGTAGTTTGAACGAATATCATAGAAGTTTAAAATGGATTTGGCAGTCCAGAGTGGAAATAGGAAAGAGGTTTGTGAACTGTGTGGGCGAATTACAGTATTTTTAACTGAAAAGATAGACTTTGCAGATGAAATATAGGGTGTATATGAGTTCCATTGCCAGACTTGCAGAGGTGGCAGGGAAGGTCAAAACTAACAACTATTCCGAATTCCATTTTTCCCACAAAAGTGGTGAAAACTAGTTAAAAAGGTGTAAAGATCCTGTGAATGCTGCACTGCAAAGCACCCGCAGAGCTGCATGCAAGCAGGAAATTAGTGACGAAAGCACTAATTGGTGAATCAGAAGCCCTGGGTGATCACATTCCTCATTGAGGGTGACAGGGCAGAGTCCTGGAAGTACGTTCAAGCAGAAGCACTACACTTGCAAAGATATCAACATGAATGAGTTCACATATGGAAAGATGGCAGACCTGCATCTGTTCTTTGGCCTGGCTCATGGCAATGCACGAGAAGCTGCAAGGCTTTATCGTGAGAGATTCCCTCGTAGACAACATCCTTGTCATGCAAAATTTGTAGCAATTGACCGGAACTTACGGAAAACGAGACAATTTCTACCCAGCATTCATGACTCTGGTTTTCCAAGTACTGTGCGAACACAACATGTCGAAGAGGATGAGCTGCAAAGATTTACAGATAACCCATGCAAAGCACATGAGATATTCATCAATTACACGAGAGTATGGAAAATTCTACATGAGCACCAACAACATCCTTATCACAAACAGAAAGTTCAGCCTTTGCGACATAGAGACTATGTACCACGCGTGGAATTTTCTCAATGGTATCTTCAGAGTGTTACTAAGAACCCTGCATTCGGCACATTTGTGTTATTTTTGGATGAAGCACGATTCACCAAGGAGGGCATGTTCAATTGCCACAACAGCCATAGTAAGGACGAACATAATCCTCATGCCTCACACATCTCCAGCCATCAGGAACGCTTTCATGTCAACATTTAGGCTGGAATTCTACAAGATCAGATTATCGGACCGCATATGCTACCTCCAAACCGGAATGGAGAGCATTACCTCACGTTGCTTGGACTGGTGGAAGATGTGTCTTTGGAAGTCAGATGGCAGATAGAGCACTAGCAAATTTTACATTCGAAGGTTTCCGATGCGAATTCAGGCTGTGGAATATTCTTTCCTATTTTCATCAATAAACATGGAAAATGGAAAAATTCCTTGGTTCACCTGGTAATCAAGCCAAACAAGTCACCCTTGTCTCCGTCTAGCTACAGAGCAATAGCTCTAATATCATGCATGATAAAAATTATGGAACATCTAGTAAACAATAGGCTGCAACACTTCTTGGAGTGAAATAAGTTGCTCCCAAAGTATGGCCAAAAGGATTTCAAAAGGGACGTAGCCACATCTTCTCTGCCATCCGTTTAGTGGACGACTTTTTTCTTGCTAAAGAAAAAAATGAATATATAAATAGTGTTTCAGAAAAAAACAAGGCATTTAACTCAGTATCCCACGAAGTATTATCAAACAAACTGGTTGACATCTGCGTTCCAAGGAGACTGGGGATCTGGGTAAACGCTTTTCTAAAGAAAAGAGAAATAGGGATACTGTAACGTGTAAATATTGAGCAACTGAGTATTGCGCAGTGGAAAGGCAAACACGTTGACAGAAGGCGTAAATAGATAAATGAAAATTTAATAAACACAATAACAAGTCAAAAATGGGTAAGTAAATGAATGGCAAAGCTTAAGCCTAAAGCTTAAATGGGGATACTCAAATAAAAGTAGCAATTGAAAAAAGCTTATGTTTTAAGTTGAAATACCAACTTAGCTAGGAGTATAAAAAATATGCAGTAATTGGCTACAATCCTTAGCAACAATAACTTACGTAATAAACTCAATGACATAAATAAACCAAGCAGTATATCAACTTGAACCAATACAACTCTAATAAATATTACAGCTATGAGTTAGGTAGCAATTATTATTAGCATAAACAAATTAGCAGATTATCATTCTACTAATAATATTCATTATGTCGCACATAATTCTGAATATATTATCAAGCTCATCATTAACCACCAAAGTTCAAAGGTTTGATATCTTAAATACACATAAGAACCCGTAACATGTACATTGCTGAATGTTACCAGTTCAAAATTGTTCTGCAATTCAAATCACAGTCTTATAAGTAAATTTTAATACACATAAAATTCAAGTAAATTTAGCTACGCTATTAACCCAACATTTTTGTACAATAAAGCACACAACTATAGGTATGGAAATAATTTGGACTTATCGGCACTAAAGTAATACACAACGAAAAGCACCTCCGATTCTGGCGTTACACTGATGCACAATAATACGAACAAGGAAATCCGCATCATACGCTGGTAATGAAACTGAACATAAAACAATTAGTTCTTTCGTAAAAAAAAAAAAAGAGAAGCCGCCAAACGATAAAGAACTACGCCGACGCACTAACGGCAATCATGTCATAATCGTGGACAACTGGGAATGATGGTTTAAAGAAAACGGACACCATCCCCGCTGTCATTCCACTTCTTTTTGACGCAGCTCGGGAAGCTACCCATGTAGAAGCGGGTCGAATATCGTCTTCCCTTCCTCTTTTTATGGCTAGAAGCCTTCTTCTCCGTTGAGGCCTTTTCCGCCATCCAGATCTGCCGTCTTTTGATCCGTCTCCCTTGGCTCCACTCCAACGACTCCCTAGATCATTCTTTTCCAGATTGCCATGACGAATCTCCTGCGGCTCCTGCTGATTGGTTCCTCCTGTGTGTTTCACCTCATAGTGTCCTCGGCTTTGTCGTCCACCTTCCGGTTTTGATTGATGGAAAACCCGGCTCGGTATCGATGGACGACGTCATCGGAATTCTCGATGTCATCCACATTCTGTGACAGATACGGTTTCTGGGGGGTACAACTTGGACATTTATTATTATTTCTATTATTATTATTATTACTATTATTTTTAATTATAGCACTCCTAAGGGAGTAAGTAAGAATAAGATTTAAAACTAGGTAACGCAAAACTAGTCAGACGGCAAAGACCCAACGAAACGGAAGAAGGCACTTTGAAAGGTCGCAGACACTACATAAAATCGAAAGTCTCAAGGATTAACTCCCAAAATATAATAAATTGCAAAGTTATTGGGATTCAAAATACTGTTATCTTAAACTTCTCTTTAAATGGACATATATGGTCACACAGATTGAAGAAACACATTCAAAAACCGCGCTGCCAAAACTAAAAGGCAGTTCGTTCCACAAAGAGAAGGCATTTAAGGAAAAACTTTTCACTAGGAAAGCAGAGGTCTTAATGGGAACCACAAACAAGAATCTCCATGTACGGCGTATACCAGTATCAAACTTGAACCAATCTTTTATATACGAGACTGGGTGGTGTTCATTTCGTAACGCATCGGCGATTTCAGATGTCAGTGCGTCCTTACTAATTGACATAACAGTAGAAAGGTTATGGCGAGAACAGGTAAACGTTACTGAATCAGTCCTAGCCAGCTTAAAGGCAGTTCAAATGATTCTGTTGTAAGCAGCGGTGAGCCTCTTTAGGTTAGCCATTGATGACGAGGACCAAAATAGCGCTCTGTAGGCAACACAAGGCACAATAACCGCAGAAATATAGTGGCGAATTTGCGAGATAGATAGTAACGATCTCAACCGTTTCACGAGATAGGTTTTCCGATGTAAAGAGGTAATGAGGTAATCGATTAATTTGTTAAAATGGAGATGGGAATCATAAGGGATACCTAGAATCTTTAAGGAGGCCGATGATGACACTTCTTTTGAAATAATCAATACATTAGTTTTGATCGCATTGAGGCTCAGTCCACGACTAGAGTACCATTTTGACAAATAGGGGAGATCTTGCTGAAGGCACTCGTTGACAGTAACCTCTTCTTCCGAAGAGAAAGGAGCAAAGAAAAAATTGTTGTCGACATAGCTGAGAAAATCTAACGTAAAACTATGGTTGAAAAGCGAAGCCGTAGAGACTGCAAATAGTAGCGGGGCAAGTCCCGATCCTTGAACGATACCTCGTTCGGAAATTTTTATAATGGAAGAATCATAGTCGCTACTATTCCTTCTATCCTGAAAGTAATCGGCAAAAAGCTCCAAATAGCCATTTGACGCTCCAAGAGACGCAAGATCGTAAATAAGTTGGGCTCTCGAGATAATATCGAAAGCCTTAGAGATGTCAGTTTGGGCGACGATAAATCTCTAACCATGGTCGTAGGCATTGACTGCTTTGTTGTAAGTATGTGATGGCGTCCAGATGATTTTATGATCAGGCCTGCTCCTTTTCTGCTGATCGGGAATTTTGGACCAAATAAACTCAGTGAGGCGATGAAAAACCACTTTTCCACGATTTTGGTCATTGGAGACAGGATCGAAATCGGGCAGTAGTTAGATATAACCAAGGAGTCACCTTTTTTAAGGATGGGGTTGATACTCTCAATTTTTAGGGCCCGAGGAAATCTTCTTGTTTTGACAATTTGCAAACAAAGGTAATATATCATATTGTACCCTGAAGCATTTAGGTTTTGCATCATTGTGTCAGAGATTTTTAAAGGGTAACGAATAAGCTTAAGGAGCTGCTTACCTTTAGGGACTTCTGGATCAGGAGAAAACAGATGATTCAATGATTTTTCTAGGAGGTTGTATATTGGTAGGATTATTAACCCAGTCCAGATAGTCGTTGTAAGCCTCGTGCATGAGTTTAGGCGATTTGACAGTGCAATTTCGACGTATCAGCTGCCAAATCTGGTTTGATTTAGCGTGTTGAAGCACTACTGCTCTTTTGGCAGCTCTAATACCTTTATTAAATTTAGATTTGCTTGTTTATACAGTTTGCGAGAATGCGAGTCTTGAGTGGTAACATAATTTCGGTACGCAGCCTGTTTTGATATCCACTTTCCATGTAGATCTTCATTTCACCTGTATTTCGCGGCTTGCTGGTCTTGTTCCTGATGGGAATTTGAAGCGAAGCGGACACAGCCACTGAAGTTATCGTGTAATCAAGGTAATCGAGGAGGAGGTAGACATCCTCAATTCCGACAAGTTCATCGATGTTAATGTTATCCAAGTTGTGGTGGAAAACTGCACGTTTAAAATTTCTAATATTATAATAATTCAAGAAAGAGGGCGATATTTTATCATCAGAAAGAGCACAAAGAGACTTCGTGACCTGAATGACCTTATGGTCAAATTTTGGTACAGAAACTGTGTTCAAGTCACTATGATGAATGTTGTTAGAAATATGAATATGGTCAATTAGGGAAGCAGACGATTTAGTTACCCTAGTCGGACTGGTGACAATTTGATTGGGACCAAGGGCCTCAGTGCTAGTTCTTAAGGTTCTAAGGTCTTGCGTTATTGTATTGTAGTTGCAATTAAAATCACCCAGTAAAACATTAACATAGGTTTCATCCAGGTTATTAATAAGCGTTACACAAGCGTCCATAGGAATATATGAAGGTCGATAAAGCAGAGTGAAAACAGTCCAAATGGAGCCACTTTGGCACCTTATGAATAAGTGTTCAAATCCATTGTCACTCTCGGAACTTATTAAAAAAGAATTTATATTTTCAAGAAATAAAATCATAGGTTAACGATCTGCTCTATAGGTAATAGCTGTACCTGCATTGTCACATTAAGAGGAAAGCCAAGTTTCCGTGACAAAGCAGAGATCACACTGATTAATTTGTAAAATTGCCAACAGATCGTCTAATTTGCTTATAATGGAACGGGCATTGAGGTATGTTAACCTGATCTTAGTTAGACTTGACGGTTTCATTAGTCGGGGGCGTAGCATGCATCCCTTTCAGTTCCGGATCACACAAGTAGTCAGCACTAAATACGGGATTGGATCCATAGAACGGACGGATCGATACACCAGTTGGCCACGTCAATTCCTTTAAGCTGTCCTTAATCGAAATATCGGTCACTCGTAGGAAGATGTAGGGGGAAACGGTGCCAGAACAGGTAATCCATCTACCATACTCCACGATATTGAGGTTCTGGTTTCGCAGCAGTCCTGCCAGGGTGTCACAGGTGCATTCCCCACTTACATTTCCTATTCTTAAATGGATAGATCGTCGATTTTTAATTGGAACGGTCCAGCCACCAGAACCCCACCGTTGATCCATTTTTTTCGACGTGTGTTTGGCAGAAGGGTAGTTAGAGTGCTGATCGGCAATAAGCTCATCCTCATTACTATTCATAACTTTCACAGTATGACGGGACTGCTCATGAAGAGTTTTACTCACTTTCTTCACAGGCTTTGACTTAGTGGGCATTTCTGTAGCCCCTTCAGACACAGACCTTAAATTCGATTGTAAAAATTTTGTTTTTACATTTATTATATTGATACTGTTACATTAAACATAACCAGCAGTTTTTTATTTATTAACATTTTTTATTATCTTTTTACATGTATGGCTATATTTGCTACCGAAATATACATATTTATTAGAGAATCAACAGATTTTATTCATGTCATTTATTTAGTACGAAATTTTACAAAACATAAAAAAATACCGCACTTTTGACAAGGTAAACGTCCAAGATACAAGTTGGAAACATATGTTGCCAAGGTGACTGAAGGGGTTAAAGAGACTAGTACTGGATTACAGTCGGGTTCCTGCGTATTGTTAACTAATGCTACGTCGTCCTGATGGTTTGACTGTTCCTTGCAGCCATCGTCGGATGCAGAGGTGACTGGATTTCCAAGTCCCAGCACTTGTTGAAAAAGTAGAGAACTGTTAACTTCGCACGATTGGGAGCCGTGTTCTTCTTTATGAAGAAAGGCCTTCTGAATGATCGATTTTGAGTCCTACACTCTTCAATATTTTCACAAGAGACAATTTATCCTCAGTTCCGTCAAAAATAGGCAGAAGCATCTTCTCAGATGATATTGCATTCTGATTTTCAAGCAAATCATTTCCCGAGGTTCGCAGAACGCTGCAAGAGGTATGTGACCATCTAGAGGTTTGGGGCGAAGAAAATCACATTTCCTTCTCTCCGGATAAATCGGTAATAATGAGTATAGTGAAAGGTGGGCGTCCTCCCATACTAACGTCTTTTTACAAGTAATCAGACTTCCAAGCAGGAACGTTCACAAATTTCTTGGGATAACCATCAATAACAAGTTGATTGGAAAAGACACAATTAGAGCTATCATCAAAATAATAGACCATTCGGTATTTTTCCTTCTATTAGCTTCAAAAACTAGTGTGATCCCTTTAGAGATCGAAGAATGGAAACTTTTAAAGGGTTGCCTCTGAGCTACCAGACTGTCCCTGTGCCCCTTGCTTTATATCGAGACGGGTTTTTATTACCCCCTCCTTACGATGGGACGTAAGTGTGATTAACCAACTGTTCTCGCTTTGTCAGTCTTCTAATAAACCACCAGAAAAAGACACTTTCGTAAGTTATGGTTTATTTACGTTAAAATCGACGCGGCTCTGTAACCTCGCTTCTTGTCTACTGAGAAAATTTGTCTGTGGCGAAACTAAGATTAGGGGAACCAATAATAATTAGTCATCAATGGAATAGCTTTCCAGTTGATGTCGTTAATAAAACTCCAAGGTGGCGTATTTTAACTCCTGCTAATGTTATCAGCAATGCCCAGTTTAACGACTACCTTAGAGAGAATTTCCCAGAATTCCGAAAATCTACTCTGACGCCTCTTTATCTCCTTCTAGTGATAGTGGTGGTATTGGAGTTTACGCAAACAATCGGAAATTAATCTCAATGAATATTTATCCGGCTGTCAGCTACTACCAACTGGAACTCGTTGCTATTTATAAAGCTCTATTATTGATTTCGTCGGCTGCTATTGACAGCTATTTGGTATTATCTGATTCAAAGAGCATCATGCCATCAATATGCAATGCCCTTAAGAGGGACAGGTGGTTTTTCAGAGAAATGTTAAGGCCTCTGAATACTCACTGCGTTTACATGCACACTTTCAATCCAGATCGAAAGACCAGTTTCAAGTCAAAAAGTGGCATGTAAACAGGCTTCAACACCCCGATCCGGATCGAGTTCAATCCCGTCGAAAGAGGTGGTTTGAAACCAGGGAAGCATGCCTCAGGAAAGAGGTCAATCCAATAATGTGCATATAAACACTCTGATCCGGATCGAGTTTAAATTTGCTGTTTGGTTGAAAGAAAAAATATAGAAAATTTTAGCTAAAATAAGTTGTTGGTTGATTTATACCTCAACACAATAAATATCTATAAATAAATAAATGAATAAATTTTAAAATACATTGCATGTTTAAATTTTTTTTTGTAAGCATTTTTATCAAAATGTAATTTTTCCTAATTAAAAATTTTCAAATTGTCTATCAAATTGGAGTTTTATATATTTTATATTTTATATATATCAAAATGTATTTTAATAATTTTTTATCAAATTATCATCATCAAATTAAATATTTTATTTATATCAGAAATTTCAATTTAACAATTTCTATTTCATTAAATTATAATTTGATAATTATTTATAATTGCTGTAACTGTAATTTTATAATTTTTATTATTTAATACAATTAAAATAAACTATTAAATTGAAGTTTTTGATATAAATCTAAAAATTAATTTGATAAAATCTATTAAAATTATGTTTTGATAAAAATAAGTATAAAAAACTTAAATATGCAAATGCATTTTAAAAGTTATTAAGGATTATTACAACCCCCTGACAAAAGTATTAGACCACTGCTAATATTAATGGAAGGTTCGGAAGAAAACATTTTATTTGCACAACGCATTGGAAATAGAAAATAAAACAAAAATATTGCAAGAATGTACATTTCTTCTAGTACATGTACTGCAACTTGCAGCTTACAAAACAAATATGAGTCTGTATAATAAATTGATGAAAAACAACACTCATGGACAAAAGTATTAAACCACCTCATTTTGAGGACAAAACTATTAGACCAGGTGAAAAAACAAGCACTTTAATACTTGGTAGGACCACCTTTTGCTTTAATTACTGCATTTATTCTATTAGGCATTTGATGTACCAATTTTGAGCACATTTCTGCAGGAATTTCCTTTCAGCATTTCATAATTGCACACTTCAACTGTTCAATTGTGATTGCTCATTCTTTTGCAACATTTTTCTTAAGTAAACCCCACAGATTCTCAATAGGATTGAGATCCGAACTGTTGGGAGGTCAGTCCAAGCTTGTAATGCCACTCTTCAATTTCCAAGCTTTCACTGACATGGATCGGTAACAAGAAGCGTTGTCATCCTGAAATATGCATGCATTATCACCAAACTTTTCCTCCATTGTTGATAGCAAATGATATTCCAAAACTTCTTGGTAAGCTTTTGCATTAACAGTTCCTTTCACCACTCACTTATTTCCTGGGCTACTTGCTGTCATACATCTCCAGATCATGATTCCAGCAGGAAACTTAACACTTCTCTTGAGGCAAACTGGGTAAAACTTTTCATTAGGTAGTCTCCAAACTTTATCGCCAATATTGTCACCATAGCCAATACAACATCTACTTTCAACCGAAAAAAATCACTGATTCCCAGTCCTGAACAGTCCAAGTTTAATGTTGCTTAACCCAATGAAGTCAAATTTTGGCTTACCACAGTGTGATGAGAGGTTAGGTCTTGGCTTTCCGGGATACATATCCCACCTCATTTAGACGACGGATTGTTGTTTTGCTTGAAACGTGCACTGCATAGGTTTGCCATTCACTTGCAATCTCTGATGATGAAGCATTGCGCATTGGTTTGCAGATATTTCTCAGTTTTCTATCTTCAGCCATGGTGGTTGCACGTGGACGTCCACAACGTTTGATGTTTTTAATATCCCCTGTTGCTTTATACTTATTCAAAGTGTACAGTACAGCAGTTTTACTGACACCAAGAAGGCCTGCAATGTGTCTCTGTGAATAGTTTTCCTTTCCCAGTTCAACAATTCTTTTTTTTATGTCCCTCGACAGTTCTTTGCCACGACCCATGTTTCGTGAGAAAATTATTACGAATAAGTGATTAACAGAAATTTTTTCTTAGAAAAAGCAAAGCTACTTTACATCTGATTGACATATCGGGTCTGACTTATTGTAAGAGGGAAAATAATTCTAAATTTTGAGTATGGTCTAATAGTTTTGTCCTCAAAATGAGGTGGTTTAATACTTTTGTCCATGAGTGTTGTTTTTCATCAATTTATTATACAGATTCAAATTTGTTTTGTAAGCTGCAAGTTGCATTACATGTACTAGAACAAATGTACATTCTTGCAATATTTTTGTTTTATTTTCCATTTCCAATGCGTTGTGCAAATAAAATGTTTTCTTCCGAACCCTCCATTAATATTAACAGTGGTCTAATACTTTTGTCAGGGGGTTGTATATTGAGGTAAATAAATCAAAAACTTGATATATAAATAACATTTTAGTTAACATTATAAATAACCTCAACCTTACTATTTATATATAGAAAACAAAATTTAAAGATAAAATCAATAATTACAAAATTTATTGATTGTCAATTATATTTCCATACGATAATAATGAGAAAATTTTAAAAAATTGCATTTCAGCCGTATTTTAGAGGAAGCGTAATTCAAGTGATAAGGCCGACTGAGCCAACAATGGCGGATTCTGTAGCAGATAACAAAGTCTGGCGTACTTTCCTAATCTAGAGGCATGTAAACGAGTTAGATGCATGTAAACGCGAGGCAATTTTGGATTAACATAAGTCGATCCGACTCGAAACGTGCATGTAAATGTAGTGACTGGCGATTTTTGACGCAGCTAATCGCCTAAACTAAAGAGAGGAACAAGGCTAGGAAGGGTTGAATACAATGACTGTAAATTCCCAATGCACGCCGCAGAACGCGCCTACTCACTTGTTTTTTTTATCTGCGTCAAATCAGGAAATTGTCTCTGCTAGCAATCTCCTTTTCGAAAATTTTCAGAAAAGGATTTCATCAAGCCTGGTAATTTTATACGTGGGTCACAAAATATATATGAAGAATAGTCAGTCACTTTCTATTTAAATGATTAATTTATTAAAAGGTATTTTATAAAAATAAAATATAACAAAATAAAATTAAATAAAATAACTACTTTTTATCCGTGGGATCCGAATAATCGGATATATTCACTCGCATTAATAGAACATAATTCTGCATCAGTTGAATCTTATTTAATTGAAATTGTTCTTTTTAAAGTGATTTTTTTTTTCAAACTGCTTACTTGAAATCTTTAATATTTTTATTGCTGTAAGAAATATTTATGTATTTTTATTTCAAAGAAACAGAATGTGTTTTTAATTTTTAAAAATCGAATTATTGAAAAAAAAAAGAATAAACTCCTCTACTCGGAATAGAAGAAAATGATTATTTTTTTATTTATTATTGATTATTTTATTTTTGATTTTTCTATTTATTTATTTATTTATCTATTTATTTTTTACTTATCAAAAAATAAAAAATGAATATTCTTTTTAATAAATATTTTTGTTTTATTTTTTAAATTTATTAAATCTATTATAATTCATTTAACTTTTTTTAAAAATTTGGCATCAGAAATTTTTTTTTACTTATATTTAAAATGTGGGGGTATATATCATGGTTCTCTTCAATAGAAATATTTCCATGCTGGAAGAGGGTCCGATTGCCCTGGAGCAAGGGAAACGAGAGTTTGTCGTGCTTGTCGCAACTTCCTGTTGAGAAATCCTGGCGACATCCCCCCTCCCCCCGTACAGAAAGGGTTACTTTGCTCTTCATTAGCCATTGTATTCCACCCCAATAATCCTTCTATTGTTAAGAAATCGCACGTCAAAAATCGCCCGTGTGTACCACTACGTTTACATGCACGTTTCGATCCGGATCGACTTAAGTTAATCCAAAATTGCCTCGCGTTTACATGCATCTAACTCGATCCGGATCGAGTCCGATAAGATGCCCTGTGGGTAAAGCTCTAGATTAGGAAAGTACGCCAGACTTTGTCATCTGCTACAAAATCCGTTATTGTTGGCTCAGTCGGCCTTCTCACTTGAATTACGCTTCCTCTAAAATACGGCTGAAATTCAATTTTTTAAAATTTTCTCATTATTATCGCCTGGAAATATAATTGACAATCAATAAATTTTGTAATTATTGATTTTTTCTTTAAATTTAGTTTACAATTAAAATTTTCTATATATAAATAATAAGATTGAGGTTATTTATAATGTTAATTATAATGTTATTTAAATGTCAAGTTCTTGATTTATTTACCTCAATATCAATAGATTTTATCAAATTAATTTTTAGATTTATATCAAAAACTTCTATTAGATTGGTTTATATAAAAACCAGCCTTTAGGAAACATTATAGAACTAATTCACTACCTTCACTTGAGAGACTACTGTATTCAATTTATATAGGTCCCTGGCCACAAGGTAATTAAAGGAAATGACATTGCTGATAAATTAGCTCACTGAGGTAGAGTGGGCTCTAAGCCTGCTATTCTACTTGCATTGACTCCAAATCTCTTATGAAACTTATCTGGAAACGTGCCTTAAACCTGCGGAATGCGAACTGGGCTATGGAAACCAGAGGAGCACACTATAAAGCCTTCTTCCCGAAAATTGTAAGCACAAAACAACTTGCTCCCAATTGGCTGACTTCCATTCAAAGGAGACGATACTTTTTAGATTAAGAAGCGGCCACGTTCCCCCCTACAGTTTTCTCTGCAAAATAAATATAATCCATTCAGATAGATGCCTGTGCTTGGGAAGGTAACAGTTAAACATGTTATCCTAGATTGTCCCATCTATCGAGAGAACAGAGTATTATTCACGTGAAACCTTAGAAGACATGGTATCGAAGCGTCGCTATTCTCCTTATTTCCCCTATGAAAAATAATATCAAACAAACCACAATGCGTCTTCTCACCTGTTATCTGAAAAGCACTGGATTGTTTGAAAGAATAATTGGCCCTTTCTCTATTCACTGATCGCTATCTAACCGTTTTCTATTGACATCCCGACCTATCTACATCAATCAGCTAGTCCCCGCCTTTAAGAGGGATGAAGGCTGTGTAGAAGAAGTAGAAGAAGAGTCAGACTTTCACTGGCTTAATGTATAGAAGTGAAAACGCTTTTTGAATAGACTGTACTTACTGTTAGTTTTATTAAGATTTAACAATAAATGATTAACGGAATTCCATTTACTTAGAATAGAGAGAGAATTATTAACAGTAGTTTGCAGATTCAAAATTAATATTGATATTACCATTAATTAAATTTTTATCAAAGGTATCTTGAATCCTTTTTGTTTTGTTAGGATTATCAGCCATTCTGAGTAAGCACGAGCTTGGCAGAAGGGAAAATTTTGCTTACGAGTTTGATGGTTACGAATGCGTTTACATAGATCCAATATATCTGTCCTCTTTTTTTTTTACAATTATGTCTCTCTTGGCCCGTTTAATCTCTTTTTTAAGCAACAAATTTGCCTTTTTTAAGCTTTGCTTGTTGATGGTTGTGGAATCTATAAGAAATGATTTCTAAACCGATTTTTTTATCTTTCCAGGAGGATAAAAAATTTTTTGTCCTGGGTATTGAAATAATTTGACCAATCAAAATTAGGTAAAATGTTTTTAAATTTGATCCAATCAACACCATCAAAATACTGCCTATTTTTATCTCTCTGCTTTCAGTTTTGCACACATTGTTAATTTGAGCTATTAAAGCGTGAAGGTCACATTTAGATAGAGTCACATGATCAGCGAAGAAAGCCGTCCATGATGCAGGAAGAAAAAGGTCAATTATAGTTCTGGAAGTTTTCGTTATTCGTGTGACGAAGTTGATAATGGGACAAAGGTAAAGCAATTTGCATTGCTCAATCAGAGATTTAGTCAAAAAGGAGTCAATCCCAAAATCAACATTAAAGTCACCGATGATTAAATTTGTAGCGGAACAGTGAGCTTTTTCAATTACGGCTACTAACTCATAGTTGGGTATGTAACTTGGTCTATAATAGGCTAATAAATTGATCTGTAGGCTATTAAATTGAGAGTTCAGACAAATATATTCAAACCAAGAAATTGACTGACAGTCCATAATTTGGTAATTCCAATCATCTAATAGTAGAATCTGAACACCATCTCCTCTAGACTATCTATCCTGACGTGTGACAATATAATTATAAAGTTGGAGGAAATTAAGAGAATGGCTATCATTCAACCACATCTCGGTAATTACACATAAATCTGGTCTGTGAGTTTTTTTCCACAATACAATATCATCAATCTTGTTGATTACAGAGCGAACATTTAAGTAACTAATGACCATTGGTTTGCTCTGATGTGAAATGGATTTCAATGACACATTATAGATAGACCTTTAGGCCAATCGAAAGAGTTTAATAAGTAGTCTTCATCGTCAGATAAAATTCTGACACAAAGAAATACTTTGATGTAGTTCCAGCTTTGATTGTCCATCTCAACCATTGTAAGACAAATATATCAAACGATCGTAAGGAACTGTCATGGACGAATATATGAGAATAATTACAAAGTTCGAAGATGGTTGAATTAGATTTAGTGGTACATGTTCTAATGATACCATTATGGTAGCAAACCTCTTGTAACGAAATGCATGAACGCATATATAAGAGTAATTAATAAGTGCGAAGATGGTCAATTTTTATTCAGGAGCATCTGTGCTAATGATATCACTATGATACCATTGGAAATATTTGCTGCTAAGGTATGGCATGTAATATATTAAACGACTCGTAACGACCTGTCATGAACGAATATATAAGAATAATTACAAAGTTCGAAGATTACCGAATTTGAATCACTGGAACCTGTTTTTATGTTTTCAAAAGCAATTCAAAAATTTTGGAAATATGTTTCAATTATTTTGTGATGGCGTTAGTTTAGCCTTTAGGTACTTGGTTATGTCATTCCTTATTGGTTAATATATTTAAAGGTCTTATTACAGGCTATATTACTTGCTGTCTACTCCACTTGATCCTTGTTTCAAAAAGCTCCATCAATAAAGCTACAGCTTGCACTGCAGCTTTAGATGTAGTTAAAGCTGAGATAAAAGAATACGAAAAAAAAACATTTATGGATCGGATGAGGCATTGCAATCGATTGTGATGTTGAAGACGACGACCACAGTCTATGGGAATATCATGAAGGTCTGGTATCCAAAAACTGTAATGATTTTACAAAACAAAAACTTCACGTTAACTTCACGTGGAGTTAAGACATTATCTTTCACGTCCAGTCATCACAAAGGATAACAATCCGTTTTCATTTTGGATACACTCATAGTTATTCTACCTATCAAAAATAGGACTGAAATATCTTCTTTCATGTGCTACTTCTGCGCCTGCAGAAAGACTGTTTTCCCAGGCAGGCAATATTGTAACAGAAAACCGTAATAGATTGAACCTGAAAGATTTTCCAAATTATTATTTTTAAGTTCAATTGGCGAAGACTTTTGGGATGAAATGGTTTGATTTGTGACTTTGCACTTAGTTAACTTTTTTGTAAGACTGTATGCATATTTGTAATAAAACTTTGATTGTTTTTCAAACTGTTTATTCATTCACTTCACTTTCAGGTGTTACTTTGACTGCAATTCAATTTAAAAGCATTCATTTAGCCAACATTTAAAACTGTCGATATATCGTGATAAAAATCCGAGTTTTTGCGATAATATCGCAAATATAATATCGGCTGATCAACTGATATCATCTATCGAAACACGATATTTTGGAAAATATCGCCCATCTCTAGCCTATATTTCTAGTCGGCCTTGGCACAACGTATTACATTTAGTCCAATAATGGCACAATTCATTTAAACATAGAAGAGCATCGAGGCCAACGAGAGACGAAAGAAAGAGCACACAGGTATTGGACAATGAAACTGAAACACCTGGTAGAAATCCAAAATCTTTATTTAAAAAGGTGTTGGGGCACCGTGGGCAGCCAGCACAGCAGTAACACGTCTTGGGAAGGATCGGTAGAGGTCCTGCACAGTTTGCACCCCAAACCATTACTGATCCACCCATTACTGATCCACCTCCGTGTTTGACTGTGGGTGCCAAGCAGTCTGGGTTGTAGGCATCAGAGGGGCTCCTCCAGACGAATACCCTCCCTGTTGTTTGGAAGACAGTGTAGCTGGACTCGTCCGAGAATATGACGCGTTTGAGGTCATCCAACGTCTAGGTCTTATGCGTCTGGCACCACTGAACCCGCTTGGAGGCATTTGTACTACTGATGAAAGGCTTCGGTATAGCAACCCTGCCATGGATGTTGGATTTATGCAGGTAACGACGGACTGTCTTCGTGCACACAGGTTCCTGGAGGTGTGTATTCATTTCTGCGGTGATTCCTGCTGCGGTGGTTTTCCGCTTTCGTGCAACAATCCTGGTCAATGTCCTGACGTCTCTTTCCGACAACTTCCGTTTTCCCCTGCAGTTGCTCCTCCTGGACGTGGTTCGTCCTTCCTGTTCATATGCACACATCACCCTGGATACTGTAGCACGTGAGACATCACAAAGTGTGGCAGTTTTGGACACAGATGCACCTGCTAGACGCGCCCCAACAATCTGCCCTCTTTTGAAGTCGGATATGTCTCCCATTATAGCGCTCTGCACAGACAATTTGAAGCTTACTATCGAACTTTTCTAC
>JAHWFO010085856.1:1716-12120 GCA_023313115.1 Rhysida immarginata
TGATATATTACATGCCATATTTTGGTATTGAAAGTTCCAATGAACCAGAATGGTTCCACTAAACCAGGTACCTTGAAACCAATTTGGACTATCATTACTTTTACGTGATATTCATTTATGATACATTATCACAATTTGTTTGATATATTACATGCCATATCTTATCATTGAAAATTTTTGAAGGTGTCATAAAGGTACCATAAGTGCACGTGCCAATATCACTTTGCCCTCCTACGACAACGTTACACGAACAAGTTACCATATCCATACAATAAATCACACATGCTGTTGATGAGCGAGAATGGGTTCCAACGCACAAGTCAGATTTCATGTAAGTCAGGAAGTGTCCGCCCCATTACTGCTTGATAGATCAAAGTCTTAGCTCGGATGTATCAACTTTTTGGCCTTTTTCGTGGACCCTTTCAAATTAATTGCACGTGCTTTAGCCGTGACCGTCAAAAACGAATTTCAAAATATTGCGTGTGATATAACAATCGATTCGTAGTGAGGAGTCAACAATGACCAAAACGTTATGGTCTCTTATCTTTTAAGCATTGTTGACGTGAACACGTGACAATCGCTTTGTCGAGGCACGATTGCTCATGATACCTTAATCATTGTTTTTTGCGTCACAGCTAAAGCTCCTTCTTAGAATGTTTGCAAGATTTCATGTTTTTGTGGCATGCAGATTATTTTTTTCACACGACTACTCAATAAGGATATATCTTTAAAAAGAGATTAAAAACAAAATAATAAGCACACACAGCGGAATGGAATTAATTGTAAAGTGAAAACCTCTAGCCCACAAGCAGGGAGAAAAAGTACCGATACGTATTTCATTTTTTATCTTCCCCTTCGTGGATTAGAGGTTTTCACTTTATAGTTAGTTCAAAAAAAAAACCACGAAGTTATCTCGATTGTAAAAAAAGTTAGTTTATTTAAATCTTATGGGTTTTTAAATTATATTTTTAGCAGAAAAAAAAACGAGAATATAACTGAAATTCATCTTTTTATTTTTTTATGATTTTGACGTTGTAAAGGAATAATTTACTCGATGAAACAGCAAGTAAACATTGCTTTTATCATAATCATAGAAAGGTTTTTTTACACTTTCTATGGTTATGCTTTTATTAACAACATAAAATAGTATAAATATAAAGAAATTAACATTCGCTGCAGCTCAAAACATCTTTCCGAAAAATTCCAACAGCACAATGTCATGCCGTCAGACGGAACAAAGTGTTTCTGACGTTAAGACAAGACCGGAGAAATCGGAAGGGAGCCAAAGGCTGCGAAAAAGATTTTCAGCGAAGGAGGTCCAACCTCCGTTATGGAATGAATCCGTCCGTCAAGTGAAGAAATCGCGTAATCAAAGCCGATTGGTGTTGCATAATTGCATACCCAATCGGCTCATTAACAAGCAATATAAATTGCCATCCAAGCGAAGGCAATTTGGAGAGAGCTTTGAATCCAACAGCAGTGACGGGAAAGGACGACAGGTTGAAGGAAGGTCATATGGTGACCTTATGCTGAAATCTGCTTCAAGGGAAACAGAGAATCTCTTCAAGAAAGGAATTGAGGAAGGATCTCGTCAGAAGTCAACTGCTAGGTCTCTCTCAGGGTTCGGAGAGGTTTATGAATCCGACGGCGATGACAAGGAAACTGGACCAGACGATTCAAAGTCGATAGGCAACTTGGAAAATATTTTCACTTCTGCAACGGAATTAATACAATACTCGGAGAAGGAAAATAGATCGGAGCCTAGTCGAACGCCAGAGGTCGAACCTCTCTTAGGCATACAGCATTCTCATCACAACGCCGAAAATTCGGCTGTGGTCTTGTCACAAACGAGCTTTGTTCACTACTAGAACAACGACAAACGCGGATATCTAGAGAACCGAGGCACCTATGTCAATGAAATTTGGAGAATGTATACAGTCCTTAAAGGGCTACTGGCCTGTTAAATTTGAGCCCTATCTAACGAGCGGTTTCAGAAAAACGGGACGAAACATCTTCTTCAGAGCTGCAACGTGCCTAGGACAGCCCAGAGCCGACAGAGCCGTCTCGTTCTCTTAGGAGCACACAGGATAAATTTTCCCCGATGTGCTTTGCCACGCACATACCCGTTCTCCGGAGAGCCCAGAGCCGAAAAAGCCGACGAAGGCGTCTCTTCTCTCAGGCACAGCGAATGTATTGAATACAGCTACGTTGGATTGCACGCACCCGAGGGATCGTGAAGAGCAAAGACTTTCTTCCATACAGGCAAGGACTTGTATCAAATGTCGGATTCCAGAGGTCATCTTTAATGGCCCTCTAGAAAGGACACCTTAACACGTGCTATTCGAAATAACCTCCATTGCGAATCCAAACATTGTTGCCAACGATTTGGCAGATTCTCGAGCCCTCTCCGATAGAATCCATGGTTACGGGACTCAATAAACTCCCGGAATGCGATTTCGACGTCTGCTTGAGTTAGGAAGTTTTCCTCCGGAAAAAATTGTCGAGGCTCTGGAAGAGATGGTAGTCGGTAGGGGAGAAGTCTGGAGGGTATGGGGGTGAGGAAGCACCTCGTAGCCCAGAGCCTGTAGCGCCTACACGGTCGTTCGTGCAACGTGCGGACGCGCGTTGTCATGCAGCAGAAGGACGCCTTTGCGATGCACAAGCGCAGGTTGTTGCTGCACAGTTTTGTGTGCATGCGATGCAGTTCACGACAGTAGGTCGCAGCGGTAATCGTCTCCTCCTGCTGCAGGAAGCTGAAATGCAGTACACTACGGATGTTTCACCAAACTGTAACCATGAGTTTCCTGGGGTGCAAGGGGGTTTTAGGGAACTCTCGCGGGGGTTCATCAGTATCCAGCCACAGTGCTGACCGTTTCTTATTGTCGTATAGCAGCCACTTCTCGTCACAGGTGACAATGCGATCAAGAATCCCGGCTTCTTCATGGCGCAAAAGCAATTCCGTACACGCCTCTAACCGACGCTCTAATTGCCGATGGTTCTAAGGTGTCTACTGACAGTAGACGCTGATACAGCATGATCCCCTGCAAGGTCCCGAACAGTTTTTGACTGGTCCTCTTCCACAGATCGCTGCAGATCAGCGTCATTCAACACGTTGGGCGGTCTGCCGCGTGGCTCATATGTCAGGTTCTTCACTCCCGCCCGGAATTTTCCAAACCAACGTTGGAAAGTACGTTCGTTTATGGTGCCTACACCGAATACCTTATTGATGTTTCGAGAGGCGTTGGATGCCGTATGATTCAACCTGAACTCGTAATGCATTATCACACGTAATTCGTATGAAGTTATGACTATCTTGGCTTGGGTTCAAACGCAGACATGCAAATTTCAGGCTGGTGGTCGCTAATAAGTTTATCTCTGGGAATATACCACTTTGTTATTGGCACTTCTATTAAACGTGGAAACCGCGCTGAAGCGCGGTACTAAACGTGAAAACCATCCTGAAGCGCGGTACTAAACGTGAAAACCATGCTGAAGCGTGGAACCCAACTCAAAATCCGACATTTGATATGCAATGACCTGATATTTCTGAATCTATAAACACTTAGTTCACAAATTCCGTAGGCTGCTCATCACCCCGACGCAAATGTGAATGAGCACGTGAGAAGGAGGTGGCCGGAAAATTCACAAGAAGATTTTTGTGCCCATCCTGCCATCGGCCCAGACCTCAGCGGAAAGGTGAACTCTTAAACTATTATTGTGATAATTGTGAAATTTCATAATCCTCATTCAGGCATCACGGTCGGCCTTTACGAGTGCGAGCGAGGACTTTTTACCGTTCGCTTAATGCACCGACGTCGGCGTCGCCAAGGGAGCCCCGAGGAGGATATCAAAGAGTCAGAGCGGACAATATCCTCATTTCCATCGTAGGCAACGCTTTGCCATCTAAGGAGAAGACGTACCCACGTGGTATCTGCCATTCTACTATCAACGGGAGGGATTCCACCTCGCCCCAGCTGAGAGATGGAGTTTTAGCAAGTGCGTGCATCACAAGCGAGATCTCGTGCAGCGAGCTGCGCTTGGCTTCCCGAACTTCGTGGGGTACAGTTGCTAATCTCTAAATAAAGATGAAATTAATATTCACTTTAAGCAATGTTAGGTTTAGAATTTACATTTGATGACTATTTAATGCTGTTTGTTTTTTCGTCAATCATTAGCACGAGGCCCCTCCCTGCCAACCCTGTTAAGGTCGCTGCGCTCTTGTGTAGCGGTCCAACTTCAAACTCGGACCTACAACAGATCATGGATTAGACCGAAGAGGATCCGATCGACTGAAGACTTTATTCATTTATTTGTATTGTGATCTCAGAAAATTAATTCCTATTTTTAAGTTGTAAAAGTGACATTAATATGAATTCAAATTGTCTTTTTTTATTAAAGTTTTCTTGTCCTCCCTGTTCTTTCTGGTCACGGCTTGTAACCTCTGGGTAAAATTATGGGTATTAAGATTATTCACTTAAGGACAATTACCCAAGCACGTGATAAGAGAGGGGGAGGCTCTTGATAGCAAGCATTTGGTACGAAGCGGAATAGTTAGTTAAGATACGATTCCACAAAAATATTCTGCTAATAAAATTTTTTTTTTTTCTTTTCTTTCCAATTAGTATTTCAGAACCAGGTTCGAGCTTCTAGTTGAGAAAAATGGAGGTCTTCTCAACGATAGCAGTGAGAGGGTGAGGCACTCTGTAAAAAGAATAAAAGTCTTCAAGTGTTCAAAGGTGAACAAGGGAGATAGAAGCTCAACGTGTTGGTGAGGAAATATTTGTTAGTAAGAAAACTGGGTGTCGAGATAAAAAGTATAGTCAGATAGACAGCAGTTTAGACTAACAAGGGCCTATTGAGGATCGGGGAAAAGAAAAGGGAAAGAAATATAGTGGAGAACTGATTAGTTTTTACAATGTCAATAAGAATAATGGAGGGGCAGTCAGCTAAGGTAGCTAAGAAGAGAAAAAACTGTTCAAGGAAAATTATTCATAAGGCCAGTAATATGGCTTATATTCAGAGACCTATAGAAACTCAATTCGAGGCCTAAGGAAGAAGGGCCTAAGATTTCAGCGATTGACGTAGACGATTCTGAAGAGAAGTTAGTAACCGGAGAGAAAGGAAATAAATGTTTCTTTTCGGAGAACAAGCCATTATTCGAGTTAGTTAGAGATTCTAAGAATAAGTTTGTGGAAGAGCAGGTTAAGAAACTTAGCCGTAATAAGAAAACTCTGTCTAAAAAGAAAAGGCGGAAAAATTGCGGGGTATCAGCTTTGGATCCTGTAGGCACAGAAAGCATTAGGATGGAACGTAAGCAAAAGTTTTATTGTGGAATCATCGCAATAGAGGGGAATGAACCCAATAGCGAAGAAGCTAACGGTTCAAATACAGTAGCAAGGGATAGCTCGCGTTTGGTAGAAGGGGTTGTAATTAAGAAAGAGGCCAATAATCCGACCTCGTTCAAAATCCGTTAATTGATTGAACGGTTGTCGTTGTCGTCGTCGCGGCATTGAGACCGTTGTGCGGATTACAGTCCTGTACGTTCACGAGGCAGTTGCTTCCTCGCTACTGCATAGAACGTCTGGCACAGGTGTCAACTGATAAGCCTGTACAGGCACCCGGGCACCCTGTTTCAACCCAAATGGTCATGTCCCGTGAGCATGCATCTAATCGTTTACTAGTCAGAGGTAGACGAACCCCCCCCCCCTCCACTAAATACGGATAAAGTCGGATAACTCCTTGTTGGTGGGGTAATTTCATTGCAAATCAGTGTATTACACGAGACTTATTTGAATGGGTGCGGCAGTCAATGTTTGGCGTTGTCAGAATGGGAAGATTCGGCAAGAGAAATTCCAACTTGCAAAAATAGCTCTGACATCAACTGTGGATGGCATCAATTGTTAGCGGCCATCTTGAGAATGGTATTGCATCCTGGCTCGGTCGTGTCCACCGAGAGATAAGGCAACACCACCTAAAGAGAAAGCCTGAGCGCGGAAACCTCATACATTGTTATAACGTCATAGGTAGAAATCTTTAATCGCATTTCTACCAATAAAATGCCCTAAATTATGACTAGGTATAATGCTGTAACAATGTATTAAATTTTCGCGCTCAGGCTTTGAGTAGAGGTGGTGTTGGATAAGGCCTGTGCATTGATACTTCATACATTGTTAAATCATCATTAGAAGAATATTGTTGTTTGTATTTCCACCAGTAGTAAGTCTTAACCCGGCGTTAGTGCGGTGACAAAAAATCACACCAGTGGTGCGGTGGGGTGTCACATACCCCAACGTATTTCTTGAAATTTTCCAATTTGTTTTAAAGTTTTGCTATTTTATAATTTATTATTAAGCTTATAAATTCCTATGATGAATCAATTTCACTAAAAAAAATTAGTTTAAAAATAATAATAAAATAAAGAGAAAGTATGATTTTTTTCCTTTATTTAAAAAAATATAAATAAATGAAAGAATTTTATTTCTATTAGAAAAAATTTAACTATTACAAAAGCAAATTTAACATTGGAGTTAATATACAAGCATGAACTTACAATATGACTGCATCTTAAAAAATATTTTTCACAATATGATATTACATGTTCCAAACACAAGAATTGCTTACATCTTTGGCAGGAATATTTAGTTTTTTTGTCTTTATATCTCGGACATAATGAGGATCATCCTAAAAACATTCATTAATCTTTCTATATATATAAAGAAGGATGTTTGTGGGTTTGTTTGTTTTTGTGGGCTTGTTTGTTTCTTATGCAAATCTACAGTTTTATTCCGATCTTGATGAAATTTTGCATACTTGACCTTCAAAGCATGAGGAAGGTCACTGTCTACTTCTGATTTCGAAAAAATAATAATTATTGATAAAAAATCGATATTCATGGTTATGGCAAGGCATATTAATGAGAAATATCTCATGATCAACAATGCAAGGCAAGGTTTATGCAACAATACTTATCAACAATGGTATCAACACGCAATTGACAAACACTCTGCACGGATCAATAGTATATATCTCATGACCAACAATGGAAGGCAAAGTTGAATTTGTAACAATGCATAGAATACCTGTTATTCAGGTTTTTCTTAGAAAAGAGAGTTCTTAGTACTTAATTTCTTGAAAATCTTTAAAAATGATCATTAACTGGAGATAATGGAGAGTTAGCAGACTATTGAGAAAGAGTGGAAAGACGACAGAGGAAGCAATCCTTTAGCTCCGTGCTGTATTGAGCAAATGGTAAGCAAGTAATTAGAAGAATCGGCGACCGCTAGATTACATAAAGAGATGAATGGCCAAGTTTTTGCTTCAAGACATCGAGAGAAGAAAGGGAATTGCAACAGCATCAAGTGTATATTTAAAGTAAGATTACGTGAGTAAGAAATTATTTAGACTAGCACTGGCATCTTTGGAGAGGTCAAACTATTGCGAGCCTTTAAAAAATGTTTTTTTGAATTTTCAATAAGAACCCCTGAGTGGATGCCCCCTTACCGTGGGTCAGGGGTTTGGGTGCTTCAGAGATTCTGTGAGCTATGTTGGTTGTAGCACGGCCACTTTAGGGTCACCCTTACCAGAAAGGTCATGGTTGAGAAGTGAGACGAAGAGTATCCAAACAAACATATATCTCATGATGTCGACGAATGAGAGAATTCATACTGCATCGGGTGTGGCGCAGGTTAAAGTCACCTGCGTTCGGGAGTTAGGCAGAGGCTCTCGTTAGAAAAATAGTCGACAGTCTCCCGGCTGTTATCTCGGAGCAATGCCTCCGAGAAGCCCCACCAGTGCACTCGCTATGCGCTTGGGGAAACGGTCGGGGGCAGCGCATGCCTTTACCCAGGAGGAGAAACGGGTGAAGTGACAACGGGATCGGGTGCTGTCAATTGGCACTTGGAACGTATTCTCCATGACAGGAAAGGAATCAGAGTTAGTGGAGGAAGCCAAACGGTATCGACTGGATATCATAGGTATTACCTCTACGAAACGTCCGGGTTCTGGAACTGTGGACTTTGAAGGAGGGTGGAAGCTTTTCTACTCTGGTGTCGACCCTAACATGACTGCCCAGGCGGGAGTGGGGATACTCACAAGTCCCCGGCTGGCAGATTATGTTGCAGATTGGACCCCCTTAGGTGGAAGACTGTGTCTCCTGAGACTTCAGATAGGGAAACGGTCTCTCTCTCTATTCGTTGCATATGCTCCGAATGCAGTCACAGAGTACCCACTTTTTCTAGATGAAGTTGATGCTGCTCTTAGCAGGAGAGGGAGTGCAGATTCTGTCATCCTGATGGGCGACTTCAATGCACACGTAGGGGCTGATGACCAAACGTGGAAAGGCGTGATTGGGAGGAATGGTGACCCCGATTTAAATGCGAATGGGAGGTGCTTGTTGGATCTCTGTTGCAACAATGGACTTTCCATCACAAACACCTTCTTCCAGCACAGGGATGTCCATAAGTATACCTGGTACAGGGATGCAATGGACCAGAAGTCACTGATTGATTTTGTAATTATTTCAACCGACTTATTCCGATCAGTGTTGGATCCTCGTGTGAGAAAAAGAGCAGAACTATCAACTGATCACCACCTTGTTGTCTGCACTTTGCGATCCTCTGAATCCATGCCAACCAAGCGAAATACTAGGTTCAGACAAACTTGGCGCATCAAATGGGAGGCTTTGGAGGATAGAGCTGTGAGGAAGACCTTTGCAGATAACATATCTTCAAGTTTCAAAGAACTACCCAGTGATCGTGGTACTGTTGAAGAGGAGTGGCAGTTGTTTAAAACTGCTGTGATTACTTCGGCTGCATTGTGCTGTGGTCGTAAGCGGCTGAGTGTGGCGCAGGGCGGTGAGAAAAGGACTGCCTGCTGGAACGGTGAAGTCCAAGAAGCTGTCAAGGCAAAGAAGGAAGCCTATTTGCTATGGCTTGCAAATAAGTCAACTTCGAGTCGAGTGCGGTACACTGAGGTGCGAAAAGCAGCAGCAAAGACAGTATCAACAGCTAAAGCCAAGGCCTGGGAGAAGTTCGGGGAGAAATTGGAGGCAGACTATGGTTCGGCAAACAAGGTGTTCTGGCAGACCGTGCGCCGCCTCCGTGGAAAGAAGTCTCTTTCATCACAAACTATTAAGAGTTCAGATGGGAGGCTTCTGAAAACGGAGGAGAGCGTATTGCATAGGTGGAAGGAATACTTTGCATCTCTTCTTAATCCGGTGACAACAACAACTGAGGCATACGAGGTGCACCTTGGAGCGGAGAATAGTCACGGTAGTATCACTGAAACAGAAGTCAGATGGGCAATTAAGTCCCTGAAGACTGGCAAAGCTGCAGGTGATGAGGAAATCTGGTCCGAGATGTTAAAGCCTTAAATCAGGATGGTATCCTGTGGCTGACTCGAGTGTGTCAGGTTGCTTGGATATCTGGACAGGCCCCTAAGCAATGGCAGACAGGAATTGTGATCCCTATTTTCAAAAGGGGAGATCAGAGAGATTGCAACAACTATCGAGGCATCTCTTTGCTCAGCATTCCTGGGAAAGTGTACGCTAAGTGTCTGGAGAAGAGAAGTCGGGAAATAGTCCACTCCAAACTGTCGGGGGAGCAGTGTGGTTTCCGACCTGGCCGAAGCATGACGGATCACATCTTCTCTAAGGCAAATCTTTGAGAAACCCTGTGAGTATGCAAAAGAGGTCTACGCTTGCTTGTGGACCTCGAAAAAGCATATGACAGAGTTCCTCAGGAGAAGCTCTGGCAAGTGTTGCAAGAGTATGGAGTGGATGGGCAATTACTGGTTGCTATCATGTCTCTGTACGAAAGCTCTGAGATGTGTGTCCGGATAAATGGCATTAAGTCAAGACCGTTCACCGTGGGTGTTGGACTCCGCCAAGGGTGCGTACTGTCGCCCATCTTGTTCATTATCTTTATGGACTGGATAGACAGGGGCAGCCGAGGCGATGAGCGTGTTTGTGTGGGCGACTGCCTGGTGGAGAGGTTGCTCTTTGCGGACGACCTTGTCCTGCTTGGGTCTTCTCGCACGAACCTTCAGCATGCACTAGACCGGTTTGCAGCCAAATGTGAAGAAGCTGGGATGAAGATCAGTGTGGCTAAAACCGAAGTTCTGGTTCTTTCAAGACAGCCTGCTCAGTGCGCTCTCCATGTTAGGGGAGCCTCATTGAGACAGGTGGAGAAGTTCAAGTATCTCGGGATTGCATTCACGAGTGATGGACGGCAGGAGAAAGAATTGGATGCTCGGATCGGTGCAGCAAGCTGTGTCAGACGTGAACTGTGGCGATCCGTGGTAACGAAACGAGAGCTGGGTAACAAAGCCAAGCTCTCCGTCTTCAAATCTATCTTTGTCCCCATTCTCACCTATGGTCATGAGGCTTGGGTAATGACCGAAAGAGTG
>JAHWFO010085857.1:8402-24101 GCA_023313115.1 Rhysida immarginata
TTAAATTAATATTTAGATATGTGGAGACATGGAAATTATGCGGAACGATAATATATGCATTTGCATTGTTACATTGGAACTAAATTTGAGAAAATTAAGTGACTAAAGTGCAACTTGAACTAAAGAAAGATTTATAAAAATTAAAATATTATTTGTGAAATTATTTTTTTATTCTGTAAAGAATTACTAGAAGTTGCCAAGTTATTTTAGAATCAGAGAGGAAACAGGTTTTGTGTTTCACTTTGGAGGAAGAAGGCTGAAACTCAGATGACATGAAGTCAGATCAAATGAATCTGATGACCAGAAATTAGTCTTTGTGACTGGCTATTGTTAGAAGCATGATTTTTCTGGTTGCAAACATTTTGACAGAAAATGTACAGTTTTCAACGAGGTCAGACGCAGACTACCTTATTCATGTAATTTGATTAGCCTTCTGTTTGTGAACAACTACTGTTCACATAGTGAGAAATCCAAAATTCTTTTATTTACATTTTGTTTCTTGTTTGATATGCGTCAAATAGATGCTATTTGTTTGGTTCGAAATCTGAAGACTTTTTGATGAGATGTTAAAGTGGAGAACCCACTTAAAAGATTATCTAAAGTCCCATAAAGTACAGTTGGTATATTTCCTTGTGTTTGCAACAACATCCTGAGGCCTGGACATGAAGATATAAAGAACATCATTATCAGACAAGAAATGAAGAAATCTATTGCTTGAGAGACAAACCACAGACAGCCTAGCTGAGTTGAGCAGTCGATAAGATAAGTTGCTAATAGATTCCATAAGGCCAAGTTTCATACACTTATTAGTACACACAGTTGTTCATTCATACTTGCATACATTTGTTTATTAAACACAGTTGTTTTGCTAGATTGATTGATACAAATATTTCATCTAAATTTTATGTATACTTGGAAACATTTATTTACATCTAATTTTATTTGGGAGATTAAATTGACATATACAATACTCATTTCCAAAAAAGTTGGGACAGTGCAACATATAAGAAGAACTCCAACACATTTGTTTGGATTATTGTATTGCCGTTTATTTCAACGTATTACAATACATAAACGATAAATTAGGCATGGGATCACATATTTTATATGCTTAAAGAAAGATACAGGTGGTTTTCCTGTTTGGCACGTGCAACACACTCCCAAAAAAGTTGGGACAGCACGGCGTTTACCACGGTGTGGCGTCACCTATCCTCTTAATGACACATTGTAATCTTCTGGGCATCGATGACACCAATCTTTCTAACACCGTAACCGGAATTCTGTCCCATTCCTGTTGGATATAGGTTTTCGGCTGTTCAACTGTCCGGGGTCGTCGCTGTCGTAGTTTTCGTTTAATAATACGCCAAACGTTTTCTATAGGCGACAGATCCGGGCTGCAAGGGGACCAATCCAACATACGAATGCGCTGCCAACGTAGCCATGCAGAAGTTATGCGCGCTGCATGCGGTCTGGCGTTGTCTTGTTGAAATATACACTGACGTCGTCCAAACAGGTGCCTCTTAGATGGCACCATAGCTTGTTCCAGGATCTGTATATACGCTTCAGCATTGACGGTGCCATTGCAGATGTGCAAGTCTCCCATTCCATGGCCACTAATACAGCCCCAGACCATGACAGACGGTGGTTTCTGTACCGAACGCCTTTAGCACGCGGGAATATCCTTTTCGTCTTTAGTCCGGAGTATACGGCGTCCATTATTTCCGTAAACAATCGTAAAGGTTGATTCATCGGACCACAATATGTTCTTCCAGCGTGCTTGGGACCGATTGCGATGGGCTCGAGCCCATATCAGACGGCGACGTTGCTGTCGTTTGTTGATGTATGGCTTCCGTTGTGCACAGTATAACTTAAGTTTGCATTTGTGGATGCACCGGCGTACAGTATTCAACGATAATGGCTTCCCGAAGAAATCGCGGGCCCACGTGGCTATGTCCGTAATCGCAGCATTCCTATGCGTGACGCAGTGACGTCGGAGGATCCGAAGAGCTCGAGCATTCAGAATAGGTTTTCTACCTTGGCCTTTCCGAACTGTGATCTCACCACTATCTCGGTAGCACTTGATAATATTATGTACTGTAGATGATGACAGGTTAAATCTTCTGGCTATTGCACGCTGAGAAACGTTGTTTGTGAATTCTTGAATGATTCGAACACGAAGATCTTCGCTAACTGGCTTGCCTCGACCCATCGTTCCGAATAAGTTACCTGAACGACGGATGGCAACTGTTATTTATACGGAATGTAGTACGACGTCATCATTCTAGATTATTCCCGAACAATTCGGAAGGTTCCACTACTAACGGCGCTGTCTACAACGTATGTCCCTACTATTTTGGAACGTGTTGCAACACCCCCATTCAAAATGAACGTCCCGGCCACGATACAAAATGTTTTGGTGCACACAGTATATTTATGTCATTTCATAAACGTATCTGCTATTTTGTATTCATGAGAAAGTTTTGTTACATCATCCCTTTTTGTGTTTTTTATATATTTTGCACTGTCCCAGCTTTATTGGAAATGAGTATTGTATATTAAAGCTAAAAAACCTACCACCTTATGAAGAAATATTTATTTTAGGATTTTGATTGAATTTGATTTATGTGGTAACATGTTGAATTAAAGTAGACAAGTATCTAAATTCTCATTTTTAAATTGTCACCAGAACAGTAAGATTCATTTTCTAAGTAGAAATCTGCATTATATGATTCATTAAGGTTGCTGATAATCTTTTGATAGAAATTGAATACAAGAAAAAAGAGCTATATAAAATTAGTCTTAAATACTTAAAAAGAATTGCTATAAAATCAGAATTGGTTACCTTAATAAATTGAATTATTGGACTAAATGTTGATTTTAAATGTTATTATAATAATCATTTTGTTACAACTAATTATTGGGTAATAGAGAAATATTGAAATTTCAGTTTTATTGAAAAGAAGTAATTAGAATTTATTATACGTTTAATATTATCATTCTTTCATACTAAATTGATTCATGTACCAAAATAGACAGCATTATCTCTTTAATTCTTTAATTCACTTATATAATTCTTTAACGTATTACAAAACTGTCAGCTCAAAGCCGACTATTACGTGTTCAGCAAGAAATACGTAACATCAGCTGACAGTTTTAACTTTTCGATAAGATATCGCCATCTAGTGACATCATTTGAAAACAATTCAACTTTTGAAAAATAAGAATAACTTAAAAATTGATATAAATACGATATAAAAAGTACCCTACCTAAAGCACGGTGACACTAACTACGTACATGGAAAATTTCGTAGAGATTCATTGAGTGTTTTCTGAATTGTAAAAGGACAAACGTTCCAATGGATTCTGATTTATAATATATATATATTTAATTACTAGTATTTAATTACTTTAGAACCTCATTCAAAATTCTAAACTATCCGATATTTTCGACCCTACAAAACCCTTACATAAAAATGGCGCAGCCAAACGGGATAGTTTTGTAAATTGTATCATATTGTGTAAGGGGTATGGTTTGTTGAACAGAATATTTAAAAAACTTGAAATTTAAAATAAATCAGAATCAGATTACAGCACCAGGACCAACTCCACTCCCACTATTAGCTCAGCCCCATGTAGATGCTGAAGCACAAGTGGCACCAGGCCCAGCTCCCTTATATGTGTCTCTTGCTTTGGCGAATGAAATTGTTGATTATGATGGGTCTACAGATCCAATTGCATTTTTCTAACAATTAGACGATATAGGAGTAATTATGAATTGGAATCCAAATATAAAATTAATCATGGCACAAATTAAATTAACAGGGCCAGCATTGTTTTTCTGTAGAGAAGGCTATGCAAAATGTTGTTGAATATGAAAATTTTAAACGGATGATGATGAAGTGATTTAAGAAAGATATTAAGAGTGAAATTGAAATATTATTTGTTGGAATGTTGCCAAAATGATAATGAGACGGTTAGTGAATTTGCTACGAGAGTTGGAGCTCTTGGGAAAAAATTAAAAATTCCAGTGGAAGGGAATGGTGCAGAGGCTCAAATCAGGAAAACCTTTGCACTAGAAATTATGGAGGAACAGGTTAAAGAGAAATTCATTGATGGTTTATTACCTGCATTGCAAGAACTTGTATTATTTAGAAGGCCAAATAATTTTCAAGAAGCTGTAGGGCATGCAAGGAGGCAGAAGAGAAAGAAAGAAAATTGTCTAAGAAAAAGTGTGCAAATCATGTATTAGGAACTAGGATGGAGGAAGTGAATACTCAAGCTTTCACTGATCAAGGAGAGGAGGAGCTGTTAGATTTAAAAAGAGAGGAGGTCACTAAGACAGGATACAATAGATATAAAACAAAAAAGTGTTACTTTTGTAAACAAATTGGGCATATTTTTAAATTTTGTAAACATAGAAAACGAAGAATATTATGTTGGTACTGTAAAAAGTGAGGTCATATTAAGCAGAATTGTTGTATAAAATACAAATCGGGGCAAGGACCATCTGTTAAAGTGGAAACACAATCAATGAAGGAACCTATGGGCATGAATAAAGGCATGCAGACAAAAGACGTGCAAGGCTCTTCTATTCCAAGGGGACAGGGAGTAAGGCTAGAAAATAAACAAACAACTCATGTACTTGCTACTGAATCTACAGATCCAAATGAAGTACTGATAACAGGGTTTGCCAGGTCATTCAGAGTAAAATTTCTCATGGATAGCAGAGCTAAGGTCACCCTATTGAGCATGACCATGTTATAAAAAGTAATGGCCATGGATTATGATATCTCTGAGGTGAATGAACCACCCATCTGTTTAATTAGTGTAACAGGACACAATTTTTATAATTTGATAATTTTGTGGTTAGAAAAAATAATAGAAGTAATTATACGATTGCAAATAATGGAGAGTACATTGAGGCTACTCCAGTGCACTGTGAAAAGCAAGTAACAGTTCCAACTCATTCTAAAATTGTGTTTGAAGGAAATTTGATCAACAAATCTCATAAAGGTCGAATTGCAGTGTTGGAGCCGAGGGATATTAATGAACCAGTTTTAATAGCTAAAGTTTTGGTCAAAATTTGTAATTCTAATACTATTCTATGCACTTAATGAATTATTCAGGAGAGTGTATAATATTGAATAAAGGAAAAATCATTGGGGAATTTATGAAGCGGAGGAGGAATTGAGTCAAATAATGTAGTGGAGGAAGGTATAGAACACAAAATTAGTAAGACAGAATTTTTAAAATTATTTCGTTTGGATCATCTGACAGGAGAAAAAAGGGAAGCTTTAGAAAAATTATTATATACCTATGCAGATACATTTTCTTGGCATGATTTTGACATAGGCTGTTATAAATTGCAAGGTCATAAGATTGACACAGGCACATCCCCTCCCATTGCTCAGGCACCATATAGAATTCCTTACTCACAGTGAGGTATCATGAGAGATATGGTTAATAAATTATTAGAGCATGATGTAATAGAAAAAAGTTCCACCCCCCTGGATAGCACCAGCGCTCCTTGTTAAGAAAAAAGATGGTACATATAGATTTGTTGCCGATTACCGAAAATTGCATAAAGTTATTGTTCCCGACATTTTCCCACTACCAAACATACCTGAAACATTGTCGCCATTAGGAAAATCAAAATTTTTCACTGTCCTTGATGCCAATCAGGGATACTTTCAACTAGAAATTGGAGATTGACCAAAAGGATTTTGGACTGTAGATGGTACCTATCAATTCAAAAGACTCCCCATGGGATTAAATAATTCACCAGCATTATGGCAGAGGGCTTACAGATCACATACAAGTATATTTGGTCGATTTTTTGCATTTAATGAGACATTTGAAGAACATTTGATGAGTCTTAAGGCATTATTCGAACGATTGAGAGAAGTCAACTTAAAATTGAAACCACGGAAATACCAATTTTTGAATAAAGAAGTTAATTTCTTAAGACACCTTGTATCTGAACAGGGCATAGCTCCTGATCCGGATAAAATATCAGCTGTTCAAAATTTTGCATGCCCAAAAAGAGTTAAGGAAGTACAATCATTTCTCGGTTTGGCAAATTACTATAAACGTCATGTCAAGTCCTTTAGTGCAATTGCCCGACCCTTAACTAATCTCACTAGAAAAGATGTAAAATTTGATTGGAGTCCTGAAGTAGAAAATGCATTCCAAAATTTAAAACAACTTCTGATATCAGCACCCATATTAAAAAGCCCAGATTTTGATCAGCCGTTCATAGTAGCAACTGATGCAAGTTCTCATGCTTTAGGAGCTGTTTTATCGCAGAAATTTAATGGCAAAGAGCATCCCATAGGGTATGGAAGCAGATTATTAAAGAAACGTGAGAATAATTAATCTGTTATAGAACGAGAATGTCTTGGAGTAATTTACGCATTGAAAGAGTTTACAGTTTATTTATATGCTGAAGATTTCGTTTTGCAAACAGACCATAGACCTCTGAAACAGCTGTTCAATTAGAGAGACCCGTCTGAAAGTTGGCAAGGTGGGCATTGTCACTGCAAGAATTTAAATGCCAGATTGAACATAAATCAGGAACAGCAGATACAAATGCTGATGGACTATGACGAGTCCCAATTTCAGTGATAGCAGATTATGTACCAATCATATGTAAACAGGAAATTGCCAGAGAGCAATACTAGCAGTCACCTTGGAATGAAATTATCGATTATTTAAAAGACAATCATGAGGAACTACCTTCAAAATATTGGCCTGACAAAATTAAAGTTTTTTTCCTTGATGAGGATGGAGTACTATATCACAGGAGATACTCCCAAGATAATAAAGAAATATGGGAACAACTAGTCTTGCCTAGTAGCTTACATAATCAATTTCTTTTTCTGAATCACGATTTACCTTGTAGTGGACATTTGAAGTCAAAAAGAATGCGGAAAAAGTTGAAACCAAGCTATTACTGGCCAACAATGAGGTCAGATATCATTAAATAATGTGCTGAGTGCAAAAATTGTCAATTGCGAGAACTACAATACAAGCAAAAGGAACAACCTCTCATGGGTTTCCCAGCAGCAAAACATCCATTTTTTAGAATTGCTTCTGACATTATTGGTCCGTTTCCCAAATCCAATGAAGGTTACAAGTATATTTTAGAAGTAACAGATCATTATCTATATATATAAAGAAGGATGTTTGTGGGTCTGTGCGTCTGTGGGTGGGTCTGTGGGTGGGTCTGTACGTTTTTTATACAAATCTACAGTTTTATTCCGATCTTGATGAAATTTCGCATACATGACCTTCAAAGCATGAGGAAGGTCACTGTCTACTTCAGATTTCGAAAAAATAATAATTATTGATAAAAAATCGATATTCATGGTTATGGCAGGGCATATTAATGAGAAATATCGCATGACCAACAATGCAAGACAAAGTTTTTGCAACAATGGTATCAACACGCAATTCACAAACACTCTGCACGGACCAACAATATATATCTCATGACCAACAATGCAAATAAAAGTTTGTGCAACAATAGGTATCAACAATGGTTTCAACACGCAATTCACCAATAACAATGAGCTCAAAATGATGATGCAATGATAAAGCAATCCTTTCCAAGAATTATAACAATGAACATAAAATGATGATGCAATAAGGATAAGTTTCAATTTGTAACAATGCATAGAATTCCTGTTATTCAGGTTTTTCTTAGAAAAGAGAGTTCTTAGTACTTAACAATTTCTTGAAAATCTTTAAAAATGATCAGTAGCTGGAGATAATGAAGAGTTAGCAGACTATTGAGAAAGAATGGAAAGACGACAGAGAAAGCAAACCTTTAGCTCCGTGCTGGATTGAGCAAATGGGAAGCAAGTAAATAGAAGAATTGGCGACCGCTAGACTACCCAAACTGATGAAAGGCCAAATTTTGCTTCAACACAGCGAGAGAAGAGTGGAAATTGCAACAACATCAAGTGTAGATCTGAAGTAAGATTATCTGAGTAAGAAATTATTGAAGCAGTCCATCCATTGTGAGCCTTTAAAAAGATTTTTTTCGAATTTTCATTAAGAATTTTTACTGTATTAATTCTAAGCATTTTCATGTGTTTATTTTTAAGATATTGCAAAATTTATTTTAATTTTTGAGATTGTTCTGTTTACATCCCAAGTGTAATAATCCCGGGCAACGCCGGGTACCTCTTCTAGTAGTAGATATGCAGATGCCATCCCTCTAGTTGATCAGACTGCCCAAACTGTGGCAAGAGCATTAGTCACCTGCATATTTAACAAGTACAGCATACCTATCCAGCTACTGAGTGATAGAGGATCAAATTATACATCAGAACTGATGCAGGATGTTTGCAAAATATTAGGCATCAAATGTTTTTTCACCACCGTCCATGCAAATCGTTTAAAACCAAACATTGGAAACCAAGCCCTAGAGCCACGTAGTAAAGAGATACGTTCTCGATCTAAACATACTGATGAAACTAAAGGAACTGAAGAACAGGAACCTTTGATATATCTGGAGGACATATGGTTTCCACAGGCAGTAAATGAAGAGAAAAGACCAATCGGCAATCCACCCCTGGCACAACAAGTTCCAAATGAACACGAGGAACGAAGAGCAGCAAATGCACCTCCACAACACAGTTACTGTTTAAGGAGTCAAGGAAGACCCCCTTATGTTCCTTGGGCATTACCATCTGCGCAAGATCGAAGAATCGTTGAAGAATTAGCTAGAAATAATGCTAATGAAATTCCTCACCAGAACCAGAAGTGCTAACAAGACCCATAGAAACAGTAGAAATACAGCAAGTTTTAAACCCAGATCCAGAAATTGCTCAGGAAGTCACAGCAATAGCACAGGTAGCAAAAGCACCTGAACAACAGGAAATAACTAAGTCGCTCATAAGGAATGAAGCTGCATTGGATCTTTTAACCTGGCATTAGTGTGGTGACAAAAATTCACACCAGTGGTGCGGTAAGGTGTCACATACCCCAACATATTTCTTGAAATTTTCCAGTTTGTTTTAAAGTTTTGTTATTTTATAATTTATTATTAAGCTTATAAATTGCTATGATGAATCAATTTCATTAAAAAAATTTTAGTTTAACAATAAATAATAAAATAAAGAGAAAGTATGATTTTTTCTCTTTATTTAAAAAAGTATAAATAAATGAAAGAATTTTATTTTTCTTAGAAAAAATTTAACTCTTACAAAAGCAAATTTAATATTGGAGTTAATATAAAAGCATGAAATAGTATGTAACTTAAGTTATGACTGCACATTGTTTTGTTCTCCATCCTACAAAAATATTTTTCACAATATGATATTACATATTACACAAGAACTGCTTATATCTTTGGCAGGAATATTTAGTTTTTGTCTTTATATCTCTGACATAATGAGGATCTTCATACAAACATTCAATAATATCACATAAACAAGAAAACAGATAAAAATACCTTATATTATTGACAGAAGTAATGCAAAGAAGCCTAGTTTTCCTAAAATTTTCTGTCACTGCATTAGTGTAGTGGGGTGTAAGAAATGAAAACAGAAATCAACACCTGCTTACACCATGAAGTCTTCAACCAAAATGAATATAACTTCCGTGTACGTTACCTATGGTTATGTGTTGAAAGGTATAGAAAAAGCCATTGTTGACAAACTATGCCAAGTTATGATAAAATCAAAAAGAAAAGGTCTGGGGTTTCAGACACCCCACCGCACTAACGCCGGGTTAAAGGTCATGAAGGGATTAATGCATGCATAAGAAGAATTCATATTCATATTTGAATATTGCATTACTTTAACTGCAAGGATAGATTTCTTTCACTGAATTTGTATTGTTTTGTTTTCTTTAAGAAATTTTGTTTTGAAATATTCAAAAACGAGATTCTTCAGACTAATGCTATTCAATTAATGGTATACAGATTGCTTATGTTTGTAGGATTCAAGTGATCTGAGTGGTTGGAATGAGATAAAATTCTCAAAAAGTATTAATTACTAATGCTAGTTATATCTTAGAATTAAACCTAACTATCAGAGTACATGCTTGTGTAGTTGTCAGCATAGTTCACTAATGAAGAAGTTCATTTACTTTTCTTGAAAAAGGCTTATCTCAGTCTTGGTCGTTTATTGAATGATTGATTGGTGGTTAAAATGCAAATTAATGAGGCAGTTTAGAAGGTCAAAAAGTTACTATTTTTTAAAATTAATTTGGAATCTTTATGACAAATAATGTAAGAACTAGTAGTTTTATTGAATCATAGTAATTGTTTTTCGAAATTTTGAAGTATATACAAGTTAATTGAATAAGTAGAAATCACAGTATAAATGAGGTGCCTCATTATAGCGAGGACACGGAAATTACCAATTCCCGAACCTTGTAAATCCAAGATAAACAGTTAATTGTTAAAAAAAACTCAAAGTATGGATATTTGATAAACATAGAATATTATTCTAGCTGTTGTTAAATATCCAGACATTATTAGTTGTTAATTTTCCAAACAAAAGTTTTTATTGAATTGTGTTTATCCAACAATCTTGAGATTTTGAGAAGTCCACATAGCTTCTCTGGACTAAAGATTGAAGTATTGTTTAATCTTTGAATGATTATCTTTGAACTTTACTTTTTCCTTCTGCAGAAGTATCCATAATGATATACTGAAATTAAGTGAATAATATCTATAAATAATTTTTGTTTTAATGACTAACTTAAATAGTGAAATATGATAAATGATATTGGGATTTTCTATATTGCTAATGTAAATAAGTTATGATATATTAATCTTTTATATATAGGATACACAAAATTAATCACACAGTACCTAAATTAAAGATCAGACTGGAATCAGTGGCACTTGCCGAACCTTCTTCAATCAACTTTCGGAAGACCAGATGCCTTCTAGTGGAAATCGATTCTTTGAAAGGCAGAGGGATGTAAGGTTGCAGAATTGTATACATATTTATTAAAATAATATTTAGATATGTGGAGACATGGAAATTATGCATGAAAGATAATATATGCATTTGCATTGTTATGTTGGAACTAAATTTGAGAAAATTAAGTGACTAAAGTGCAACCTGGACTAAAGAAAGATTTATAAAAATTAAATTTGTGAAATTATTTTTTTATTCTGTAAAGAATTACTGAAAGTTGCCAAGTTATTTTAGAACCAGAGAAGAAACAGGTTTGATGGAAGAAGAAGGTTGAAACTCAGATGACATGAAGTCAGATCAAATGAATCTGATTACCAGAAATTAGTCTTTGTGATTGGCTATTGATAAAAGCATGATTTTTGTGGTTGCAAAGATTTTGATAGAAAATCAGTAAAGGTACAGTTTTCAACAAAGTCAGAAGCAGACTACCTTATTCAAGTAATTTGATTAAGGCTTCAGTTTGTGAACAACTACTGTTCACATAGTGAGAAATCCAAAATTCTTTTATTTAAATTTTGTTTCTTGTTTCATATGCATCAAATAGATGCTATTTGTTTGGTTCGAAATCCGAAGACTTTTTTGATGAGATGTTAAAGTGGAGAGCCCACTTAAAAGATTATCTAAACTCCCATAAAGTACAGTTGGTATATTTCCTTGTGTTTGCAACAACATCCTGAGGCCAGGATATGAAGATATAAAGAACACCATTATCAGGCCAGAAATGAAGAAGATGACATACCCAAGAATCCATTGCTTGAGAGACAAACCAAGGACAGTCTAGCTGAGATGAACAGTCGATAAGAAAATGGATTCCATAAGGCCAAGTTTCATACACTTATTAGTACACAGTTATTCGTTCATAATTGCACACATTTGTTTATTAAACACAGTTGTTTCGCTAGATTGATTGATACAGATATTTCATCTAAATTTTATGTATACTTGGAAACATTTATTTACATCTAATTTTATTTGGGAGATTAAATTGACATATATATTAAAGCTAGAAAACCTACCACCTTATGAAGAAAAATTTACCTTAGGATATTGTTAGAATATGATTTATGTGCTAACATGTTGAATTAAAGTAGACAAATATCTAAATTCTCATTTTTAAATTGTCACCAAAACAATAAGATTCATTTTCTATGTAGAAATCTGCATTATATGATTCATTAAGATTGCTGATAATCTTTTGATAGAAATTGAATACAATAAAAAAGAGCTATATAAAATTAGTCTTAAGTACTTAAAAAGAATTGCTATAAAATCAGAATTGGTTACCTTAATAAATTGAATTATTGGACTAAATGTTGATTTTAAATGTTATTATAATAATCATTTTGTTACAACTAATTATTGGGTAACAGAGAAATATTGAAATTTCAGTGTTATTGAAAAGAAGTAATTAAAATTTATTATACATTTAATATTATCATTCTTTCATACTAAATTGATTCATGTACCAAAATAGACAGCATTATCTCTTTAATTCTTTAATTCACTTATATACATCATTTTACATTGTTAATTGTTTCCTTTATATTGTTAATAAATGTATTTTTTTAATGTTACATTCAATTTTGTGATGTTTAATTTTTTATTTATTACACCAGTTTGCTTCTACTGGCCGGACTTGTGTTGGATGTTTAATTTATGTAAGAGGGTCAACCCACTTGAATCTAAATTATTAATAATTAGTATATCATTACTTTAGAACCTCATTCAAAATTCTAAATTAACTATTTGATATTTTTGACCCTACAAAATCCTTACAGTTCGTTTTCGCTAAAGCTTTCTACTAAGGAAGATCTGCATGAATCATAGAGCGTGTATTTTTTTTAGCGAATTAACAATACTTCCTCCAAAGTAAAACAATGAGTCGAGTTCTTCTGGACCAAATTGCTCCATATCTTCAGAGGAATCTTCCACATTATTGTTACACATTGTCCTCACAGTTTTCTGAAGCAAACTCACTTATTTTTACTGTTCCATTCAGCTCATCAAATTTTCTGAATCACCCAGTTCATAATTATAATGTCTGAAAAATTCTAAATATTAACTTAAATTTTGTGGTTTAATAATGCCATTATACAATACTGTATATGTGGGTAAAATTTAGTACCGGTATATGTTCCAGAGCCTCAGAAATACATAGAGGGCAACAAATATAAAGAAATAGATTCCCCCTTAATATTTACTACATTTATATTTTCTCTTCCAATATTTGCATTTTTATTTACTCGTGATTACACTATTAACATATAACCGAACCATTTTAAAACGTTTTTCGAAAAGTGTTGTTCATTGGGGCTTTTTCTTTGGGGGTTCTGTTCTACACTCCTTATGAATCAAGCTTGAGTCTAGTGTATATTACGTATAATCTTCCCGAATTTATTTATTTATTTACTTACTTATACATTTCAGGAAAATAAACTTGGTTATCGAAATCTGTCTACATTATTGTGCATAATAGTTGGATATTACATTTCTTATAGTACTATGTAACAACTATGCTTCCTTGTTTATGCTCAATGGAACAAATCAGACTTTGCGTGACTATGAAAACTTTTTTCCCCACTGTTTTATCTTTTAAATAAACATTTTATACAATTTAACTTTCTTGGAATGAATTTCATAATTTTTGTATTGTATTATTTGGGATTTGAGAGAAAAACACTTCGGGCCGTATTTATATACTAATAGCTTTCACGAAGACGGGATCATGGAGAAGAAACTAATAAAGCATGATATCGTAATAAAAAGTAGCGTAATGACGGGATTCGACTGTATTTTACTTACATTTTTGAGCATATAATATAGACTAAATGTACAGTAATAGAACTGATAGAACTTCACAGAGTCGATAGTCGTTATTTGGATTCCAATGTTTTCATCCCTACAGATAACATAAACACACTTCTTTAATATGAGCAACTGGGTCCATAATGGCGGATTTTTGCATGTGACTAGCTCTAGACCAATCAGCGCGTGAGTTTGGCGGCAAATTATTGGGAAAAGAATGTCATTACTTCCCTATCTAGAGCTTTACTCCTCACTAATTCTCTGGATAAAAGCACTCCCTATCCAGAGCTTTCCTATTCATACTCTATAAGCTTACTTATTAGTCCAAGGCTTGGACTCCTATCTTCGACCACTGGACACTGGCCATATCTGAAAAAGAGAAAAATGCTTCCAGGTGTAACAGCTGTATTTGCCACAGAAAAACTAAATAATTTTTGTTAAACATGTGAAGAGCTAATATGTCCTGACTATTTTGAACATTTCCATACCAAGCTGTAACCTGAGTGTTACAGATACAACTCAGTAATAATAAAAATATTATTGTAATATAAATAATAACATTTTAAATTATGAAAAATAATATATTAATATTATGCTAATAATAATATGCAATTTTTATAGTGCTATAATATAATAAATGTAATTTGCTAATAAAATTCATTCTTGGGACTAACTCTGCTTTTTATTTTGTAAACAACAATCACACCAATACATAATGTCCACTACAATGGACAATAGAAAAAAATTAACATTTTTACTAATAATTTTATAATTTTTTTAAGTATTAAATAATGTATACTTTTAAAAACCTTATAATAAAGTAGAAAAAGTTTTCTTACATGAAAAATTCCATGCATGTAAAAAAAAAAATTCATGCTCAAAAGGGGTTAAATATATTTAAAAAAATAAAATGCACCAAATTCGTTTGAAAGAATAATAAGTGGAGAAGACTGACCCATGACCTTCATTGCTATTAATATTAGTAATGGTATAATGCCAAAAATTAGACAAACGGAAGTAACAAACAAAATAGACAAAGAAACCACAATTCCACATAATGTGGAATGTAAACATTTTTAATTAAACAGTAAATTTTATGAACTTTTTATAAAATTTTCTTGAATTCAAAAAAGAAATAAAAATTTGTTTAGTTCTTCGTTTGATGATCTATTTATTATTAAAAATGTATTCATTTGATTTTTAAAAAATAAAATACGTCATTTGGTTATTTAAAAAGAAAACTAGAAGAAAATAAAAAGTTATTTAGCTTATTTGAAAATTTTGAGAAATGCTTCTCAAGTAATTAGTACCATCCATTGTTTCAAATCTCATAACATGTGTTTCTTGTATTCTTCTCTCTGCATCTCTGTATTTTTTTTAGTTTCCATGGTGGATCTTGGCCAGCTGGTAACGCTTCATAATATCCCCATTAACCTTACTCCCTGATATGCCTCTCTACCTTTCTGAACTTTACGCCACCATTCCAAGTTGTTTTTTTAATCTGTGATGGGCAGCCTCTGCACAATTATCTGTGAGGTCTTCTCCGTTTAATGTTCTGAAATAAAGATTCCAAATCTCGGGCGGAGGTGGAGGGGAATATGGTAGTCTTCTTCCATTTCCTCGTCTGTTTTGGCGACCAACATCCAAATCTTGAAGTTCTGGTGGCAACGCATTCGCTAGAGCTCCGCATATTCGTCGATCTTATTCAAAGATACAAGCGCTATTTGCAATAATCATTTTAGCTTTTAACGTGAATTCTGGATTAGTGCTATCCATATTACTGAAACCCAACCCAGCTACAGTTATGTAGATGTTATTGTAGATGTTTTCGCAGCATATTTTGGGCTAAATGAAAGAAATATCCTCTTTTTTGAACATCGGGGAATACGTCGCTCAAAGCACTATGCGCAGCTTGTTCAAATTCACAAGTGATTTGAGGTGGGGCTTACTTATT
>JAHWFO010085857.1:24201-41679 GCA_023313115.1 Rhysida immarginata
GGGCTATCAAGGATGGTCACCCGCCCAGTGAAGAGCCATGCCTGATGTAGCTTAACTTCACAGAAGTTGTGTTCAGTGAAAGCCCACCAGGCCACGGCCTCCCCCAAGGGCAGCCAGAACCCAGGGGAATGTGGGTTCCTTTTCTTTTAGTAACTCGAACATTCTCTTGTATGTAGCGCATTGCTTATTGGGCAAGAGAGCATAGAACCCAGGCCCGTAGCCAGGGGGGGGGGGGTAGAGGGGGGTTGACGACCATTATGGAAAAAGGTCCGCCTCCCAAATATGAAAAAAGGTCCAACTCAGTGGAATTTTTGAAAAAAGGTCCGGAATCTTTGAAAATCAACTCCCCCAAGATAACGTCCTGGCTACGGCCCTGGAACTCATTTCAAAACTGGAAGGTTTTGAACCGGCGCCGAATCAGTCTCGTGCCGAAACGTACCTGATCTGGGAATATGGATGCTGCGGAAATTAAGATCTTGAAGAATAACTAATTAAATGCCAAACTGTCTTATCTATATGAACATAGTGCATCCACTTGCATATGAGAAGAGTATTAATACACAAGAAACAAATTAAAATGCATGCTTTATACATCAGATTCGAATCCAGCCAGATTGCATTAGGCATTATTCGATGTGATATTTATTATAAAAAGTTTTAAATTTAATCATGTCATTGCTTTATTGCACTTTTAAGATGACAGTTTTATTTAGAGAGAAATTCTCAATTAGTATAGGGCTTCAAAACGTTGCCAACATTACTGAAACTTGCAATGATAACATTTAAAAAGTGAATATTAATTATATATGATTTAGAAAATCAGAGTTGCTTTTTCATTTATAAATTCCAGTCTCTAAATTTAAAATAATTGCTCTTGTTTTATGCAGCCTTCATTATTATAGAAATTTTAATTTTCTAATGGAAAATTTAATTTGAAATTCAAAAAAATCATTTTTATGATACTAAATTGTCTTACCTAGGCTTTATGCAAAGAAAGAAAAAAATATTCAAATTTCCAATTATTATTTATTACAATATTTTCAGCTCTAAATATAACATTACATTTTTTGTTTTTCTGTACAAATTTTTATGACTTAACATAGAAGCCAATTTTTTTTTTATTTTTTTTTACAAAAATTAGGAAATTCAATTTAATTACAATTGATAATAAATGTGAAATTCTAACAATTTAATGGTTTATCTAAATTGTCCTTAATAACAAACAGATGGTGATGAAAGAAGATGTTAATGTTTGTGTAGTGAGACTTAGATTGGATCTTGCAAATAAAGGAGAGGAATGAAGTTAGTATTTTCATCATTATCAATCACCCTACCCATGAAATATTTTTATAATTTAACAATACAAAATATATATAAGTAATGAAGGAATCGCCAAAGAAGTAGAAAAAAAGAAAGAGGACCTACAAAATTAACACAAGCCAGAAACCAAGATACCAAGTGGACAAAAAAATACCAAGCCAGGAATACAAAACAACCAACAAAATGAGCCTAACACAAAAAACAACAAGAAACCAACTATAAAAGAAATGCGAAAAAGAAAAGATGAAGAGAAGGCAATTCCTTCATTTCACATTCATTAAATTTATAAAAGCTTAATAAATAAAAATAAATCTTGGCTTGATACTGATATTCTTTGCTTACAATGAAGAACAGAGTTGATAGCAGATCAGCTGAGGTATTTTTAAATTCTTGTGAAAAATAAAATTACTGAATTTGTAATTCAGTCAAAATAAATGGTATCAATACTATCATAAAATATTTATTTCAAAAACCATATACACACCACATCTCCTCCAGAATATCAAGACTTCTGTCATCATCCATCTGCTGGAAACAATGAGCTATCATTGATATAGAAGCTGGCTCCTAAAATAATACATAATTAAAATTATAATATGACAAAATAAATATTTAGATATTAATAGATTAAATGGCAAATTGCCTTGTTAAAGAGAAGTTTATTTCAATAGGAGAGCGGTGTCAGTGGTGAAAGGAATGGCTACCAGCAACAGCAATCTGATCTGTAAAAGACAAAAAAATAAAAGAAAAACAGAAATCAAATTAAAGTTATTAATTTTACTTTCAACATAACAGGGATCTAGCTATATTGGTCATCAGTAAAAAAAATATTTCTCATTTCTGCAAACTCCAAACAGTAAAAATAATGCTGTTCCAAATTGTGCCATGGTAGCACTGACCAAAACTCTTGTTGAAATGCAAAATATGTCACATTTCTTTGAAAACTTAACCAGCACTCATCACCAATTTCTAGCTAGATCCTTGAACATATATAAAAATGCTATTAGATAATATTAAAAATATTTCCAAGGGAAAAAAAAGATTGCAAAATTGACAAAATTAAAGGAAAAGTTCTAAAAAAGATATGGGACTCAATGCAAATAGATTTTTAAGATTATTTTATGAGAAATGGGGAAGCTTCATTTTTAAACTGTTTTACTGTAAATGGTATTAAACCAGCGGTTTCAACTTTTCATTTTCAATTTCATTTTCAACTTTTTTACAATTGCATACCATTAAAACTAGACTTTTAACAATAGCGTACCACAGACAAAATTTTTACCAACCACACCCTACACAAACAAAATAAGTAACAAAACATTGATACTGATGATATATATCCAAATATCATCAGTTAACCATTTGCATACAACTGGTTGAGAACCGCTGCATTAAACCATAACACCTATCTGAATATCATAATAATAAAATCTGTCTTAAATTAGTTCTAAAATACTCATCATTCTCAATGTTGATCACACTTTTTATTGGGGATGATGATTGTTCTAAACCTGAAATTAAACTTAAATTAGTAAAATATTAAAATTAATTAAAAATTATAATTAATTTTTCTTTACTACAAAATCCAGAAAATATTCTTCTATTTGCATTCTTGTTTTAATCTTGTCTTCAAGGGTACTTCTTGAGAATCTGAAAAGAGACTGAACACTAAAAAACTATTAGTCATTGTGAACTGTCAATGAATTTCATTTATAAATTTTCATTAAACTATCTTCATTCTTCTTCAATCATTATATAATCTCCATGAGCCTCCATTTTATGTTCTCATATTTAATTTTATTTTTATTCCCATGTCTTCCTTTTTTACTATTGGTTTCTCTTTCCCACACGAAGAATATTTATTTTATGTTATTTTTCCCTGATGATTAACTTGAGAATAAAATAAAACTCTTTTTCCACAACGAAACAGGAAATGAACAAAAAGAAAAAGACCCAACCAGACCAGGCATTTATTACCTAACACAAAAGACCCGATTCCACCACTACAGAAATCAGGAATATATGAAGCCAGATGTTCCCAATGCCCCATGAGGTACAAAGGACAAACTTTCCGTAATATTGAAACAAGATTCAAAGAACACATGAGACACACAAGATATGGTAGAGGTTATCAGTCATCCATAGCCAAACACTCTCTAGATACCGGGCATGAATTCTTATTAAACAATGTAAAACTTATTGAGTCAATAAACAAGAAACACCTTCTGGACGCCTTCGAAAGCTTAGCCATTCAAAAAACAGATAAAAAATTATTACTCAACTTAGATAGGGGCCCTATTAGCGAATCACCATTGATCAAATGGGCGACGCACTTACCCAATCAATAAAATTCAGTTGGATGTTTTTGTCTTGATTGGCTTCTGTCCATTATAAATACTCAGGATGTTCTATTCCAAGTCAGCAGCTCTTGGAGTGGATACCAAACTTTTGTTTGCTTTACAAGATGGTTATACGAACCATTCTTCTTTATGGTATGCCTGCCTGGGCTACAATATGCAGATCCAGATGGAAGGACCTCCAAACCTTCCAAAACGTTACTCTGAGGACTATCGCCCAACTTGACAGGAGAGTCGCTACAAATATTTCTATTGCTGAAGATTTCCATATATCTCCAATTGGTAGCTATGTACAGGAGTCGCTGAAAAAGTTGCTTCTGAAGATCAAGGACCATCCAAATCCTCTGGTTGCAGATATTCTGGAACACCCGCTCACGTTTAGAAGTTTCCTCAGGCATCGCAGGCCTCGACACGTTCTGGACATCAATTTCGACGACATCCAAAAGGCCATCTTTCCCGAATACTGGATCTCATAGCTCTTCGTGCTCCTCGTCAATCAACAATCAACTCTATCGTCCTTATAGCAAAGGACCCCATCTTATCCTCTGGATGACTTAACTAGGTTTCATTTGGCTTCTTGCCTAATTCAGTGTACTTCCCCTGGTTACTTCCTGGATGAGTATGGCAGTGAAAGCGTTGCTTTCGGACCACTCGTCTCGTTTTCCCTGCACTGTTCGATTGTCGATTGTCGATTCCAAGTCAGTTCTCTCAAGTTCTCTCGAGGTGCTCCTTGGCTGCTGAATGATGAAAGCAAAGCTTTCGAAAAGCGCTTACAGACTCAGGTTGTATTTTTTATTTTATTTTCGGTCTTTTTCTTTTTGTTCATTTCCTGTTTCGTTGTGGAAAAAGAGTTTTATTTTATTCTCAAGTTAATCATCTGCATTATCCACATAAGATTTTTAGACAATTTAGTTATTTTTCACTATTTGTTAATTCTTCATCCAATCACATTCTCTTACTGTACCATATTTTCTGTATATAAAGACTTATATCCTCTTATGTGTATGCTTGATAAAGCCGAGAATAAATGGCGAAATTAGTCGGAAATGAACTAATGAATTTTCTGTTCTCCATCTTTTGTGTTGCAAAGTATCTATCAACTTTAACTGTATTCAGCAGAGCTACAAACAGACGAATACATCAATTTGCGTTTCAGCCCAGAGTTCCCAAAACTAAACCTCTCATGACGTTGAGCAAAGACGAACCCATGTAAAGAGGTGCAATGAAAGAGTTACATAGGGATAGGATGACTGGCGTAACAAACCATTTAATGACGAATCCGTGTTTTCTTTTTCTTTTGGTGACCAAAGCTCACGTGTGTGGAGACAGACATAAGCAGTTACAACAGGAAATCCCTCAACAGATTAGTGACATTTGCTGCTTCAATGATGATAATGAAATCTTATGGAGACGGAATATTATGTGGCCTAAATGGTGTAGTAAATGCCACAGTCTATCAAAAAATTTACTTATTTATTTATTTATTTGAAGGAAGGAAATACAGAAGATATCCACCCAGGTCCGATATGGCCATTGGCTGACAAGTTAGGTCCTTGGGTGGAAGCAATCTAATAAATAGCTATGAAATTGAGAACAATTGCAAAATATCTAAGATATTAATAGGTGGATTTAGTAAGAAGAGTCTTCAGTTTGGATTTAAAGATAGATATGGAAGAGGTGGTGCGTAATTCGGAGGAAAAAGTATCCCACAGCCTGTATCCAGAGATGGAGACGCTGTTATGTTGTTAAGTGTATTTAATTGCTAACTTGGGTAGGGAATCTTTGTTACGTAAGTTGCATGAGCGGAAAGGTGAAGAATTATAAAAGTTAGGAGGGAGGATTACTGAAAACTTATTGTTTAAGATCTTATATATGAAGAGAGCTAAGTGAAATGAGTATAAATGGGAAATATTCCTACAGAAGGAAATAGATGGGAGACATGGTCGGATTTATTTAAGTTTAGGTACATTCTTACGAACCATTTTTGTAAGTGACGTAATTGTGATAGATTTGGTTTGGTGGTATAACCCCAGAATTGTATTCCATATACAGGGAATATATATTTCATAATTGGTGTCCCGTCTTTAGGTCCAAATAAGACTCAAGGGGAACAGATTGGGGGAAATGAATATTGATTATTTGGTTTTAACGTCCCCTAATTCACAATAAAAGCATTTCACGTCCCTGGGGGTGAAGGGGTAAACTTTTAAAATTTTAATTTTGTAGGGGTAGGGGTTAGACCCCATGTGTTATTTAGAAAGTTGTAGAGCATCATGTAAAATGTGGGTTTAGCAAAAAACCCGGTGAAAAAATCTCATCCCCTGCCCTTTATCGAGTGGGTAAAGTGAAAGGTATGGCTAGCCGATGTGGACAAAAACCATACTTATTAGAAAACAGTAGGGCCTACATTTGGAAAATTAATGAGAATGAATAAGACCATTAGCTTTTCAGGGTAACGACTCATTCATTCTCATTCATTTTCAAATGTACTGTTTTCTAATAAGTAAAAATGTTCTAATGAGTTTTTCTGTTTTTGTCTACATTAGCTAGCCATACCTTTCACTTTACCCACTCGATAAAGGGAGGGGATGCGATTTTTTCACCGGGTTTTTTACTAAACCCACTTTTTTACCCTTTTTACCCACAACAGTGCAACGACACTTAAGAACGAATTTCAAAAAAATATCCACCATCCGATAAATATCCGCTAAATCCATTCGGCGATTTCATGCACAGATTTCAGCTTCAGGATGCCTCTGTAAGAGAAAATCACCTGGTCGGCCATATGTGTGTGAAGACACGGTTGGTAAACACCGGATTTGGCAAAAAAATCCAGACCGGATGATGTCATCACCAACCTCCAATAGGTCCGCGCTTTCCCTATTTTGGATTGTCTATTGTTAATCCACCAATTAAAATTGGGGCTCCTCATAAAAAGTGGAATCGTCCATATAATTGATTGACTCTGTCCTATTCTATATAATACTAGAAGAGGTACCCGGCGTTGCCCGGGATAATTACACTTGCACAAACTTTTCCTTTCATTGTTAGTCATGAGATATTAATTGTTGGTTCATGCAGAGCGTTTGTGAATTGCGTGTTGATACCATTGTTGATACCTATTGTTGTACAAACTTTGCCTTGCATTGTTGGTCATGAGATATTTCTCATTAATATGCCTTGCCATAACCATGAATATCGATTTTTTATCGATAATTATTATTTTTCCGAAATCTGAGATAGACAGTGACCTTCCTCATGCTTTGAAGGTCATGTATGCGAAATTTCATCAAGATCGGAATAAAACTGTAGATTTGTATAAAAAACGTACAGACAGACAGACCCACCCACCCACAAACATCCTTCTTTATATATATAGATAACTAGCAAAGGTACCCGGCGTTGCCCGGGATAATTACACTTGAATGTAAACAGAACAATCTCAAAAAATTAAATTAAATTTTGCAATATCTTAAAAATAAACACATGAAAATGCTTAGAATTAATACAGTAAAAATTCTTAATGAAAATTCGAAAAAAATCTTTTTAAAGGCTCACAATGGCTGGACCTCTCCAAGAATGCCACTGCTAGTCTAAATAATTTCTTACTCACGTAATCTTACCTCAGATGTATACTTAGTGTTGTTGCAATTTCCACTCTTCTCTCGATGTGTTGAAGCAAAACTTGGCCATTCATCACTTTGTGCAGTCTAGCGGTCGCCGATTCTTCTATTTACTTGCTTCCCATTTGCTCAATACATCACGGAGCTAAAGGAGTGCTTCCTCTGTCATCTTTCCACTCTTTCTCAATAGTCTGCTAACTCTCCATTATCTCCAGTTACTGATCATTTTTAAAGATTTTCAAGAAATTGTTAAGAACTAAGAACTCTCTTTTCTAAGAAAAGCCTGAATAACAGGAATTCTATGCATTGTTACAAATTGAAACTTATCCATATTACATCATCATTTTATGTTCATTGTTATAATTCTTGGAAAGATTGCTTTAACATTACATCATCATTCTGTGCTCATTGTTATTGGTGAATTGCGCGTTGATACCATTGTTGATGCGAACACAATGGGCCTATTGTTGCACAAACTTTGCCTTGCATTGTTGGTCATGAGATATATATTGTTGGTTCATGCAGTGTGTTTGTGAATTGCGTGCTGATACCATTGTTGAGAACCTATTGTTGTACAAACTTTGCCTTGCATTGTTGGTCATGAGATATTTCTCATTAATATGCCTTGCTATAACCATGAATATCGATTTTTTATCGATATTTATTATTTTTCCGAATTCTGAGGTAGACAGTGACCTTCCTCATGCTTTGAAGGTCATGTATGCGAAATTTTATCAAGATCGGAATAAAACTGTAGATTTGTATAAAAAACATACAAACAGACCCACCCACCCACCCACACACAAACATCCTTCTTTATATATATAGATAGATGTATATAATATATATATCTTGTTTTAGTTAACTTTACAACTAATGGGGCTTAAACAAGATTGGAAATTCTTCATAATATTGGCATAGCTCTAGGAGAACCGCGTGCCTGAATAGCAGGTGGAGAGTTGAAAGGAGAGTGTGAAGAAATTTCCAACCAAGGACAATTGGAGTCTGGTGCATGATTCGAGTGTTACAGAACAAACAAGCAATGAACATTCCACAACATTTAGCGACCAATGGAAATTTTATAACTAATGACCAAGATAAAGCTCAACTCTTTGCTGATTTGCAGAAACAGCAATTCGTGACTAAAAAGGATGATCGTCTAGAAGGACTACAAATATCCAAAATAGTAAAAAGTAGCAAAACTAAGTATTATAATATTAGCCATCATGTGACCAAACATGATTTTCAGATAATTATTCAATAATACTTAGAGAAACTTAATAAGATGTACCCAAAAAGCTCATCCATTGTACGAAAGAAGGAAATTTCAATTCTCGATATCATCATTTTATATCCAATCTACGTCAATTTTTTATCATTGGCTTTCGCCTTAGGGCTAATCAGTAAGATTCCTGGTGGCACGTAAGTGAGTAATGTCAGTGATTGGCCACTGTCTTCTAATATACAGCGCACATCAGTTTGGTGTTGATCCACACACTAAAAAGAGTACATCAGTGGCAAAAGTTCGTGATTACCTTGTCACACACGAAGAAAACCCTTCTGTCTCATCTTGTTTTACTGTTCTCAACTAACTTGGTAAGTGTTGTCTTCTTTAGTTTCAAGAGAATTAAAATTGATACTTCTCAGCAGGAAAACTAGAAATATTTTTTATTGAATACTTCTTTGATATTAAGCAGCTAACTTTCTTATCTCTAATTTCTTTAGATATTATGGCTCCAAAGAGAAAACTATTCGTTAATCAAGACTTTCAGAGGAAATTAAATACGAAGAAAAGAGGTTGGTGACATTTATTCTAGATTTCGCTTCTTCTGCAAACAGACATTTTTTCCTTTGTGAATTTAATCCACTGCTCCTTCCAGAATTTCCTCTGGAGTCAGCGCAAATATTCGCGCATTGTTACCAAATGAATATTATTTGGAAGAATGAGTAGGGGACATAACTGAAACAGAACAAGTAAAATGGTGGTAACTAACTAAAATCCTTACGCAGATCTCAAAGTAATGCAGAGATGGGATGACTGGACTTTTTAATTGTTCCAACTAACAACCTAAATAATAAAAGGAACCACAATTCCATAGAAGAAATCTTTAATACAGAGATACTGTCCCCTTCATCTGCGTGTAATTTGGGTGTTCGAAACATGAAAATAAATACAATTAATCATACATCCAATAACCAAAAAAATTCTCGTTAGTGCTCAACTTTACTATTTATTCCTATTCGCATAAATTGCTATTCTTCCGCTATGTGTAGTAGCTATTTTCAAAAATTTTATTTTCCAGAAACGATTTATATAGCGGACGCCGCTGAATGTGAATGCAATTACGTTCAATGTTATCAATCGGCTCTTGTTATGGTTGGAAGCGACCTTATTTCCACCACCTCCTCCTGAGATGCGCAAAGCACTAGCTCTTTCTCTTCTGCAAAGGAATACAATACTTTAATAGCGTAAAACACAATTTGAAAAGAAAACTGATGATCTGCTAAGGAGAATAGCCAAGCACAATGTTTTTTTTTTTGTCTCATAAATTATATTAATTCTTCAGTAATATTTGTTTAATACTGTATTAATCTTGCAGCATGGATTAGAAGCCTTGTGTGATCTAGAAATGATTGCATTATGGAACACCCATCTTATCTACAATTTATTTAATATTGCAGGAGAGGAATCCGATCGTAGGCTAAAAACGCCCAATGTTCAACATGTGGACACGGCTGGCTCATCGGAGGATCAAACAATTCACCGAATCAGTCAGATCCCCTTAATTATAGAGAAGATCTTCAGCTATCTACCAATGAAGGATGTGAACAGCTGTGCAAGGCTGTGTAAGACGTGGAATAGGGCAAGCGAATGGACTAAAAAGAATAGGCATGAATGTTCTTGGATATTTTGGACGGAACAACCGAATAGGGAACCCAAGGAAGATATACTCGAGCACATCTTCAGCGTTCTTAGCCAAATTTCGAGTCTTCCGAAGACGGCAATTCTCTTTGGTGCGAATTCATTTATTCCTCCTGATGACTTATTTATAGGACAATCAAGTATTTCTTATGCTCCTGGTAAGAGTTTTTCATTAGTTTTTGGGAGTAAATTTAATTTTGAATCACTCATCATCACACAATATTATCATCTATTGTAAGCTGTGGTATTTCTTTAATTTGTTTTCTGCTTTTATTCTAGTGGTGAAGTACTTGGTCGATACTTGGTCGATAAGCTACCTCCCGAATGTCGAATCATAGGTGCTAGTGGAACGAGTGTCTCGACGGACCATTATTTTCACGTTAAGGACAGGCTTGCCTTTAGTTGTCTTCTTTTGCCTGAGATGCCAGGAGTGGAGATTTATCCTTTCGTCTTTGAGCAAGAACCAGTCATCGAGTGAAAAAGAAGTTTTAAAATTCCTCGGTATACCTCAACATTCAAAAGTGAAATGCCTGATTCTCTTTGGTAACACACTTCAATATGATTTGGAGAATTTCGTACTAGCAGTCTTAAGGAAGCAAAAGTTTAAGGTCGCATTTGGTGGGGTAATGGAACTTACCCTTATTTCTCCAAAATACGAAGAAAAAGAACGTGCGATTCCATATGGAGGAGGGATTGTTCTTTGCGGGGGAAATATGGAAGTAGCATCAATAAGCTTGAAGGATCGAGATGAAAATAATATCCGAAGTGGTTTGATGCAACTGAAGAGTTGTGCTCTTCCTGAAGATAACAGTTTTGCATTTATCTTTGCCGATGACTTTGTGTGTGATGTGGACCGTCAGATACGACATTCCGTGAACTTTTCCCGAAGACAACATTATTTGGTCGCTGTGATAAATTTGGCTTTCCGGTGGGCCCGAAGCATATGATTTCATCTAAAGACTTGTCCGCGCAAAATTACGTAACAATGAATACGTCATGGGGTAGGGGTGTTTTTAGCGGCAACTTTGACACTGTTATAATTTTCATATCTATTCTCCAGTAACTGGAGAAGCTTCCTCCTGTTACATTGGCTTGATGTAATTGTAATTGTTACAATATTCATGTATTGTTTATAAAACTGTTTTTTTTTTAAGAATGAAATAAAATTGCATTTAATTGGAGTTATAGTTGTTTATTTCTCTGGTATTGGTATCTTGATGAAATTGTCATACATATAACTTGAATTAGCTAATCCCATATTTTATTTTGGATATAGGAGGTTGAAGTTTTTTCTCGTTACTGCTGATAATTCTGTATTTTGTGGTTAATATTTTGATGAAACATATCACATAGCATATTCTCATATTTACTCAAGAGGGTATTCTTTGTCGTGCCATACAGATTTTAAAGGGGATTATTTCGTGGGGAGGACATATTAGAAAGGTGGAGAGAATGACGCTATACTGCCATTGTTCACTATATCGTGAATATTGGAAACCAATAGGAATGAACAGGCATCTGGCGCTCTCAAAAGATGTTCATACCCTTAGCCGATTTTCAAATAGCGAAATAAAGTTCCCTTTGCTGTAGGGGACGGTTTTTAGAGCATTTTGAGAAAAACGCATTAATGACAACATGCTTTAGTTTTATAACTGTCTATGCTTCTCCAAAAATTAAAGTCCGTTCTATTCTATCTCACAAACATGAAATTTTTGATTAAAAATGATTAATTTGCTTCATAAATCGCTTTAGCAAATACGGGACGCCATTTTAGATCTTAACAAAAACTTCGATTTAACAAGTAGCTCCCGATCTCGAACTTCTCCGAGACTGGTCCATTTATTGGTAACCTAATCTCTACCGGTTTTTAATTTTTTTTACACTGCGGTCGTAGAATTCGACACCGATCGTGACAGGTCTAACGTTTTAGATTACCCTTTCGCTTCCTCATTTTTGATGTTCTTTGCCTCATTATTTTGAACTGGATAAAAGTGGTTGGTTTCATTAATAAAAAAAAAACCTTTAATTAAGAGGGTAGCATACATTGACCATTCTTAACATGTTCAATAAATTATGCAAGAGGTACATACAGGGTGAGTCAAAAATCGCAGTGCACCCTGTTTTTTTCGAAAACCTTGCAGGAATTGGAAAATCTGAATATTCCAGTAAGGTATGGGTGAGGTGGTCCTTTCATAGCATCAGCATTTTCTAACAATTTCATTCCTGTCAACAGATTTTAAATGGCAGTTATGGTTCAAAAGTTACAACACATTTTGTTTCATTTTCTAGCAGGTAACTGAAGATGGCTTTGACAACGGAGCAGAAAGTTGAGGTCAATTTTGTCTCTGGAGAACGAAGTTTCCGTGTCATAGCTGCAGATTTTAACAACCGGCATCCAGAAAAACCTCCAATTTCACACAACACTGTTAGGTACTGATTTAAGAAATTCCGAGTAGCTGGGACTGTGGTTGAAAAGGGACGGAGGGGCCGTCAATTAAGTGCTACTGACGAGACAACGTCAACAATGGTTTTGGCGTCCTTCATCAAGAGCCCACAACGCAGCACACGACGTTGGTCATTGATCGTACGAATCCTTCATGGTCAATGGATTGGCCGACGTGGTGCTCTAGAATGGCCACCCAGATGACCTGATCTCGCACCACTTGAATTTTATTTGTGAGGTCATTTAAAGCAACTCGGACATGCAGAGAAAATCAGAAACAGACACCATCTCCAGCAACACATTGAAGAAGCGTCTTATGCGGAAATCCTTCTGCGAGTGATTGGCGATTGGATTCAGCGTCTTGACCACATTAAATAACTGTCCTTTATGGAGAACAGTCCTGCCTGTAATTCTAAACAAAATGTTTTGTAACTTTCGAACCATAACTGCGGACATATTCGGAATCTACCGTAAAAGATAGACTACCTTACCCATACCTTATAGGAATATTCAGATTTGCCAATTCCTGCAAGGTTTTCGAAAAGAAAGAGAAAAACTCACCCTGTATATTGAAACAGCTGTCTAATTGTGTTCTGTGTGGTAGGATTCTGCAATTCACAGTTCTGAAAGGGAAAAAGAAGCCGAAAATAAACAGACAAGAAAACAACGTTGAAAGGAATCTCCGTCAATTTCTTCAAGTTTCCAGAAGAAAGACAACACAAGAGAAATGTAAGAAGGCATCTTTAAAAACAAGTATTTCAACAAATTCAGTAATTGTAATCCCATCATGGTTGAAGGAGTAGTTGTAATACGAATGAATGACATTCATCGACACGCACTTAAGAAAAACACAAAGCAAAAGTGAACCATGTGTCAAATAATGTGGCTATTGAAAACAGTCTGCAATCAAGCAAACAAGTAGGAATTAAAAGAGCAATTAAAGAAGCTTGCTGGACTACTGGCAACCAATAATTTACCATTTTCTCTTATGGTTTCGCTTGCACCACTCTGCGCTGATACTCTCCCCGATTCACGTATTGCAATAAAATTGCTGCAAAACGAAAGAAGACAATTGCCATTGTGAAAAAGTCTCTTGGCAAACCACTTGCCAAAAAAACTGCAAAAAAATTGCAGGAACCAGGTCATTTCTTATCATTAATAACTAGCAGAGGACCCGGCATTGCCCAGGAAAATTACACTTGTAGGTAAACAGAACAATCTCAAGAAGTTAAATTATAACTGCAAATTGGTTAAATAATAACTCAATGAATATAACACTGAGCGAAGGAACTATTCATTCTATGAAAAATCCGCAAAGCAGGAATGATGTACCAGAACTTTATTTACCTCTTGTTGACTTGCCTCAGAAATAAATGACATCCATCTTCACCACCGGGAAACATCACTGGATAGTTTAAACCTAAGTTTTTCTTGCCCTTGACTTAGAAGCTCTTATACCTCTCGCTCTATTCACAGCTCCCGTTGTTCAGAAGTTTCCAATACACGTGTAGATTATTCTGTTTTAGCCGCAGAGTTTCTCTGACCAATACTCGTTCTTTCTCTTTTCTTTCCAGGCACATAAATTTTTGCTAGTCGTCTAGACTAGTTTCCAGAAGAAAGGAAAGACAACACAAGAGAAATGTAATAAGGCATCTTTAAAAATCAAGTTTACAACAACTTCAGTAATTGTAATCCCAACAATAATTTATTGAATTTGAATCAATGGAATCTTTTAAGGTTTGCAAAAACAATTCAAAAATTTTGGAATTATGTTTCAAATAATTTATATGCCTGTGATTAGATTCGCATTTCGGTGCTTGGTTATGTCATTCCTTAATGGCTTATTTAATAATGAACAGCTGCCACTACGAATTTCATTATTTCAAATAATTTATATATTTGTTCACTTCAGGCATGTGTCTACCAGCACATTTTGTATAAGCTTGTTCATTTTTGCACTGAATTACTACTCTGTATGACCATATTTGGCACAGTTAAAGCATTTAAGTACCTGATTATCCTTTATCTCATAACAGGTCTCCCATTCAACAATGATTTTTCTATTTATTAATTTACGAAATGCATTACCAATTGCCTGTACAACCATATTCTATTTTCTATTACTATGACATTTCTAAGTACGGACAGTGATCATCTAATACACCATTAGCTCATTTAGTATATTACTTACAGGATCAGGACACATTATTATTAAGCGAGTTCCACATTGCAAAATTCTTTTTTTTGGTTCAAATTTTTATTATGAACATGGCAATCATTCCTATGTTTATGTCAAGTATATGTGGTCGAACTCCTGATGGAGTCACTGAATTCAGCATTTCTATCGTAATTTGATTAGATAGTTGATCATTTGGATCTGCTACCACTGAGTCATTACTTTTGAATGTAAATTTTCTTCCGATCTATAATTTCGTTATTCATTGTGAAAGCAGCAATATTTGTATAGCATAAGATTACTCGATTTGATAAATCATCAGATGAGATTGATTGTACATCATCTCCAAAACTTGTAGAAATTATATCAGTCTCAGGTGAGAAAATCTTTTCATTTAGAATTTAAGTTTTGAAAATTCAATTTTGGAATTCAATTAAATCACGATAAAAATTTTCAATTCTTGAAAAGTTTCCAGAACAAATTTTAAGAAGCCACTCATTGAAATCGTCTTGATGTGCACTTCTCATGTTAGACATCAGCAAAAGTTTTATAAAATGAATGTTGCCATAGATGTAAAGATTTGAGCATGCTTCAATAACTTCTTTTGCTGTTCCTCTTGGAACTACCGGTAAGAATTGTCGAAAATCACCTCCAATGACTATCACCTTATTTCCAAATGGCTTGTCCCGTTTAGTCGGATCGTTTTGAACGCCATCTCCCAAGAAATTATCTATACAAATCATCTGTGCTTTGTTAACTTTGTTACTTCATAAATAGTTATAAGTTTTGATCCTAAAACATCTTTTCCTTGAAGAGACGATGGTTAAAGTTTGGATGTTGAGTTTGCAAGCAACGGAATTGGCAACTTGAAACCGCTATGAACTGTTCTACTTTCTTTCGCGAGTGTTAAAGTCATTCCAGTTGTAGCACGTGGGATGACTTTATCTCCATTTCCTTGGATGAAATTCATTAAAACTCTATAAAGATAGGCTTTTCAAGATCACCAGGTCTATCAAGGTAGAAGAATCGAGTCATGGCATTTTCGTCGTAAACTGATAGAGTGTTCCTTTCGAAAGCAGCTTTTTGTTAAGTATTTAAAATTGGAATGAATCGTTCTGCTTCTCTGCTCCCCTCAGTTGGATTAAAATTAATATTTTATTTTTGAAATTTTCAAAAAATGCTATAATATTGCAATGATAAATCTGATTGATGCATTCATACATCGATGAATAGAGCTAAGTAGCTACATTTCGTTCTTTATTTTGTCGAGATATATTAAAAACCTCCTTTTCAATTGAAAAAATGTTAACAATTTACCAAAAAATACATTATCTGACCAAATCTGAAGTCATTTATTAAAACTTAAATGCATTTTAATTGTCTATCATCGACCTAAAAAGCATTTTTGTTTCATCAAGATAACTCTTATGGTTTCGTCAGAACTAAGGGAAATTCAATGATGACGGACAGAATAACGTTTTTATTTGGTGAGACTGAAATGAAATTGAGATTGAAATTGAAATTTTCAAAAAAGGCTAAAATTTTGCAATGAAAAATCTGATTGATATCATTTATATCTCGATGAATAGAGCTAATTAGAAGCTACATTTCACTATTTACTTTGTCGAGATATCTTAATAAATCTCCTTTTATATTGAAAAAATTCGAAGAATTATGTTTAAAATCGATTATCTTGACCAGATCTGAAGTCATTTTTTTTTAACTTATGCATTTTAATTGTCTATCATCGACCTAAAGAGCATTTTTGTTTCATGAAAATAACTCTTATGGTTTGGTCAGAAATGAGGGAAAGTCAATGATGTCGTACAGAATAATGTTTTTATTAAGTAAGATTGAAATGAAATTGAACTTGGAATTGAAACTGGAATTAAAATTGAAATGGATATATTCCAAAGAGGCTATAAGATTCCAAAGAAAAATCTGGTTGATACCATTTATACCTTGATGAATAAAGCGAATTAAAAGCTACATTTAACTATTTATTTTGTCGAGATATCTTAATAATTCTTTTTTAAAATTGAAAAAAGCTGAAGAATTTGGCATAAAATCGATTATGTTGACCAAATCTGAAGTCGATTTTTTTGAACTTAAAAGAATTTTAATAGTCTATTTTCCTCCAATAGGGCATTTTTGTTTTATATAAATAATAAATATATAAATAAATGAGGGAAAGTCAATGATGACGGACAGAATAACGTTTTTATTAGGTAAGAATGAAATGGAAACTGAAATTGACATTGGAATTGAAATTGGACTATTTATTTTGTCGAGATATTTTAAAAACCTCCTTTGAAATTGAAAAAATGTGGAGAATTTGTCATAAAATCGATTATCTTGACCAGACCTGAAGTCAATTTTTTTTGAACTTACATGCATTTGAATTGTCTATCATCGAACTATAGAACATGTTTGTTTCATCAAGATAACTCTTATGGTTTCGTCAGAGGTGAGGGAAACTCAATGATGACGGGCAGAATAACGTTTTTATTATATTGGATTATCTAAATTATAAATTCGATATTCATCAATATTATCCCCCTGGAAACCTTATAGTACTCTATACATTGGAGAAATTGTTGGTGTCAATTTTTTTTCGAAAATATTTCATATTCAGG
>JAHWFO010085860.1:0-11477 GCA_023313115.1 Rhysida immarginata
TGTCACCTCGTTCACATCCTCCAATTTCTGCCGAAACCGAGGTGACAGTACATACCCGGCGGTGAAAATAGTAAATACCTGATCACACAAGATAAGTCATAAGTTTTTTTAAGGGAATGCAACAAGAGCCGAGCCATTTTTTACCGTCCAATGCGTTCTGATGACTTCAGAAAACGGTACAGTGAACGCAAGGAAATATTTTCAAAAGATTTCATGATCGTTGCGGGATATAGCTGCAACGACAAGTTAACTTTACTCAGAGTAGACTCAACGGCTAAAGTCAATATCAAGTACTATGAGATTAACGTTCTAATCCTTATATTTACCCGTGACATTCCCTGTTTTTACAGTCGAGACACACGGCCGCTTCAAGTCGCCTGTATGCAAGAAGATACTGGAATCCTCTCCTTTCCATTCAGAGACATACCTATCAAGTCGCATTGCCTATGGATTTTTGTGGCTTTGGCCTACTCAATCGGGGCCTCAGTGACAATAGCAGTGGGTTACGAAGCAATCTTGGTGTACTGCGATCCAGCTTCCTGCGATGCGTGGAAATAGCAGCGATGCATGGCAAACAGATTGAATACACTCGATAAATATCCTTGAACTCAGACTCAGATCTACTATCGTATGCCTTGTTTACTTATAAGAATAAAAATCGATGATTGCTCAATGATTATAGTCGAACGGAAAATCTTCATCTAAGGTTATGGATTATTACCGCCAGGACCGCTAGACATATTGCTGGTGTGAGATTTTAGTGTTTTACATCTTCTAACTTCTAATAATTATTGGGATGTTCAAATTAATTCTTAATGCATTCCATATAAAAAGTGTAGAGTCACCGTCTCTGTCGAACTACAACTAATTTTCCTTTGAGGTAATTTATAATGGTAATAAATTGAACGAAATGCCAGGTACAGTGCTGAATGTTTCAGATAACACATATAATAAAATTTCTGTTTTGTTGTTTTGGTGGTGCTTTGAAATGATGATGATAGAGATTAAATTTTCAACTACAACGAGTTTTTGGGATATTGGTCAGGTTAAAGTAAGATAACTTTGACCTAATCACAAGAGTTAACAGTCTGTGGTTAATACCCCAATGAACGAATAAAAAGTTACTTCAAGAGCTGTAAAATTTTGGAATTTTCGTTTGTTTCATGATGTTGATGAAAAACGCAGAGAATTTCCAAAATCGTGAGTCATATTTGTTATTTAACTCGTTAAAATGTACAGTCGGGTGCAAAAAGTTTTGACTTAAAGTTGAGCACGTGCCTAGCACATCTCAATCGTATACCTGCTACCCTATTTTCATTCAGAAGGAACAGGTCCAGTGTAATCTGCCTTGACTCTCAGTAAAAGTACCTGATTTGCCATCCGGTAAGCTCAGTTCCTACGGAGCAGGTAAAAACCTTTTTGCATCCGACTGCACATCCACGACCAAAATAATTTTTATTAGGCAGCCTACAAAAATCGACGCTGACAAGTCATTTGTATGTTTTGGTTGAGAATAAAGCAAGAAATATGTTTAAACTGTTCGATTTTATTATTTTTAACTACTTATCTATAGTGTGATCCAAAACTCAGGAAAAACTTTAAAACTCAATAATTCTCACAAGACTGCAGATACAAAAAATTTTGTTTGCACAGATGACGCTGCTATACTGACCTGTGCTCGTCAACCAGCCGTAGTAGTCTCGCGGCTGCAGAAGGCTCTAAAGGAGTGTGAAAGCTGGTTTAGCAAGTGGAGGCTAAAATTGAATGTAGACAAATGCAAGGCGATGTTTGTCTCCAAGAAGAGAAAGAGATGATTAGATTCTCTAACACTATATGGCAAAAAACTGGACTGGGTTGAAACTTATAAATATCTTGGTGTTGTTATTGACTCTAAACTTACCTGGACTCCTCACGCAACTTATGCGTTGAATAAGGCCAGGAGAGCCAAGTTTAGCTTGATTGCTCTGCTGGGCCGGAATAGTGCTCTAAACATTGATAATAAACTCCTACTCTATAAGGTCATTGTTAGGACCATCTTGACGTATGGTATGCCCGTCTGGGCCACAATATGTAATACAAGGTAGAAAGAACTGCAAACGTTCCAAAACGTTACCCTTAGGACTATTGCGCAAAAAGATCGGAGAATTGTTCGCAATTCCTCCATTTATAATGACTTCAACATGACTCATATTGGCAAATACGTTCAAGGGCTCATGGAATCCATGCTGCCCAATATAGAAAATCATAGCAACGAGCTAGTCTCGGGCATTTTAAAGCATCCTATGCATAGGAAGAGATATCGTGATCCAAGGCATATACTTGATATTAATTTTGAAGACATTGATAATGTCTTATTTCCAGATTACTGGACTTCATAGGTCGTGTTTTATCTAATACTAGTGGTCTGCTTCTAGTCTAGACAGTCGTCAATCAAATTTTCCTCCACCAAGAGGAGGCAATTTTCTTTCATACTTTGGATGACCTTTGTGGGTACATCAGGCTTCTTTGCTAGCTCAGTGTATTTCCCTTGGAATATGATTATGAAGGGTGAGATTATGGAAGCTTTGCTTCAAGTTCCACTTGAATACCGATACACTACACTGTTCGATTGTCGATCGATCTTCTACTTTATCAGAACAGAACTCCTCTAGTCTGATCAAGTTCTTGTATTCGCTGAGGAAGGCAGCTTGGCTGCCGAAATGCGCATACGTTGTAATAAACATCTGATGTGGAATAGTGATTTCCTGTTGTTCTTGTTAATCTGTGTCCACAGTTTCTGGCTTCATCTCCTTCTATATTCAGATATCCTCATAGCCTTTGGCGATCTAGGTTACCGTGCTTGCCAAATGTTGATCGGAGTAGTCGTCGTACAGGCGCAGCAACATGCGGTGGTCCTTCATTCTGCATAAAGGTGACTATACGCAGTATTTGTGGCGGTTGCAATTCATCTGGCGTGAAAAGGGAACTCGTTATCACCAACAACACGTTCGGAAAGTGCAATGTTTTGGTCAAGTAGTCATGGTGTGGGGGTGGGCATCATATATGATCCCAGAGCACCCCTTCACATCTTTGCAGGAGTGTTTGTTACAGCAGCATGGTATTGCAGGGAGATACTTCTGGATCACGCTCGTCTTTTCCGTCGAGGAGTTGGTCCAGACATTGAGTTCGTGGACGACAGTGCCCGTCCACTCAGGGAGAACATGATATCGGATGTTCTTGTGAGTGAGGATATCAAGCTTTTGCAGTGGCCCGCATACTCCCCGGACCTCAATCCCATAGAACATGCCTGAGACGCTCTTGGTAGACGTGTGGCACAAAGTAGTCCCCCATCCCAGAACGCTGCAGGAACTGACAACTGAGTTACAGGAAGAATGGGATAAGATCCCGACTGCTCTTCTCAACGGTCTGGTGGGAAGCACGCCAAACAGATGCAAAACATGCATTGCGGTTCGAGGAGGCCATACTCACTACTAAGGGTCTCACATTTCAAACCAGTGGCAAACAACCAACTATTTTCTTTAGTCACTCATTGACGCTTCATGATACCTCTTCTGCTTTTGCTATTAAGTTCGTTTCCTAAGTTCAAATTCCATGCCCTTTTGTGCTAATAAAGTCACTGTAATACGTCAACTCAAGTTTTGGTAACGTTTATTTCTTGGGACAGTAATTATTGACAAAAATGTTGCTGTTCCTTATCGATTGTCAAGCAGTGTACTTCCGATTGGAAACACCGTCGAGGAGTCGCTGAAGAAGCTGCTTCCGAAGACTAAGGGCTATCCCAATTCTTCATATCATCCGCTCACCTTTAGAACTTTCCTCAGGCTTCGCAGGCCTCTTCCCATCCTAGGGTTCAACTTCGACGATATCCAAAAGGCCGTCTTTTCAGTCTACTGGATCTTCTAGCTCCTTCGTGTCAATCAACAATCAGCTTTGTCGTCTTGATGACTCCTTCGTTTTCCCCCCTGCGCTGTTCGATTGGCGATTGTTGTTAGTGGAAAGTGAGAGACAGATGATGGGCGAAGTAATGTGCTTGACATGTTCGGCGCGCGGGACACATCCGTTTGACTGACTCCTTTTCTGCAGATTTAAATGAACCCAATAGATCAAGGTCATTTTGTGTGGCGCAATTGCAGTAACCCGAATTGTCGAAATGTATCGAACAAAAGAGCTTTTACAAAAAATAGTTCCATGAATTTATAAATGAATATTCTTTTAAGTAATTTCTGATTGTTTTTTAATTAATTCAAATTATTATCCGATTATTAATTCTCTCTCAAAGCCTCTAAGTTCCATTTCTAAGCCAAACATGATATACGAGAACGTTGGAAATGGAAGCTGCCGCACCAACACTATAAACTAACATCAGCTATTGATGTGCGATTCCAACACTAAACTTAGATTTCGTGTAAATTAAGATGCCCTTTCTATTTTTGTAGGGCAGTGTACATACATGTGCGGAGAAAACGAATATTTATGGTGTCACTATTTTTAAAAACGTATAATTCTGATCACGGTGGATCTCTCTGGGCTATGTTGAGTGATCCATTCAAGACCAACGCAAGTGCGAGTGAAGGTTGGTCACAAGTGCGCCAAGCTATCGGGTGCGCCAAAAAGTTGTCGAGAAAAGATCACAAAGAAATAAAATGTATAAATCTTTCGTGTGAGGCTTGTTCTCGTTGTGAGCGCATTTATATTGCTTTTTTTTGTATAGGCAAAATCGAATTGTTATTTTTGATGTCATACTATATAGAATCTTAATTTAAAATACTAAAAGCGAATAGTTTTAACATATTTGTACTTTTTTCTTCAAGAAAACACACAAATGAAATGTCAACATGGATTTGTACAGGGTGCCTAATACTTTTCAAAAAATTAAGCAAGAATGTGATATGAAACAAGTAAAAAGGGAAACCTCTAATCCACAAAGATTAGAACTTTTACTTTTTGGTAATGCTTTTGGTCATAGCTTTACAGGGTGCCCCAAACATATTCAGCATAATTGTTTAGGAATATTGTATGGTTCAAATGAAACAAAAACTGTCCTGTACGCATTTCATCTAGTTTAGATCGACGTTTGTCTATTTTTCTTTTATTTAGAGTCTTTTCTGTGGGGAACACTGAAGGAGGAGCTACAGCAATCCGCCCACCACCAGAGATGAGCTCATTGCATCCATTCAAGCTTGTAGTCGAGCAACTATACCCGACCAGATTGTGGCAGCTACCAGCTCAGTTGTCCGAAGATGAAACCAGTGCATTGGAGCTGGGGGCAACCATTTTGAGGGGCTTCCTTGACATTGATTTGCTACTTTTTTCTTATTCTTATTCTTTGTATCATTTTAGTTTTTTTTTGTAGTCCAATGTGATATTCTTGCAATATGCAGATAAAAATGATCTGTACTCTCAAGTGTTTTATTTATTTGGTTTAACAACTCTACAAGAAAACAGACAAAAAATAACGAGGAAATCGAGTTTCGCTTTGACGTCCTTAACGCCATAAATGGGGGGGGGGGGCCCGCCCCACATTGAAATTTATCAAGGATATGCTAAGAAACTTTTTGAGTTTTTCTTTGTGAGTAAAAAAAATCACTTTAAAATCTATAACAGTTTTTGAGTAATAAACATGCATATTACGGGAGATAATTTAGAAACACCCTGTATATTATGCTGGCTAATAATAAACAATCATCTCCACAAAGACGTCACAATCAAGGCCAGATAGAGAGACAGGCCCTGATACTCAAAAGTCACTGACCATCTTAGTCCGAGCAATAATGTATCCTTAATTGTTTTCCTCTTGGATTTTAATAATCATTCTTTTTTAGCTTGTTGGAGACAATGAAGGTTTCATTGTTGCTCGGACTAAGATGGTCGGGTGACTTTTGAGTTTCAGGGCCTGTCTCTCTAACTGGCCTTGGTTACAATCAACTTAGCTAGCATTGATATCAAATTAACAACAATTACATAAGACAATTAACAACGATAACAATAAACAACAATACAGGCAGTCGTTACGTCATGATTGCACTGTATACACATTAAACTTGAATATTAAATAAATAACGAATAAATAAAGACTATAGTGAAACTGACGATTAAAATATGCATTGTCATCGATATTACGGCGTTAGAGAAAGTTGCAGAGCTGTAGGTAGTCAGGTAGTGCTTTCTTAGTCAGGAAATTGGCTAAATATGGATAATAAAATTTTCGCACAAGCATACAAACAAGTGAAGTTCAATGAAAGTCTCTAATATAAGGCTAGTGATTACTCGATTACATTGATTTAAACATATCAATTAATATAGACCATTATCTTTCTTGACAAAGATAAGATCACAATTATCCCAAAATGCCCAACTCTACGACTATCACACTGTTCTTGAATTAAGTTTAAATTAGTGATGAGCGTGATTTCACTACCTGTGACTATTTCACTGATAGTGATATTTCACAGGTAATCACTGCTACTCTCGAACATTCGAAACCGTTACCAGTAATTTTCACAAACGCTACTCTCGTACCTGTTTTCGTTACCAGTATTGATTTTACGTGTGATTTTCACTGTTTCACGGTCAATCGAGGAAACTGACGCATGCATTAACGATTACAACTCTTTTAACCAATCAGAATGCACTGGAAAGAGAGCATTCGCTTTTTCCGTGTGTTTTCTAGCGATCGTACTAGTGCTTGTTTCTATGTCGTTTATCGATAATATTTCGTACATAAAGTTTCGTTTCATAAAAACATAAGGAAGAGCATGTAACGGCTCCTGATATATTTATTTTATTTGTATCTGCAATTGATAAACAATAGACGTGATATCTAATTCTACGGAGTACCATGATTTCTTTACTTGTAGATATTTGTATACTCAGAGTGATAGCAACTAATTTTATTGTCGATACATTAATTATGCAATGATCAAACTCGAAACGATATATATGGGGGACCGGGAGAACTTGGTCAAATTTCGATGTCACCTGGTGTTGAAACTGGGCAACTCTTTGTTTCCAAGCTATAACGAACCTTAGGCATTGTTGTCCTCACTATAAAGAACGAAATCTTTGAGGTTCCATAGCTCCCTAACCAGGTGATCTAGATCAAAACCGAACGTTCCATTGGACTTAGTATAATTTTATCTATAGATGACTGTAATTAGAACGTGTTACTATAAGGGGATCTATTTTTAACAGACCGCGTGGGTATATTCAATATTTACCGTATATTATCCCAGGGAAATGGAAAATTAACAGACTGGAAGAGTATACGTCCACAATAAAATATTGTATAATACAAGTTCACTTCCGTTTAACATATAAATTACTTGTTTATTAGAATATCACTATCCACGCGCTAAGAAATTTTGAATTCAAATATACTGAGAATAATTGAAAATAAAATTACTTGCTCTACAGGGTGATCCAAAAGTCATTTCACCCAAAGATACTGTTTTCAAGTTACTGCGTGAACTGACTTCTGGATCACTCCGTATATTTCTTGGAAAAATTATGATCCCTTTATTTTATTAAGCAAGCAATATTACTTATTGGACTTTAACAATGGTCGAGGTCAAAAAATGCGCGTCATTTACCCTTGCTATGCCACTGATAGTGACGTATTGTTTAGGGCAAATAAGTAATACCTGTTTGCTAAATTAAATAAGTAATAAACGGGTAATTTTTTCGAGAATTATATTATTTAATTTTCAAAATTTGAATAAACAAACTTAGTGGTATATTTAAATTTCTTAGCGGATGAAGGAGGGAGGGGGGAGGTAAATTCCCAAGTAAACAACTAATTTGTTTTTTAAAGGGGAGTGAATTAATCACGATAATACAAATCTACAAAAACTAAATAATATACTATTCTCCTTTTTATTTCACCAAGGCGTCGTTATAATATAGATTATATACTCTTTAATAAACTCCTGTTCGTACCAATCAAACAACGTTTATTACTTCGCCACCCGTTCTCTTTAACGACTAATAGCAGTAGCAAGGCTTTTTCTATAGTAGTGAATCATCATCACCGTTTGTCCAAAGAGCAGGAAAAAAACAAGTCGTGATTTCACGTTCACAGGTAAAAATCACTGATATCAAAAAGTAGCAGTCACAGTTATACCATAGCCTAATGATGGATATGGTTATACCTGAGAACGTAGAATCACGACTTAGCTCATCACTAGTTTAAATTCGTTCTTTCGGGCATTAATCACGGAAAAAAAACCCTTATAATGATAAAGATATCCTCATCAAGATTACAAAAACTCGAGACGATTAAAAATTCCTTCAAGCTTTATCAAGGACAATTAGGAATTTATCTAAGAAAATACACTTATAACATTTCTTTTCAACCCATCTCTTGTCGGCAGCAGTCAGCACTCTACCTGGGATTTCCTCCAATTGATGAATATTAGAAATAAGCATACAGAAAAATTAGTTGTAGTGCAAAAGAGACGATGACTGTACCATTTTTACATGGAATTCATTGAGAATTTATTTGAACATCCCAATAATTATACAGTGTTGTTAGCAACGATATTAATTAGAAGGTAGATTCCGAATCCTATTGTTAACAGCGCCACCAAATTGAAGCGAGGCCTTCGAGATTAACAAGGCCTGAGCATGCTGCTGAAAAGTGCGTGCGTGAGCGATTTCCAAATTTCATCACTAGGTGTCCTCTTTTCTCAATAAACAAGCAGAAAGCCAGCTATTTCAATTGTATTACATGTGCTTTTGTAAACATGATAAATTCAAAAATAAAAAAAATACCTCTAAGCAAATGTTTTAAATAAACCATCATTTGTGAAATTAATTCTGTACAGCTATATAAATGAATTTCAGATGTAAAAAAAATAAACATTTTTCGTTCTTCTCATGATTAAACCACGAAAAGATCAAAAGATTTTTATTCCCCGTTAGATGACAATTTAAATTCATGATAATTTCAAAAATAAATAAATAAAATATTATGCCAATTTTTTTAATAAAGTACTACTGTCTAAAAAAAATGCTATACAGCTGACTGACTGGCCCTGGCCGTTTTATCATGGGCGACATTAATACGGAAAACACAGTCAATTTCTCGAAAAGTTTTGAAACTATCAAAATGAACAAGTTACATTAGTTAGCCCTGTGCTCAATGGAAGCAATATCTGAAACCTATGTTTTATTTGAAAAAGCCTCGCAAACATCGATGTTTTTCCGTTGTTCAACATGGTTTTACGGAGATTTAATTGAGAAAAGAGGACATCTGGCGACAGATTAGGGAAATCGCCCTCGCACGCATTTAAGCATTGAAACGGAGCAGCATGCTCAGGCCTTGTTAATCTCGAAAGCCTCGATAGAAGCCATGACAGTTCTAGGCTTGATTGAGCCGTGGAGTAGTTAACTAAATGGCAACTTTGTTTTTAACAATTTTGTCCTGAAGAATAATTAATAAACAAAAACCATGCCTCAAAGTAGTTCCACGAATAGACACGAAAAGGGATCGAGAATCAATTTCCATAAACATGAATTAAAATACGTAAATGAAAGATGATCGAACCGAAATTGAAATTGAAAAGACGATCGAAAAATTGTTCATAAAATATAATAAAATACAGAATTAACGAAAAGATAATGGAGCATTGAAGCCTATTTTAAACTTGCCACTCCGTGATCAGCGTGTGAAAGAATTATTAATTAGCTATTCTGGTGTTTAGCATCATCTCCACTTTTGGTCATGAAAGCTCTGAGTGGCGGATCATTCCAATTGGCTTCAGATTTCGTGGTCTAACTTTAATACGATTGATAGGGATCTTCCCAATTTGCTCGTACATGCCATTGGTTGTAAGGAATCTATGGCAATAATTAGCATATTTATGGCGAGCACGGTCATTTCACATGAGCTATCGGTCTTTCTTTTTCACTACACTGTTCGATTGTCGATTTCACATGAGCTATCACGCGGAGTATTTAGGGAAGGCATTAAAATAGTGCGTTTCGAAGAGACAGCTAAAACAACTGAGTTATGTCACTGACAAGCATTATTAGGACTATATACCAGCCCTTTCCGACGTCAAACTCAGCTATTCCGTTATAAAAGTAAGCAAGAAGCGAGGCTTCGTTGTTTCCAAGAAAAAGATATCAAGTTCATTAAATAACATTGGCAAGAAACGGCCCCATTCCTAAGGGTAAAAAGCAAGGCAATCGGAATCCATCGACTAGCCATACTCCTCACGTCGTCCGGAATGTTCGGGTTCTCGTAACCGGATGAAACCCACCAACACAACGGGCCATTGCACGTAGGGACATCTGTGTATAGGGTAAATACAGTTATCCAGAATTTATAACTGGAGAAACGACAGAAGAGCCACGTTCATGAACGTAAACAGTATGAACGATGCCTGGTAAATGAAAAGTGGAAATACATGATGAGACGTATGTTTACTTAAGTGACTGCAACGGAACCATTTTTTGACGTAGAATACGTCTTACGTTTCGAGACTAGGATGCCACGCTTAAATTGTTGATGTCACGAAAACTATTGATCACGAAAACTTTAATAACGTGAAAACTATTAACGATACAAGAATAATCGATATCGCATTCGATAGAGTATAGAACGAAGCATGTTCTAGATCATCACGGATTTTGTGCTAACCTCATTAGCAGACGCAATCGCAGTGCAAAGTTGAGTCAGAAAATCTGCTCTATGGCGGATATTAAATTAGTCTAGCGCCGGCTTCCTTTGTGCTATCACGACGTTTCAGGTGTCATTTCTTTTATCTTTCTGCGCTTTATAAAATGGCTTAAAATATAAACCTCAATATTCAATAGTATCTAAGATATCGGCCTTCAAAGTGTGGAAATTTCGCAAAAATTACAGTATTTCTAAATTTATGCCTAATAAACACGAGAAAACTTATAGAAACCGTCACAGGAATATAGATCGAGAGATGGGGAATCTAAAAACACCCAGATGTCCGATGTTGAGCTATCAATGGGCTCAACAGGAACGCCTCAAAGTTCAGGCGCAGCGCCGCCAAGATGAACTACAGCTCGATACAAATGCGCCAGTAACTGAAACCTCGACGCCAATAACATATCTGATGACATAAACGTATCAACATGAAGTGATAGAATTGAACTAGTGGAAGTCCATAACGAGCCATAACCGTCAACATTAACAGCATCTTCATCAAATATGATTGAAGTAAGGAGCGACATATATGCGAAAATTTGGAAGACTGAATTCATATTTCGTTTTATATTCATTAACAATGAATTTGGATATTCATGTAATGTTTATAACAGATTTTATTTTGAGAAGGACTTTAAGCGCCCACATAACAGTAATGTGATATGTTTGCTCCATCAGTTTCACCAGTCCAATGTGAATGATTTCATGCTGTGCATTCATTGTAGAACAAATTTAGAACTATTAAGACACGCTGCAGATGTGTGCCTAAGACGCGGGATGTAGTATCTTCTGCGTC
>JAHWFO010085867.1:0-16042 GCA_023313115.1 Rhysida immarginata
ATGTGTCAGACGTCTGATGTTGCACTATTCTCGTGTTGTAGATCCATTTTTCCGAGTGCATAAGCATGAACTGGTGGAATTGCGGTTGAGGAAACATTCCGAAAGAATCAAAGATGTATGCTTGTTTGCAGGACGGTATAAAAAAAGCCACCCAGTGCGAGCCTGGCTTGCTGGAATCATCCGTATTAGCAATGAGTAAAGCAGGGTGCAGAGGTTTGAGTTGAAGCATCAAGTCCGCCAGGAAAACACCTCTTGCCATAGTACATGTGAATGGATCTCTCTCGAGAGCCCTCCATAGCTCTTGCGTATCCATCCATCGATCTTAGTTTGTGAAATCGAAGCTCACGGTTCTGTCTTTATTGATTTCCAAGAGATTCTGATATTGACAATAAGCAATCAGATTCACCGAATTTGCTAAAGGTTCGGAAAACTGAACTTCAACACTTAACGTACCGTTACGTATAAGGTTATATCTATCTGTATAATAATTCCTATCCCCCGAAAGATCAAAGGCCAGAAATGTGTAACCAGAACCGTAATCGAACTGACTGATGTCAACATCTCTGTCTTCTTTCCAAATCCCCAGTGCTTTCATGGAATGAACAAACTCTCTCAAGTATGACCCAGAGGAAAAATTCGGCGTCAGAGGGTTTAGAGGTATTGCATGAGTATCCAATGAGAGGGAGAAGAAAGATAGATTGAAATGTTGAAAGTTGATTGGATTCGAAGTAAAAGAACCATTCTGGGCTTCACTCAATGTAAATGCAAAAATCAACCGCGAGGGAATCTGACCCGTAATTAAGTTCTGTATGACGTGATTTCTAGTACCCGTAGCAATACTCACGGACCTCATTTCAACCCGACCGATAGGATAAAACGCGTTAGTGGTTTGCAGAGTCTTTGCATGTGCTAATAACGTGGCTGTGTTAACTTTAACTCTCTCGACATTCAGCGTTGCTTTTCGGATTGTAATCTGATAATTTGGGTTAGCTACGTCAGACATCAGAGCAAAGGAGGGTTTACTTCTGTAAAGCCTCAGACGAAAATCCGTAGAGTTTAGTAACAATCGACCCTGCCGAAAGATGTCTAAATGGAGCGGGCCTTCCATGTAGTAAACGCCGTTTCGTGCGAGTCTTTTACGTAACTTAAACCCATTGTTTGCATCGTCAGCATTGTCCATTTTACCGCTCGTGTCTTTACAATACCCGGCTGTTGTGAGTTGACTTTGTTTAGAAGTCTGTCCATAGTTCAAAAGAGTTTCAAAATAAGCTCTGTACGGATATAAGTTATTACTATGACTAACTAACGTATCACCTAGATAGCAATCGACTTGTGAGAATAGCGAATGTAAGAAAAGGTTCACAGGCCCTGTTTTATCAGCAGCTGGTAACGGCCCGTCCCCTTTGTTGATAACGACTTCTAAGTTTAATGTAGATTGATCGAGATCCGTGTAAAAATCGGCCAAACCAGGTACGTAGAATTCAATAGGCCCGTCTTGGCTGATGATGGCTGTTGGCTGGTACCCCGTGACGTGCCGCTTTTCCTGTTGGCCACTCGTGTGAGGTATAGAAAAAATGTCGAGATCGCTGTTGAGACATTCAGTGCTCAGCTGGTGTATCATTGATGCCATGATTGCGTATGTATTAGGCGAAAACCGATGATAAAGGACGTATGTTTAAAATCGGTTTAGAACGTAGTTTTGTCTGTGTTTTTGTCGATTTCTTCTGTTTCTTCCTCTTCTTCTTCTGTTTCTTCTGCCCGTTTTTCAGCTTTTTTGAACGCTGCACTCGACTTCTTTGTCTGTATTCACTCTTTAGAAAGCTCTCAACGCTGTTGCCTCTGGGTCTTTTTACATGTGAATGAGTAGGAAATGCCGAATTTCGTCTTTTAACACGACCTCTACCTCTCTGAACTCTAGCACCCATTTCCTGCAGGGCATTACCTCCAGCTTCTTTCATACGTGATGACAGCGACTGTTTAAAATTTTGACCATGTATCACATCGTTAAAAAACGGAAACACCGCCCTTTAGGGCATGCCTACCGAGAATCTTGCCCACGGATTTGAGTAAAGGTGTTGCCAAACGAAACATATTTGAAAACACTGAACCAATCCCATTGCCTCTCTGGAAAACCGACCCTCTAAACACAGGTAAACCATTCCCTCTCTGGTTTAAATAGTAACGCGATATTACTTCCTGGCTCGGCTGATAGAGGATATGCATCTTGAAGTAATCGAGTAGGAGAGAAAAAAGAAATCAACCTCGCACTACAGCTGTTTCTTACGAAAATGTAATTTCACTATGGTTTTACCTGTTAAAAACGCAAGTAAATCACCGTGGTCGGAATGAACCGCGATTTCAATCGCGTCAATGACGTTTTTACTTAAGGGAAAGTAGTCGGGTGAATGAAAAGTCTGATAAATCACTTCTCGTCTGGCATGTGAAACGGGTATGATTCGTAGGAGCGGAGCGAATGTGTTACCCACGACCTGCGGTTGTATGATGTCTGTATCCAGATAAAAACCATGTATGCCACGCGTAAGATCTATCGGGATTGAACCCTCGCCGATAACGAGTTCTAGGTCGGCTAGTTCAGCCTGTAAACCCAATGTGTAACATAAACCCTCACTAAAACTGATATAGCGACCTTCTGCGCATTTGAAATGAAAACATTTGTTAGGTGTGAGATTGATTTTGTAAAAAGTCTGTTCTTTCAATGGAATCAACTTAACGAGCGCCTCGACAACATCGTTACGGCTATCATAATACCCCTCGGGAATTTTTAAGATGCATCGTTCTGGAGTGTCAGGCGGATCAAAAATAACACAGCTGATAAAACCGTCATCTGTGTCGTTTAAGGGCATAGTAATAGGTGTTTTCAATTTCTTGTTCAGAAACCTAGCCGGTATAAATCCATTGTTGACAGCGGCTGGGAATTCGATGAACTGCGTTGAGGACCCCGTAAACAATACGAGATCATCAACAATCTTTGTCTCGATGCCCGCCTTTCTAAAACTAGCTTTTAGAAAATCAACTGTGGCTTCCCTATTTTGCAGTTTGGTACTCTTAAATTCAAAAATTTTTTGATAAAGAGGTCCCGACTTGGGATGCCTAAACGTAACAGAAAAATCGGATACCCACTTAAACGGCCCGTTGTAATTCGGAGTTAGAGAGAAACGGTCCTCGTAGAAAATGTTTGGCGAAACATTGAACAACTTACAGAATTCGGGCGTGTTAAAGCGAATCCCGGCATTCAGCGGCAAACTCATGATGACATTGAGATCTAAAGAAGGGTTATGGTGAATGAGAGCATCTTTCAAATAGGCTTGTAACACCAATTCAACTTCGATTATGAAAGTCTGGAATGTCGGAGTTCTTACTGGTGAAACAATGCTGAAATCGATTTGTTCATCTATGTGATCAGTCTTGAAACCTATTTCGAAAGTGTTGTTTACAGTCGTAATGTTCTTGAAGAGGGCAGGGAAATGTGTTTCCGATAAACCAACCTCCCATCGTCCTTGGAAACGCAGCGTCCTCGGCAGTCTTGTGATAAAATGAGCTGTTGTATTGGAATGAATTTGATCACCCGTAGGTGTATTTGATGGTAGCGTAACATAAAAATCCGTGTCTTCATACATGATGGCTGTACTCGGCCCCAACTGCTGTCAATCGCCTCTTGTCAAGCATTTAAAAGATCACTCTCTCGCACCCAGCTGTTCATACTGACTGGGTAACCTTGCCATTTCACAAAAGCTTCGCGAACACCACGCCTCGTACGCCGGCGTATAATCTGTTCAATGTTAAAAACTTCGGTTTTTTTCACCTTTTGTAACTCCTGGTCGTAGAATACACCTGAGACCTCGCTACCATCGTAATCTTTAATTTTATACACGACAGGTTTTCTATAAATGATTTTTGAAACCTCAAACACCTCCTCTGTCCAGTTTGGAAGATAACCTTTATCAAATATGTTTTTCACTTTCGAAATACGTACGTAATCACCGACTTGCAACCTCGGCTTTGTTTGTGGTGCTGCTGTATAATAACTCTGTTGTTTCAGCCATAGAGCTGGGGCATTTCGTTCATTGACATCAGCTGGTGCCATACCCAGGGCTCTGTGATTGCGTTGGTTGTAGCTTAACACGAGATCCGGTAAGACGTCTATGTATCTGTGTTTGTTGGTAAATGTAAAAAACTTAAACATCCTCGTTTTTAACGTACGGTTGAATCGTTCGATCATAACGGCTTTCAAATCTGATTCTGTGGTGAAGAAAGCGATGTCGAGTGCTTTAAAATAATCTTGAACGTGTTTGTTTAAAAACTCCTTCCCTTTATCGCTGTTCACTTTTACAGGAACACTGCTGAGTGTGAAAATTTTTTGAAATGCTTTCTGAAGCTCGAGTCCCCTCTTCGTTTTTAGAGGAATGACCCACGCATAGCGCGAGAAAACGTCGATGCAGGTAAGTAGAAATTTATAACCATCGTTCTGTTTTGACAAACTGGTTAGATCAACCAAGTCCACTTGAAATTGTTCAAATGGCGCATATACACGCATTCGATTACGGGGGTAATGATGACGCACCGGTTTATGCAGCGTATAAGCTCTCACGCCCCTTAACCATTCACCTGTCTCTTTTTCAGAATGATTTGTTTGTTTAGCTAAACCTCTCACGCCACCAAAACCTGCCGCATTAGCGGGGTTAGAAAATGCCTCATCCATGACAAAAATTTAAATTAAGTTATGTAAAGAACACATCTGTATTTATTTATTTATTTATAAACAGGTATATGGTTGTACAGGCCCAACCTTTTAGACAGTATTAGCCCCACCTTAGCTGCACACCCATCAATTGAAACAATGTATCCATTAGTTGAAAATTAAAAAACAAAACAGCTTGAAACAGTAGTCGTATTATTTAGAAAAATTGTAAAAAGAGCTTGGAAAAAATTTGGTTACCCTAGAAACAATAGCGAATTAGTAATTAGGTAATCAAAAATCGAGGGGCGCCAGTACTGAACCCGATAGCCGAAAAGTATGGTATATAAGGGAATCGACTGGTGTTTACTTGTAAGCCAGAATCACCCAAGTGGCTTTTGCTGAGAGCATTAGGACCCCTCTAACCCCCCACCAGGGGTATATCAGAGGATGATAAAATTAATTTTATTCCAGGCCCCACCCAAATAAAAGGCCAACGCCCAAATTAAAAGGCCACCACCCAAATTAAAAGGCCAACGCCCAAATTAATCAACCAACGCCCAAATAAAAGACCAACGCCCAAATTAATCAACCAACGCCCAAATTAAAAAGCCAACGCCCAAATTAAAAGGCCAACGCCCAAATTAAAAGAGGGGAGATGAGGTGGTGGGTCACGTGAGATGCCTTCTACGCGGGGGTAGGGGGTAGGTAGAGGGGTCACGTGGGGCGAATACTGCACGCTGATTGGTGGAAATCTACGCGCATATCATTAAAATAGACCACGCCCTAATTAATTAATTAACCAACACCCAAATTCATTAATCAATGCCCACATTAAATGACCACACCCTAATTAAGGGAGGGGAGGACTTTAATTGGAGCAAAAAGGGAGGGGAGGGACTTTAATTGGATCAAATTGGCCACGCCCACCTCATTAATATGCGCGTAGTTGAGGACTTAATCTACTAACATATCCACATCTCTCCTCCCCTTTTATATTTTTTCTGGTTTTCTGCAATTGTTGTTTGTTTATTACTGGAATTAATAAATATACTTGTCACTTATTTAGTAAAAATGCATATATTTCATCAAATGTTTAATATTTTTATATTCTGTACTGTTTTCTGTACTGTAGTTTGTCAAGTTTCCTGAAAATGACATTGCATTGGGTTAAAAACCCTGCAGGTTATAAACAAAAAACTTACTAAAGCATTTCGATTTTTTTAACATTTCCATGATTCTCAAGCAAATGAACACAGATAAATAAAAGATGCCCATAAGCGTATGCTACAGGTACAATGCATTTCAAGCATTATTTTTCCAGGTTGATCCCAAATATAATTTTTTCGTTCAGTTCGTTACTGGTCCTCTATTTGCCTTCGGGACAAAACCTTTGATGATATATAAGACGTGTAAGATCCTCTTTACTCCCCTGAAGTTTCAGTATAATTCGTCAAGTATTTTTCTAAATATTTGAGAAAATGTCTAAAATCGAAAGTGTCTAATTACTTTTGGATTGATAGTGTATGTTTATATGGTGCTCCTCAAATATTAATACAACACTGAATAAGAAAATGAAATAAAGAAGAATAAATAATTAATAAGAATGAAAGAGGAACATAACTAGTTTCATAAAGCATATAAGAAGTGTGTTTCAAACTTAGGAATCAAAGACACAATGTTTGTATACAACCTGTATTCCAACGAGAGTCCAAGTATACTCTAAGCTAATATGTAGATTTCACATTTTTAAGACAAAGACAGTTGTGTTTTTATGTACTGCATTTTGCAACATATATATTAATTATAGGAATGACAAAGTTAAATTTTAATTCAAAAGCAAATTGAGGCCTTACAATACATTGAGAATTGACGGATGTAGAGAAGAAGGAATAGACACAAAAACCTTGGAATGCATTAAATAATAAGAAGTAAAAAATAAATAACAATATAAAAAAGAAATAAATAATTAATAAATAAATCAAAAATAAAATGACTATCCAAAACGTCAGCTTCTTTATTGCTAACTAGCAGAAGACCCGGCGTTGCCCGGGATAATTATACTTGTAAGTAAGCAGAACAATCTCAAGAATTTAAATTATAACTCCAAATTGGTTAAATAATAACCCAATCAATACAACACAGAGCGAAAGGGCTACCCATTCTACGAAAAATCCGGAAGACTTGAATTCTAGTTGAAATACCGGGACTTTATTTAACTTCTTGCCCTTAGTCCCAAGTTTTTCTTGCCCTTGATGTACACGCTCTTATACGCATTGTTCAGATATTTCCAATGCTAGTATAGATTTTTCTGTTTTATCTACATAGTTTCTCTGACCAGTACTCGCTATTTCTCTTTCCTTTCCATGCACATAAATTTTGGCGAGTCGTCTGGATGTTTGAAAGAGAGCTCAAGGGAGACACGTGTGACTTCTTTTCCTCTTCAATAGACGTTGCCTTATTTATGTCCTGTCATTGCATCGTCATTAAATGCTCATTATTAATAATTTTTGGAAACGAACGTTCAATCATCGCATTATCAGCATCTCAGTTTCCAAAATATTAACATTCACACAGAATAATGTATAGTCAAAAAGTATTTTTATGAAATGTTTGGATCTGCTATGCTACCAAATAAGCTAGAACTTAGAACTTAAAACTCTCAATTCTTGAAAAGCCTGAATAAGAGGAATTCTAGCTATTGTTACACATTGAACGTTACCTATATTGTACAAACTGCGCCGTGCATTGTTAGTCATGAGATATATATTGTTGATCCCTGCATAGTATTGGTGCATTGCGTGTTGATACCATTGTTGATAAGTTTTGTGCACAAACTTTGCCTTGCATTGTTGGTCATGAGATATTTCTCATTATTATGCCTTGCTATCTTAATGAATATCGATTTATTATCGGTAACTATTATTTTTTCGAAATCTGAGGTAGACATTGACCTTCCCCATGCCTTGAAGGTCAATTGTGCCAAATTTCATCATTATCAGATTAAAACTGTGGACTTGTATAAAAAACAACACCACAAACCCACCCACAAACTCACTCAAAAACAAACATCCTTCTAAATATACTGGGTGTATCAGGTTCGATGGTCATAAAGTACCTAGCGTAGTCTTTTGCATGATTACAAACTTAAAGGTACTTATCGAAAATGTCGAAAACTTAAAATTTAAATTGCGTCGTTACGTCATTTCTGAACTTTCCGCACTAGCAGTTCATTAAATTCAAAGGGGCGATTACAAATAAATCGGCGGCAATTGTTGAGATCGTAGCCCACATGAAAGACAGGCCCTGGCGCGGAAAACTCACATGACCATCTTAGTCCAACCAACAATCCAATCTTCATTGTTACCAACAAACGAAAAATTGCTGATTGTTAAAATCCAAGATGGAAACAATGATGGTTACATTGTTATTCGGACTAAGATGACCAGGTGATTTTTTCCGCGCCAGGGACTGTCTTTCTCGTGGACTACGTGTTGAGATTAAATGATGTTTTCTACAGGTTTTCAGCAAACTTCACGTGATGTTTAGACCCTTAATATTTGAGTTCTGAACATTTTGCATCAAAAACTTTAGGTTTGTAATCATGCAAAGGATCACGCTAGGTACTTTATGACCATCGAACCTGATACACTTTGTATATAGAAAGATTTATCATTTTTTGATTTATTTATTCATTATTTATTTATTTTTTATATTGTTATATATTTTTTACTTCTCATTATTTGATATATTAAGGAGGAAAACGTTTTTCTTACCACAAGAGAGAATTTCAAAAATGTATTAACTCATTTTTTGTAGGCAAATAAGGTGCGTTTCAAAATTGTAAAAGAACATGTTTTTGTTTAAAAGAAAAATGACTATTTAAGGTAAATACAAATGCTTTAATTACTAACTGTACAATGCACTTAAAAGAAACTCTTGAAAATATTATTCATGAAAACATAAGAGAAATAAAATTATTTATCAAAATTGAATTTCGCGTGTCTCTAAAGTTTAAAGAACGAAAGAAAAAAACATTGCATGAATTCTACAATGGCTTAAATTGAACGACCATTTGCCTTGATTGTTTCAAATACTCTCTTCGGCATTATGAGGTTGAACAATGTTTCTGTTCTTAAATTGTACCGTGCATCCTCAGTTGCTCTTTTCAATTCATCAGTTCAAGAAAATTGATGTCCGCCGGCAGAAGCTGCACGAGACATGATTCCCCATTGATTCTCTATGCAGTTCAAGTCTGGGTTTCTTCGGGGCCACGTCATAACGTGAATATTTTGTTTTCTGAACCACTCTATTATTGATCATGAAGTATGGATGCTGGCGTTATCCTGCTGGATATCGAATTCCGTCCACACAAATGATCACAGACGGGCAACACATGTGTAAGAGTTTATTGGTATGTTAGCGAATTTTCTCTTCCACTGATGAAAGCCAAATTTGTGGTACTGTTGAATGCGAAGCCGCCCCAAACAATAACAGAACCACCTTCTTGTTGTCTTGAGTAAAAGTTCTTTGGCTTCTGTCGTAGATCGTGCCTGTATGATCGCCACCCGTCAGGACCATCTAAGTTCCACTTCTTTTCATCACTGAACAACACCGACATCCATTTGTCTTTGTAGGCCATTTGTTCTTGTGCCAAACGTAACCTGTCTTGAATGTGCGTGGCAGTCAGAGGCGGTTTCTTCATCATTTTTTTGTAGACAACATACTCACTCGCAATTATTCGCCGGTGTACTGTGGCTTTCGATATGTTAACCCAGTCACGTTTTGTATCTGGCGAATAGAAAGATTGGGTGGCTGCCAGTCGTACCATGCGTCTGTCATCGCGAGTTGCGGTAACTCTAGGATGACCAGATCATGATTTTTGGTGGAACCATGAACTCCTCTTCAAGAAATTATAAACCCCTGCTGTGGATCTTCCAGTAATTGTGACAATATCAGCAACAGATTTCAGCCACTTCATCGGTTGCGAATTGAGATTGGCGAGGCATTGTCGTAGGTCAATAATTGAATGGAAGAAAAGCTTTCTTTGAACAGAATGACTAACTGTGCAACAGATTAATAACCTGTCACTCGCAAATTTAAATATTTGACATCTCTATTCAGGATCTGAGGATAGTTCTTTAAACTTCTGAGACACACATAATCCATTTTGTTGAATATTTTTATTTCTAGTATGTTTTCGTGAATATTATTTTCAGGAGTTTCTTTTAAGTGCTTTGTACAACTAGTAATTAAAACATTTGTATGTATCTTCAATAGTCTTCTTTCTTTTGAACAAAAACAAGTTTTTTTTGAGACGCACCTTAAATGCAATGCGAAAGAAATTCATCGACAATCAGTCGAAGTGCATGATGCAAAAGCGATTCTCGTCAAGAGATATCAAAATGGTGTGTCTTGCTTACGAATAAGTTTTGAAAGGCGATTGAAGATTGCCGGCTTGTTTGTCATTTTTCATGAAAACGCAATACCTCATTCAGCACTTCACAAAAAGCCATTTCAAGTGAGAGGTTTGAGAACACCAATTTTATGCAGGGTGTTTATGAATTCCACTGCCAGACTTGGAGAGGAGGTAGATCAAAACTAATAACTATCCCGAATGCTATTTTCCCCCCAAAAAACGTTGTAAACGTTGTAAAAAGGTGTAAAGATCCCGACCAACCCCTGTGAATGCTGCACTGCATGGCACCCACAGAGCTGCATGCAAAGCAGGAAATTAGCAACGAAAGCACTAATTGGTGAATCATGAAATGGAACTCCGGACAATTTATTTATTCAAATGCAGAAACGGTTATTACAATGTTACATTGAACAATTTCAGCAACTATTCTAAGTGGCGACCCTAGGCTTTGACGCAGGAAATTGCATGTTCTATCATACTCTCTCAAACATTTCTGTTCTTTGCTGAACCTATCTGCAGGCGTCAAAGATTCTTGATCTCAGTTCGTCAACACTGGCTACTGGAGTAACATAAACCAGGCATTAAATCCAGTTAATGTGGCCACCTCTACCTATCCAATGTTGAGGGAAGGTTTAATAGAGAAACTCACGTATGGCCCAGGTAAAATGTACTGGTGTTCCATCGTGCTGCAACGGCATCTGCCATCTGACTTCCAAAGACACATGTGTCACCAGTCCAGGCAGGATATCTAGGAGAAACGTGAGGTAATGCTCTCCATTCAAATTTGGAGGCAGTACATGCGGTCCGATAATCTGGTCATGTAGAATTCCAACCCAAATGTTGACATGAAAGCGTTCCTGATGGCTGGAGATGTGCGTGGCATGAGGGTTATGTTCATCCCATCTATGGTTGTTGTGGCAATTGAACATGCCCTCTTTGGTGAATCGTGCTTCATCCGAAAATAACACAAGTGTGCGAATGCAAGATTGTTAGAAACACTCTGAAGTTATCATTCAGAAAATTCCATGCGTGGTACATATTCTACATGTCGTAAACTCTGTTAGAAGGATACTGCCAGGAGGACAATGTTCTTTGTCACAGGGCTCATGGAATGGTTCCAGGAGCACGATGTTGAATTCAAATCACTCCTCAGGCCACCACAGTTCCCGGATTTGAACCCAATCGTACATCTTTGGGATGAGCTCTAACGGGTTATTCGAGGCATGTTTGTGATAAGGATGTTGTTGGTGCTCCTGTAGAATGTTTTATACAGTCGTGTGATTGATGCCCATATTATATGCAGCTGCACAGGTGCTTGTGGATGGGTTATCTGCAAATCTTTGCTACACGTCCTCTTCGACATGTCATGTTCGCACAGTCCTTAGAGTACGAGCATCATGCCTGCTGGGTAGAAATTGTCCTGTTTCCCATAAACGCCAATCAATCGCCACAAATGTTGCATGGCAAGGATGTCGTCTATGAGGGAATCTCTCGCGGTAGAGCCTTGCAACTACGTCTATGGATAAGATGTAGGCTTGCCAACTCTCAGACAGGCGATTCCGGGAGACTTTGTCCAGTCATGCTTATTCCGTTTGTGTGTCTGATTCCGGGATACTCTAGGTAATCCGGGAGGGTTGGCAAGCCTAATAACACGTGATGACCTTATTTCTTGGCCCACCTCTTTCACCCGTCAGAACCTCGCTAGAGTTTTTCGCAATGTGAATCAGTCCTAATGACCAGAATCTTTAATTATCCGGGGGTATGTTAAGGATAAGGTGTATAGCAATGTGAATCATCCACATCATCCATCATCCAGTAGATGCTCAATAAGACTTGGAGAGAGAAAGAGAGAGAGAGAGAGAAACCTAGTACCACCTAGGAGCAAAAGGAGCCTGTATTGAGGTAGACTGATTTGTGGTGACATGTTGAGATCTTTGCAGGTGTGGATCTTCTGATTGTATGTACTTCATGGACTCTGCCTGGTCACCGTCGTTGAGGAACGTGATCACCTGTGCGTTCTGATTCACAAATTAATGATCTCGTTGCTAATCTCCTGCTTTGCATGCAGCTCTATGGGCGCCGTTCAGTGCAGCATTCACAGGGGTTGCTCGAGATCTCTACACCTTTTAAACACATTTAGCATGTTTTGTGGGGAAAATGGTATTCAGAATAGTTGTTAGTTTTAATCTTCCCTACCATCTCTCCAAGTTTGATACATGTAAAGGAATTCATAAACAGCCTGTATTCTAGTCCTTTACCCTTGTGACCACAGCTGGATCCAGTCATTGAATCCACGATTGGAAATTTTTTCATTGGGCCCCTCCAATGGCGTATGCGGCGCCCCTGCACTGACGTGCATTTTATATACATTGCATATGCATAAAGTTTTATTAAATTATCATATTTTATATCAGAATTATGAAATTAATAAAACTTGAAGATGACAATTTCTTTAATTTCAGAACCTTATTACTTCACAAGGAAACTACTTTTTTCGGGAATGCGGTTAACAACACAAAAGATAAGCTATTCCATCAACAGCACGCAACGAATGATGAATTCAAAACGACAGTTTCAAAATGAAATTATTCTCATTTCTTGTGAAAAAGACTGCTTAGAAAATATTATTACAATGGTAAGTAAAACCTTTTTTATTTCTATGAAAAAAAATCAGTTTTCTTATTTCACAGTTTCATCGTCTATTTTCTAGCCATACTAATATTATAAATGTAAAAATGTGTTTATTTGTTTGTTTATTTGTTTGTCCTTCTTTCACGCGAAAAGGAGCGACGGGTTGATGTGGTTTTCTGTGTGGAGATAGTCGGAGGGCTCGAGAGCGACATAGGCTAGTATTTACTGCGGGAAAATATCTCTTTTCCACGGAAAAACACGGCTTTCCTAAATCCTTTTGAAATTCCTTGCTTTTGCTTTGTAATTCCCCTCAACAGATGGCGCAGGCGAGTGAAGCCGAGGGTAACAACTAGTATTTCTATACATATAATAAAATTGTAGTGAGGCGAAATCTATATATTAAAATTTTTTGAGAATAAGTGATTGCTACAATTATTATAAATGATAATGACCTCAAACAACAGATTTTAGAATTTCTGTGTCGTTATAAACGATATAGAAGCCCAAACAGCAGTTTTTATAATTTTTGTCTGTTTGTCTGTATCACTGTTTATATGTTAGAGGTTGGCACAAAACTATTGAAGTGATTTAGTTGAAATTTTATTGGTTGGGCGTTTGGTTGATTGAAGTTGAAATTTGATGTGAAGGTTATTTACTACCTAAGTCAACATTTAGTATCTTCTTTTCTGCGTGAAAAAGTCTCATTCCCATGGGAAAAAAACAAAAACTGGTTCAGCCAAATTATAATGTCAATAGACGTCGTCAAGAGTGTTTCAAATTGCACTATTACTTTTGTTCCTTACAAATCTCTATATAAGGAGAATAATTGCCAACAGATGTCGCCAAGATAGGTACGTCAATGAACTTAGCACGAGTGACGTAACTGTTAGTTCTACACCTTGGCAACGCGCCATCTTGGCTCCACACATGTCGTTGCTAAGCATTAGATATTCTGATTTTGATACTAGTTTGGCTACATAAGCGATCAGAATGTCTGCAATAAAACTATATTGTATTACTATGTTTTTCATGACGACCCAAAATTAATTTCAAAAGGAGAAAATGATTTAAACTCTTCCTAGCAACGGTGGTGTGGAACCAAGATGGCGAATCACTAAGGAAGTGACGTCTCTTTGTACGAAGTCTAAAGAGTGCCTGTAAGGAGGGAGGCAACCACGGATGAAGTAAAAGGAGAGTGGCGACCACAACTCGTGGTGGCGACAACTCGGTACGATTTCTGATTGGTTAACGTTCTGGATGCCATAGTTTTCCCAAAATAGTTTGCCGTTTGAATTACAGATATAGAGAAAAAAAAGTATTCCTTCCGTTTTATTGTGCATGTTTCTTAATTTTTGCTAATAGAATTGTAGTATTAAAGTTTAAAAACCGTGGTTTTATTATTAATGATTTAAAATTAACGATTGAAGTGGCGAACAGGAAGGGAAAAATATTTTTTGATAAAAAAGTATTTACTTTTTACTGTTGTTCATAAAATCTCACAAAATAAAGTGATTTTTTAATGATATAATAATAAATAACTGTTTTAAGGAATAATAAATTATTTACATTAAAAATTAATATAACTTTTTTAATTTAAATAATTTCAAAAAATTTTTATTCAAGGGTCATTCGGACCCACTGAGCAAGACTTTTAGCTTAAAAAATTTAAAACAAATCGTAAATTTAATAGTAAAAATAATTATAGACACAGCCCAATAAAATTGAAAAAAAAAGACAAGTGCTGCCAGAAATCTATATATATAATTTCGTTGTATGTCCGGATGTATGTATGTCCAATTCTCTTTCCAGAGCTTTCTGAAGCCGTCTGATATCGCAGAAAGCTGAAATTTGGCATAGTTAAAGTATTCTTGCTCCGTTGGTGCAGGCTGGAGCCAGATTTTTGATTTTCGGTTTGTGGGCGGTGGGCGTGGCTTTGGAATTTTGTCCAATTCTCTTTCCAGAGCTTTCTGAAGCCGTCTGATATCGCAGAAAGCTGAAATTTGGCATAGTTAAAGTATTTGTGCTCCGTTGGTGCAGGACGGAGCCAGATTTTTGATTTTCGGTTTGTGGGTGGTGGGCGTGGCTTTGGAATTTTGTCCAATTCTCTTTCCAGAGCTTTCTGAAGCCGTCTGATATCGCAGAAAGCTGAAATTTGGCATAGTTAAAGTATTCTTGCTCCGTTGGTGCAGGACGGAGCCAGATTTTTGATTTTCGGTTTGTAGGCGGTGGGCGTGGCTTTGGAATTTTGTCTAATTCTCTTTCCAGAGCTTTCTGAAGCCGTCTGATATCGCAGAAAGCTGAAATTTGGCATAGTTAAAGTATTTGTGCTCCGTTGGTGCAGGACGGAGCCAGATTTTTGATTTTCGGTTTGTGGGTGGTGGGCGTGGCTTTGGAATTTTGTCCAATTCTCTTTCCAGAGCTTTCTGAAGCTGTCTGATATCTGAAGATTACATCTCTCTATATGTAATGTAATGTATAAACTTTATAAAACATATTTTTTGCCTGGCAGGGACAGGCTTTGTGACTAGTAAGAGAATAATAAACGAATACTTATCACATTACACAAAACGAAAAAATCACATTACACAACATCCACAAAACCCACGTACGAAAAAAACATAAAATATTTATTTAACATCTCAAAGAATAACATCTAAATTAGAAAAAAAAATTAAAATATTAAAAAAAAATGTTGCAGTGGAAATGAAATAGGCATAACATACATAACATAGACTGAAACTAGATTTAACTTTTTAAGCGATTTTTTTACATTTCTTTTCTCAACAACGAAACGTTTTCATGACAACTAAACAATTAAGCTGTGTAACAATATGATTCTTTAAAACAAATGATGTAGCTAACAATGATAGTATTAATAATGAATGCATTTTCCCTACAAACACCCCTATGCATCATCTATATACTAAAACTCTTGCGTGTATTTATTTATTTATCTGTAATTGTGGCTTCTCCTAGACGGTTTGAGCTAGCGATTTGAAATTTTCAGGGCAGGCTTATCAATAAAGGACCTGCTATATCGCCAAAAATCAGCCCCCCGCGACCCCCCCCCCTTCTCCACTTTCTGGGGTTTTCCATTTAAAATTATCTGCTTTTGCTTTGTAATTCCCCTCAACAGATGGCGCGGGTGGGCGAAGCCGCGGGTAACAAGTAGTTATTATTCTATAATCTTAAGTTTTTTTTTAAATTTTAACGATTTTTATATTTCCAAGTGGTATTGTCAGGAAATCTGCTGTTAATTATTCTGAATGTGTAAATTTCTGTTCAATATTCTTCAG
>JAHWFO010085867.1:30513-41473 GCA_023313115.1 Rhysida immarginata
TCAAATATACATCGCTATTTTGTCGAGTTGCAATGCTCTTCATTATGTAAGCAGCATGTTATAAATATTATTTTATTAAATTTCTAATGTTTGCATGTGCCTACTATTAAACAGATAATTTAAAGGAGGTTTATAGATTATATAAAATATTGATGATAAATTGTCAATCGTTTTAAGGTTATTGAGTTTTAAGTTTTGAGCTGTGTGCATTTCATGATAAATCTGATATAGAGGCCAAATCTGGCTTCTCCAGGTTCAAGAAAGCTAGCTCCAACAGTCATTCCCATCATCGCTGCCTCTGTAGAATGCTTCCAGACAGAAAGAAGATTTTATGCACTGAAATTAATGACTACAATTCTATGCCATTTAGAACCCTGTTCGAACAGCACTTCAAAGTTAGGGAAAAAGTGTCTGATACAAATGTGCCAATATTTCCACTGCTAAGTTCGATGCAGTTAGTATGTGCTGAGGACAAAAACGTTTCAATCTCGAGTGGTAAAATTTCATCCATGTATGAAACAACTAGCCCAGGAATGATTATGGAGCGAGCTTAAGACAGAAGTTTGCAGAGCGGTGTTTCTACACTTCGAAATTCCGCAACCTAGAATCAAAGGGAGATTGCTTTAGTGGAAACAAAAGAGGAAGCGTTCCGCTGTCGCTTAAAACCAAAGCAAGAATCCACGATCGTCCGAACGAATGAGAGACGTCAATCGCCATGATTCTTCAACAAATATTAGGGCCAGTAGATCAAAAAAACTAGGCTGTGAATAGTTAATGAAGTCTGATATTTACAATGGTTAGTGAATGACATTGTCTCAGAGAATTTGCTAATTATTGTGAATGAACTTAGGACTAAATATTTGAAGGAAAGCTGTAGCGCTAGAGATGAAGGATTCGAGGAAACAGAAAGCTCCAATTCAGTCCCTTCTCCTACAAAGATCAACGGACCAGCGCCGTGCCAGCATTGCATCAAACATAGTCAGTAGCGTCGATGGGGCCCCATTCGGCCTACCGCACATGGTAGGCAGTTTAATTCGTTTGATAGCGAAATCCTTTTTTCTTAATGTATATACGGTTACCTAAAGATATTTAAGTTAGAGAAATTATTAGGAATCTAATTCTCTTGCCATTTTATATTATTTATAGTCCCTTTCTTCCGAATGCTAAACCTACAAGTTCGCCGTTTTCCTGCTTGACAGTTGCCAGATATACTTGTCTGAGTTCTTGTCACATACTTAATATTTCACAACTTGGATCCACTTCGAAGGACCAAACAAGCCTGATGAGTTCTAAAAATACCTATGGAGGGTTCTAATCCAACGAAGTGTACATTAAGTGATAGACAATATAGAATCATTGAATATTTAATTGTATCTATCATTTCGTTATTAATTTTACTTAAATTCAGCTTTATTCTTCTCAACAAATTTGTTTTAAGGAAACAAAGATTTTAATGAAAGACTAGTATAGCCGCGACTTCGTATGCGTGGATCACTAAAACACAAACCGATGCTGTCTTTTATAACTATCCTTCTAGCCCAGGACCATGATCAAAACAAAGACATTAAAAAACAATTTAAAGAAGTGTTTATTTACGACAACAAAAATTCTCTGTACACAATTATAATTAACAGTAGAACCACCAAGAATATATGCATAATGATTACTGGAGTAGCTGACACAGGAAAGAGCCACATAAAGTTGGTCGTGTGAAAAACAACTGACACTGTGATCCATGCCTGCAACGTGCAGAGTCTGGCTCTGCACTTTCTTGATGACCATCGCCTAACATCGCTGACCATTGCATGTTTGTCATTAAGTTCACTAGCCAGTATAACTGGAATGTTACCATCGAAGAGTTCATCGAGATCGCTAATGTCGAGAGTATGTTTATTTGAATTTTAGAGCACCAGGAACTTCACTTCACCAAGGGAGACGTCATTGATGATGGTGGATACCAATTCTATACCTGCGCAAGATTTGGAGACCAATTCTTGAAGTTTAATTCCCTTCTTGATGATGATTGCAGCACCACCAGGGGCACATCTTATACTGTTTAGAGTCATACGATTGTTACGGTACACAAACAATAACCAGGTAGCTTGAAATCCAGGCTTGGCTTGAGGTGTGTTTCACAGAAGAAAGCAACGTCGATTTCCAGCTTCCACAGGAAGATGTGAAATTATATACACTTTAGGGGAACCCCCTAGCATTCCGTATCACGCACCAAAGTTCACCTTTGTTGATCTCAGTATAATATCGTGTAGCCATGGTGAAATTAGTTGGTCGTAACAAGCCCACTCAATTGTGGGTAACGTTTGCCTAGATTTGTAAACAGATGACATATTCATCCAGTTTGTTTATATTAACAAACATTAAAGAAGAGGAAATCGCTATATAAAAAAGCGCAATGTAAGTATGTTTGTCCGGTTTTAAAATGCAACTTGGAAGAAAATTATAAAGTTGAAATTTAACACTCTGCTGTGTGATACTACAACAATGATGAAAAAAAATGTTAAAATTAATAATCTTTATATATGTAAATATGAAATAGACATGTGTGAACAATCAGCCGGTGGTGTTTGCGTCAACAGTCGGCTGGTCGTGTTTATATGTTGCATCAACACTGCTTGATGAAATTATTATATACTGCAGCTGAAGAAAGAGACAAACCCGGCACAGAAAATTCACCTGACCATCTTAGTCTAAGCAAATATGTAATCTTCATTTTATCCATCCTTGATTTTAGCAATCAGTATTTTTTTCGTTTGTTAGAAACACAAAGACTAAGAAATGCACAGGTCTGTCATTTTCTTCAGCTACGTTGCTTGACTTAATGATTCACATTTTAAGAGAGATAATGAAAATAAATAAATAAATAAAAAATTTAGTTATTATTTGTTTAATTAAATCTTTGGAGAGATAAAAGAAATTATTCTAAAATAAATAAGAAAATACAACTTATAAATCCTGCAGGTGATCAAGCTTTCGCTGAAAAGGTGAAGGTACTTTCCCTACTGAGCTAATAACTGGAGAACATTTATTTTTCATATGGTTTTTTGATATAGTAACTTACTATGGAGTATTTAGAGGTAATGTTTTTTCTAAATATATTAAAAAATTATAAAGATTTCAACTGATTGTGTAAGAGGGCAATCTTTGCTGCTAAAACTGACACAGTCAATATAAACAACCACATTCAGGACATGATTCCACGCTCTCTGACTGAAACATGTAACTCTTTTGAAACAGTAACATGTTGATACGGGATGGTGATGACGCTGTAAACAGAGTTCCTAAACTCTCTGAAATCCAACTATGATGTATTTTTAATATAGCAGAAATATTCAATACCCATAGGAGCCTTTCTATGATATTCTAATATGTTAAGGATCCAATTTTGAAATTTTTGGGCAAACAGAATTAGAAACAATATTCCAGTGGGAGCATTTTAAAGAATTCTTTTCGTTTTTCAAAGGGAGTAACTTTATTAAGGGTTTTCAGTTTTACTCATATTCTGATATTGCAAAATTTCATCAAACAAACAGCCCGAGCAACGCCGGGTGTATTATCTAGTAACTGATAAAAGAGAATGATAAAGATAAGAGTCTAGGAAAGTCTGCAGCAAATTTGGGAATGGCTGAAGTTAAAGAGGAATATGGGAAAACTAATGAAAGAATGGTGCCTTTGATAAGGTTAATGCCATTAGGGGTTAGGTAAATTTAAATTTCCAAATAAGATAAGACTCGAATTGCTTTTTTTGTTATGGAAGTTATTGCGAAGAATATAAAGGCGTCAGCTAGGGGAATTAAAGTGTTTAGGGACAGGGGTGTCAGCAATACTAAGGATATCGAACTTATTTCTAGTGAATCTGGTCCGTATGGTATTACCCATTTCTCCGACATACTGCTTCTGGCATAATTGCAATGTAACATATATTTAGTTGTGAGAAGTGCAGGAAGATTAAAAGACCTCCTTCTAGACTCACCAATAACGAATTTCTTCGCATCAAAGGCCTTAGCACTAACCCTGAATAACAATAAAACTCAAAGATATAGGGGGAGCTATTGTTGTTATGAACACCGCTGACTACATTAATGAACAACTCTCCGACTTCACCCTCTATTAGAAACTAACTTCTGATCCCACTATCACGTTCTACATCCTCGGCTTGAAACCTACTCTCAAATTGATATTAAAACCCGGCATTTCCTCCTTCCTAAATTCAGTTCTCCTGGTCGTTTATACCTTCTTCCCAAGATTCATAATGCTGCCAATCCCTGCCGTCCGATCATCTCTTGTAACAACACCCTCTGTAAGCCGCTATCTGCTTATGTCGACTACCACATAAGACAAACCTCACCCAGTCTTTCTCCCTATTTCAAAGACACTAACGATTTTCTCCACCATATCCAGCGCCTTAATGACTCTAATTATGATTTCAAGAATGTATTCTGCTGTGCTCTTGATGTCTCTTCTCTCTATACTAACATTCTTTATGATGATGGGATTGAAGCTGCTCGCAACAGTCTCACGGCTAACAAACCTTTCCAAGTTCCTTCTATCGACACCATCTGCCTTCTCCTTCGCTTCATCCTCACCTACAATTTCTTCACTTTTAACAATGAGCATTATATCCAGTCCAGTAGCACTGCTATGGGCTCCAAAATGGCGCCCAACTATGCCAATATTTTTATGGGGGAGGTGGAAACAATTGTCTGTTCAACATCTTTCTTGAAGCCATGGGTCTGGCTGCAGTATACTGACGATGTATTTCTCATCTGGCCACATAATGTAGACTCACTCATATCCTTTATTGCCCAATCTAACTCTATCCACTCCTCAAGTTTTCTCGCAATTATTCTATTATGCTGGTTTCTTATTTGGATATCTCTATCTCCATCACTAAGCAATCAGATCGTCAGGAAAACTACAAGTAATCATTTTGTATCTCAGGCCGTTATGCCAGACCTGATCAAAAGCTTTCTGGATATCTATAAAGATAAGACTACCGTACTTAGCGCAATTTAGCGTACAAATCTCTTGTCTACAAATCTCTATAAGAAGCCCACCAACCAACACCAGTCCTTACAATATGACAGCTGCCATCCACGCCATTGCAAAGATAACATCCCTTTAGGTCAGTTAACTCGCATCCATAGAATATGCAGTAATCAATCTGACAAGAACTTCCATTGCAAACTATGCCAGAAGTAGTATCTCGGAGAAACCGGTTAATCATAGCTACCAGATTCGCCAGAAATAAATTCGACATTCTTAGTAATGCTGACAACCCTGCTGCTAAATGCTTTAATTTCCCTGGCCACTCTTTAAAGGACATTAGCCTTTACATTCTTCGCAATAACTTCCATAACAAAAAAGAAATAAAGAAATTCGTGTCTTTACTAATTTGGAAATTATATTCCCTATCCCCAAATGCCATTAACCTTATCAAATGCACCATTCCATCATTACCTTTCCCATATTTCTTTCCAACTTCAGCTATTCCTAATTTGTCATAGGCTCTCTGGGTCCTTTTCTTTCTCTTTCTCTTTTATTAGTTATTTCCTCTTTTTAATGTTTTTACATACTTTTCTTCTTCTATGTTCATTTCATTTTTTTAATGTTCTTTCATGATTTTCTTCTTCTTTGTGTCATTTTATGTTGGTCCCTCTACTCTTCATTTCAGTCAGATCTGCATGTGGTAGCTCCTTTGGGCAGTGACGTTTAACCCAGAGGTCTTACATGAGGAGCTGTTGTGTTTTTATACCTTCTGTCATTTTTAATTCTGTATGCGTTATCTTATTGCATTTTTCTCCCCGCCATCTTATTACCTCCTATTAGCCTCTTTCTTGTCCTATCCCATCATGTCTTCGAATTCATTTCCTGGCCTCCCGTTTATTCTCTTCCATCATATCAGCCAACACTGTCTTACTACTCCCTATGCTCACTATATATAAAGTCGTCCTTTAGTACTCCTTTCTTCCCCAGGGCTCTGTTCTGGCCTTTGCACTGTTCAACTTTTTCATCCATGACTTTTCGACTTTTACTAATTGCAAGCCTTACCATTCGCTGACGATGCGTCCATCATGATACTGATCGCAATCCCGCTCATGTTGTATCTCAGTTACAAAAAGCCTTACATCAGTGAAAGAAATGGTTTGCTAAGTGGAGACTCAATGTAAATGTTGACAAATGCAAGGCGTTGTTCATTATAAAGAAACTTCAAAAATCCACGAGTCCTCACTTCCTTTCTGGTATAGAACTCGAATGGGTAAAGCATTACAAATATACTTCGGAGTGGTAATAGATGCCAAGCTAAATTGGGGCGACCATATCTCCTACGTCATCAACAAGGCAAAGAAATCAAAATTCAGTTTGGTATTTCTTCTGGGGCAAAACAATGCGCTTGAATTGGGCTTCTAACTATTGCTATACAGGACGGTAATCCGAAACATATTGTTTTATGTTATGTTTGCCTAAGCAACAATATGGAAGGACCTCCAAACCTTCCAAAACTTTATCTTGAAGACCATTGCTCAAGTTTACCTTTTTGCAGCCACTTATTTTAATGAGAAAATGATTCTTCCTACACAGATAGAAAATATTTTTTTTAACAATTCAATAACTGGTATTTTGCTTTAAAATTTTATATTTGTCATCTTGAATACAACTAGTTTTGATTTGTATTTTTTTGATCGATTAAAAGTAATGTTTTTTTAAAACAATACATTAAAATATATAATAATATTTTATATTTGAAATACTTGGTGTTAATCCTTTTTTAAAAAATTACAAATGTAATAATTTTGAACTTGAAAAAAAGCCAAATTTTAGGGAGAAATCTTTTCTAAATAATGCAAAAAAAATTTTTATATCTCTGTTTTTTTTAACGATTTTTTATATAACTGAATGTGAAATATTTTTAATTTTTTTTAGAAGATATACGTAATTTGTTGTTAAATGGGTCACACCTGCATTACAATAGCTAGAATATCACATAATAGGATTTTAATCTCTTTCTCAACCAGCCCTTATCTAAAACTTCCCTGTATTCAAAAAATGAACAATCTCTAATGACACATCAAGAAACGATCTCCATAGCAATGGTTTTAATTTTTGTGAAATAACTTATGAATAAAATATAATTTACGAAAAAATATTTAAAACATAAATAAACGGAATAATTTTAATATAATTCAATCATTAAATGATTCAACTGTGTCCTAAAATGTTTTAATAAATTCATAATTTTAGATGTTCCTAATTTCTCCATTCTAGATATACAAGCTTTCTAAAATTTCGAATATTATATAATTAATAAATTTGGGGCATGAAATTTATTAGCAATTATTTATGAAGCTTTCAGGAATTAAACAATTGCAGTTTGAAGTTTTTACTGACAATAGAAAATTTGTTATAAGCATTTCTTATAGTCATGATTTCACCCCCCTCCCTCCCCACTCCTTTGACAACATCTGTAGAAAATAATTTTTTTATTCTACTAGCAGAGGTACCCGGCGTTGCCGGGGATAATTACACATGTAGGTAAACACAACAATCTCAAAAAATTAAATTATAACTCCCAATTGGTTAAAGAATAACTCAATCAATACAACATAGAGCAACAGGAGTATACATTTGTATACATTCTACAAAAAATACGAAAAACAGGAATTCTAGTTGATATATTGGGAAATTATCTAAACTCTTCTTGACTTGCTCACCAGTGCGGAGTATCAGAAGATACGTTAGACTCAAATTTTTCTTGCCCTTGACGTACATGCTCTTATACCCTCTTACTCAATTCGAAACTCGTGTTGTTCATAGTTTCAAAGGCCCGTACAAAAAGATGATGTGAACAACAAGGAAAATGATCCCGATTTCCTTCCATCTGATGCACAAGAGACATGTGATGAACCTTTACTTGATGCAGAATCAAGATCTGTTTACTTTTACTTTTATTCAGATTCTGTTTTATTTGCAGAGCTCCCATTTTAGTTATAGAGTTTCTATGACAAACTCTTGTCCTTTCTTTTTCCTTTCCAGACACAGAAATTTTTGCCAGTCGTATGCACGTTTGATAGGGAGCTCACGGGAGACACAGGTGACTCCTTTCCCTCATCAATAGACGCTGCCTTATTATTGGTCTGTCGCCACATCATCATTTTAGCTCATTATTAATAATTCTTGGAAACGAATGTTCAATCATCGCATTATTAGCATCTCAGTTTCCAAATATACACATTCCTACAGAATATAGTCAAAATGTATATTATGAAATGTTTGGATCTGATGTGCTATCAAATAAGCTGGGTGATAATCCCGGCGTGGCTCTGACTTTTTTTTGGGATTAAATTTTGCAATATCTTATAAATAAATACATGAAAACGCTAAGAATTAATACAGTAAAAATTCTTAATGAAAATTGAAAAAAAATTTTTTAAGGCTCAAAATGGTTGGACCTCTCCAAGGATGCCACTGCTATTTCAAATGATTTCTTACTCACGTAATTTTACTTTAGATGTACACTTGATGTTGTTGGAATTCCCAATTTTCTCTCGATGTCTTGAAGCAAAACTTGGCCAATCATCAATTTGCGTTGTGTAGCGGTCGCCGATTCTTCTATTTACTTGCTTACGACTTGCTCAATACAACACCGAGTTAAAGGAGTGCTTCTTCTGTCGTCTTTCCACTCTTTTTCCATAGTCTGCTAATTCTCCACTTTTCAGTTACTGATCATTTTTAAAAATTTTCAAGAAAGTCACTACTAAGAACTCTCTTTTCTAAGAAAAGCCTGAATATCAGGAATTCTATGCATTGTTATAAATTGAAACTTATGTATGTTGCACAGACTGTGCCTTGTATTATTGGTCATAAGATATATACTGTTGATCCTTGCATAGTGTTGCTGCATTACGTGTTAACAACATTGTTGATCATGAGATATGGGTTCGTTTCCTTGCATTGTTGGTCATGAGATATATATTGTTGGTCCGTGAAATGTGTGTTCATACCAGTTTTGATAAGCATTGTTGCACAAAATTTGCCTTGCATTTTTGGTCATGGGTTGCATTGTTGTACATATCTTGCCATAATCATAAATATCGATTTTTATCAATAATTATTATTTTTTCGAAATCTGAGGTAGATACTGACCTTCCTCATATTTTGAAGGTCAAGTGTGCAATATTTTATCAAGATTAGAAAAAAACTTTAGAATGTATAAGAAAAAACAAACCCATAAACCAATAAACCCACTCAAAAACATCCTTCTTTATATATATAGAATAACTAGCAGAGGTACCAGGCGTTGCCCGGGATAATAACACTTGTATATAAAGAGAACAATCTTAAAAAATTAAATCATAACCACTTGGTTAAATAATATCTCAATCAATACAACACAGAGCAAAGGGACTATCCATTCTAGGGGAACACGCGTGACTGTTATGCCTAATCACTAGACGTTACCTTATTAATGTTCTCTCACTGCGTCTTCACTTTATGCTATTTATCAATCATTGTTGATGCCTGCTGTTGCACAAACGTTTCCTTGCATTGTTAGTCATGAGATATATATTGTTGGTCCGTGCAGAGTGTTTGTGAATTACGTGTTGATACCATTGGTGATAACTATTGTTGCACAAACTTTGCCTTGCATTGTTGGTCATGAAATATTTCTCATCAATATACCCTGCCATAACCATGAGTATCAATTTATTATCGATAATTATTATTTTTCAGAAATCTGAGGTAGACAATGACTTTCCTCATGCTTTGAAGGTGAAGTATGCACATTTTCATCAAGATCGGAGTAACACTGTAAATGTGTATAAAAAACAAATCCACGAACAATTTAACAAACCCACAAACCCTCAAACATCCTTTTTTATATATATACTAGAAGAGGTACCCGGCGTTGCCCGGGATAATTACACTTGCACAAACTTTTCCTTTCATTGTTAGTCATGAGATATTGATTGTTGGTCCATGCAGAGCGTTTGTGAATTGCGTGTTGATACCATTGTTGATACCTAGCAAAGGTACCCGGCGTTGCCCGGGATAATTCCACTTGGATGTAAACAGAACAATCTCAAAAAATTAAATTAAATTTTGCAATATCTTAAAAATAAACCTATGAAAATGCTTAGAATTAATACACTAAAAATTCTTAATGAAAATTCGAAAAAAATCTTTTTAAAGGCTCACAATGGCTGGACCTCTCCAATAATTTCTTCCTCACGTAATCTTACCTCAGATGTATACTTAGTGTTGTTGCAATTTGCACTCTTGAAGCAAAACTTGGCCATTCATCACTTTGTGCAGTGTAGCGGTCGCCGATTCTTCTATTTACTTGCTTCCCATTTGCTCAATACATGACGGAGCTAAAGGAGTGCTTCCTCTCTCGTCTTTCCACTCTTTCTCAATAGTCTGCTAACTCTCCATTATCTCCACTTACTCATCATTTTTAAAGATTTTCAAGAAATTGTTAAGTACTAAGAACTCTCTTTTCTAAGAAAAGCCTCAATAACAGGAAATGGAAACTGATCCATATTACATCTTCATTTAATGTTCATTGTTATAATTCTTGGAAAGGATTGCTTTATCATTGCATCATCATTTTGAGCTCATTGTTATTGGTGAATTGCGTGTTGAAACCATTGTTGATACCTATTGTTGCACAAACTTTTATTTGCATTGTTGGTCATGAGATATATATTGTTGGTCCGTGCAGAGTGTTTGTGAATTGCGTGTTGATACCATTGTTGCAAAAACTTTGTCTTGCATTGTTGGTCATGCGATATTTCTCATTAATATGCCCTGCCATAACCATGAATATCGATTTTTTATCAATAATTATTATTTTTTCGAAATCTGAAGTAGACAGTGACCTTCCTCATGCTTTGAATGTCATGTATGCGAAATTTCATCAAGATCGGAATAAAACTGTAGATTT
>JAHWFO010085867.1:46793-184270 GCA_023313115.1 Rhysida immarginata
GTCGCAGAATTTTTCCTTCCTTTTTTCAATTGAAAAATCATTGTCCTTAGTATTTCTTAATTTTTCTATCAAGACGGCTATGTTTACACTGTCAAAGGCCTTGGAATAATCCAAGTAAATCACTTTGACTTGGGTTCTTTGATCGAGCCCCTTAGCAATAAAATGCGAAAGAGCTGCTAAGTTTGCACTCAGTAGGTCTATGTACTCTAAACCCGTTTTGCTCAATAGGAAGACGAGATTCAATAAATTCAGCCAACGCTTTAGCAACGATGGTCTCCAGAAGTTTTGCTGGAAACGATACTATCGAGATGGGAAGATAGTCGCTAACTTTCAACGGACGAGAAGTTTTTGGGATAGGCTGAAATGGCATCAGCTTCCATTTAGTGGGATAATGACCTGTAGTGATGGAAAGATTGTAGAGACGCAAAGAGGTTTTTTAAGTGCTTCAATGCATCCCCTTAAAATGTAATCGGGGATGTTATTCTCATCGCATGCTTACGAAGCAGTCAGTGTATTCGCTGTACGAATTATAGCATCTTCAGAAATGGAATTAATATTAAATTTTGGCGCATAGACTGCTGAGGAAGATACGTTTTCAATTGCCACTAGTTAGCGTGTTATTTGTAGCCATATTGTTCTCAAAATAGTGCACAAGATCGTTCAGAAAGGATTCATCATGGTCAGGTGTCAGGTTCTAGCTAACAATTTTTTGCCAACCTCCCAAAAATTTCGTTGGTTACTTTGAAGGTGAGCTTCAAGTGCACCGTGATGATTATTCCGGTCGAGTGCCCACAAATCTTTAAATCTCTTTTCTATAAGCCTTAGATTTTTCAAAGTTACTGGGATCTTTGGTTTTGATCTACTGTTTATGAAATCTATTTTTTCATCCACATTTGAATTGTATGGTATTGGGCCGAACCTGGAAATTTATTAACTTTGGATTTCCTGTTTTTCATGGCTTTAGAGACAAAAATATTAATAGCCTGATTAATTAATTAATTAATTTATTTATTTATTTATTTGGGGTTAGGTAAAAAAGTTACAATAGTGCCCAACAAGGCCAGTATGGTAAAAAACCGACAAGTTAGGCCAAGTGGGCACATTACGGAACAATAGGTAAAACAAAATTGGGTTAGTGAAACAATTATAAATAAACAATCTAATCGGAATGTTAATAAAAAAACAGACAATCAAATGTAACTTAATACAGGTCCATTAGAATATAAACAAAAGTTATAATTAATTGGCACAAATGATAATTTAAAAATCAGTAAATGGTTTCAGTATAGACTTAAAAATAACGTAGCAATTACTAACATATAATATACTTAATAACATAATTAGTAGCAATATGAAGATAAAGTAAATAATAAAACAGTACCAGAACCTTAACATAATCTAGTTAGAGATGTTAATTTATTGAGGTAGTAACGTGTCGGAATTAATATTTCCTGAAAGTTATGTTATTAACACCTCGTATGTTATTATAATGTTATTATGGTGAGGTTAATCGTATTTCCTTGGGAATGATCGACCTATTTTCCAGACCATTATTTGATATACAGCGATTACGGTACTCACGATTTACATATGGGAGACGGATATTATCGGCGCTCCGAGTCGAATAAGAATGTGTGTCTTGGTATAACTTGATTGTAATTGGGGTTGTAATTTTAAGTAAGGAATTTATTACTTTATAAATGAAACAGCAAGACTGAATTAAGTAAATTTGATTAATGGTTAAAATATGGAAGGATTGAAATAAATGAGAAACCGATGCAGTTTTCGGCAATTTAGTAAGTGTGCGTAAGAACCATTTTTGGAGCTTCAAAAATTCAAAAATCGCTCTAATAATGAGACTCCAAATTGAATTCACATCTCCTTGACTTTTGGGTAACTGGACAGAAAACGGTATAATCCGTTAAAGTCGCCTAATTTAAAATTATAAGTTTGACTGTTACGGATCGTACTATGTACATAGTCTTAGATATATTAATTTTTAGCACTGGTTGGTACTTGTCAACAGGAACAATTTCAGTAAGGCAGCTATTGATGTTTAACTGAAAGTTAGCGAATACTTTGTCGAGTGAATCCCCTCTGAACTTTTGGATTATATTGTAATTCATCATGCCAATTTCATTACCCAAAGGCTTGTTAATAGCTGGCATTGTTTAGCATAATAAGCAGCGGAATCTTAGTCCTTCTCGTCGACAAAGGTGAAGAACCCAAGAACTAAAATGTCGTATCTCAGCGTTAAAAGTTTATTAGGGAATTCATTAAGAAATTCTTCATACTTTGCAGAAGATGTATTCAGCAGAATGTACAAATTGCAGATGCATACATCGTTCTGTCGCTCAGTACAGTTGTTCCTTCTGACTCTAACGTTAATGATATTAAAATCGATGTGAGGGGACACGAAGTCAATGGGAACAATATGTACACCACATGGAACAGCGATCAAAACGCCGCTGCTTACTTTTCCGTTACTGCGATCGCTCCTGAAGACGCCATTATCTGTCGCCAAAGACCATAAAGTTAGTGACTCTTTCATGCAACCGAGTTTCCGATAAACAATACATCCTGTCTGTATGCAGAGCGAAGTGACTGTTAAATACCTTTAATTTAGTTTTCAAACCCCTAAAATTCTGGTATATTATATTACATTCCATTGTGGCAAGAAATATCGACATCCCCCATGCCTGAGTGAATTCGATTATTATGGAGCCTGCCAAAGAATTGAGAAACCAGAACACCATATGGTCAAACATCGGGGTTGAGTAATATCTCGAAATCATCTTCTGGAACCGACATATAGAAAGAATATCGAGAAATAAATGTTCAATAAAATTCGAGAATTCCCTCACGTTTCTGTTTGGTTGAAGTCTCTAGAGATAAACAGCTTTTTGGTTTTAGTAGCTGGATCGATTGCTTTCAAACTACTATTAGAATCTATTAAATTAACATACATAACATGTTTCTTCTCTCTGACTCTAACAGGAGGAGAAGTCGATCCTCTGCAATGGTCAACCGTCTTCCTCTGGTGTGGAAACTTTGAGGTTCATTGCTGCGGATTATTCTATGCTAAAATTTCTACATATGGTTTATTTGAATATTGGTTATCATAATTATTTTTCACAATTAGTAAATCAAACAAATTGTCCACTTTTTATGTAGGCTTTTATTATACTGTAAAGTACGAGAACAGCTCAAGATAAAGTCATTAACAGTGCCTATTAGATCGTTAATGGCGGACAATAGAATTGACATCGAATCAGATTCATTTTTGGACATCTATCTTTCCTACCGTAGCTTTTATGTTCGGGCTGGTTAAACGCATTAGAGCAAGTTTCCACACTCTCACCGTCACTATCAGACACAATTACCTTATTATGGTCCTGAGGTTCGATATTACATTGGAGGCACGCCCACGAAGGTTTGACTTTCTGCAAACGATCCTTGCTTATCTTACAACATGCAGCATGAAATACTTTTCGACATGGACCAGCACATCGCAGATAGCCCTGATTCCCACGTATAGGCTGTTTACAACTCAGACAGGTTCTGATATTACCCTTAGCCATAAGGTAAAAGATAAATTGAGGAGCGATAAAACAGACGTGCAATATCCTGCGCTGCCTGGTGATAATGATAATCAGAAAATAAGAATGCTTAAACAATGGAATAATTTGTATCAAAATGTATCAATTGGGGAAATTGTGTAACAGATAATTAAATACAATTTCAGGGTTTAATTTTGTAAGTCAAGTTAAGGTACGGAGATTAATTAACAAATCAATAGTTTCTTTGAATCTAATAGTTAACGAGAAAATGAATAAAAAATGTTGTACAGCAATAATTAATGCACTAGGTGTAAATTGAATGATTTAACAATGATTTAACAATAAAGATTAAAATAAAGCGAATACTTGAATATCGTTACTGGTTAAGAAATAATTCAGATGTTTAACAGTTGATTTTAACTAAACAGTAAATGGATTTTACAGTTTCTGGAAGAGTAGAGGAAATACGCTCTGTGATCTGTTTTGCCCACAGTGTAACTGTATTTAAATATTCTGTTCCCAATACTAAGTAAGGATAAGAGTGTGTAAGAAAAGAATGGCCACTGAGACAGGAATCAAAGCTAGCTTTACCGTATCTTCTCAATCTGCTCGCTATGTTCTGGCTCTCTCTCTGGTCTCACTCAAGGACGTCAGCTGTGGTGGTCTCGTCCAGCGACGTGGCTTGAAGATGGCTTGAAGAGGGGTTCTTTCTTCGGCGGTGAAATGATGTCTGGGGCAGGCGGCGTGTTTTTGGACTAACACTAATAATTTACTAGTTAATTGATTAAGCAGGTGCTCTGCTATATGGAACTCCTTGAAAAAATCCTGAGCGAAAATAAAACTAAACTTTAGTGTGAAATAAAGGGAAAACTTCTAAAACTTAAAACTTGATTAAGCCTACGTTTTTGAATTTCTCAACTTTTTTAAATTCGGCATTCAAACTAAAAATTACTGAGTAGCAATGCCGCACACCGGGTTACCACGAAGTTAAATAACTACTGATTTCTTTTTCACACAGAATTCTAACTAAAACAATCTCGGTTTCAATTAACCAATCAAAAGTCTGAAGACGTCAGTCAACCATCAAAAGAAAGGTGAATCCCTACAGAGACACCTACTCTAACTGTTTCTATAATAGCGAAATCTCAACACTCACGTGAAAATCAGTCGACTTTTTTGCTAACTTCAGAATCCAAAGTTCACCTTCTTGTTTGTGTCTCCATCATTCTCTTTCGATCTATATCCTCTCCTAGAATTCGATCTCATCCATCTCTCTAACTGTAGCAATACACTTTAGGTCCTTGAACACAACATCAACAACTATACAATGAGATGTAAAATGAATCTCACTTTCTCCCTTAGCTGACAAATGCTAAAGTGGAACTTAACAAGCGATTTTTAACTCGCGCAGAGAAAGAAATACTTTAAATATTAAACTTTATTTAATTCTAATCTAAGGAAAATCCTTCTAAATTCTTTAGAAAATGTTAAATTTCGAATTCCAATCAACAAATACGAACGCGAATAATAATTGATTAGTTTACATTATTTATTTTAATACAAAATTCTAAATGTTGATATTAAGCGTTCCCAAAATATTACAACTCAAATCAAAGCGAAAGCTGTTATGACTCTGAATGAAGATGTAGCAATGATGTGTCAGTAGTGTCATGTGGCCTTCTGTGGAGGTTGCATTGGTTTGCTGCACCGATCTGAACATTGAATTCTCTAACCTGCTGCTTCACACTCGTAAATGCAGTCCCAAGATAGTTGAATTCTCTCCTTGTCTCAATAGGGCTAACCTAACATGGAGATTGAACTGAGAAGGTTGTCTTGAAGGACTAGAATTTCAATCTTAACCACAAGATTTTACTCTTAATCTCTTCACACTTGTCTGCAAACCACTCTAGTGCACCTGGACGGTTAGGACTAGAAGGCCCGAGTAGAACAAGAGCAGCCTCTTCACGTAGCATCACTCACATAAACAGGCTGATTCCTCGACTGCCCCTGTCTAGCCAAACCATAAAGATAATGAACAAGAGATGCGACATTGCGCACCAGTGAGGGACTCCAACACGCATGTGCACTTATATCCGTACACACTTTTCAGAGATTTCGTATAGAAATGATAACAATCAGTAATTTCCGATCCACTCTATACTATTCGAATGCTCTCCAGAATTTCCTACGAAGAAATCTGTCATATACTATCGAGGTCTACAAAGTAACCGTGGGCATCTTTGCATATCCCATGGTTTCTCAAAGATTTGTCTTAGAGCGATATTGCTATCCATTATGCTAAAGCCAGATCGGAAATCACGTTGCTCATTTGACAGTTTGGAGTCTACTATTCCCTGGCTTCTCCTCTCCAGACACTTACTCAAAAATGTTGAGGAAAGAGATGCCTCGTTAATTGTTGGAATTACTTCATTGCAATTTTATTTTTTCGTAAAAAGATGAAAAAATTTATGGTTAAAATATGAGTTATCATTATTTAACTGCCGTACCTTGTTTCAGTAGTTATGAATTTATGTGTGAATGCTCTCAATTTAAGAATTTTTACTAAAGTATTTAAAATCTTACTATATTTATGCAGCATGAAATGGTAAAAAGAGCTTTTCATTTAGAAATTCCAATTTAGAATTAAGGATTGTTAATATATTTATAATATTATATATTTCAGATATCTCTTTATGGTTTCAAGAAAATTTCTACTTGGCTATTTTTACAATTTTCTGTTAAAGACTATTTACCAGTGGCGCATAGGCTTCCAAAAAACTTTATTGCCTTTGGCATACATATTTACGGACTTAGCATTTTACCAGAAAACTCTGTAAGCTGGTATCTTTTTTATTGTTATAGCTTTATTATTCAATATCACCCTTAAATTTTGTTGTAATTTTTAACAAACTTATATTTGGAAAAAGACTAAATGAGTGTTAAGTGTAACAAATGCGAAAACAATTTGCCATTTCTGGTATTAATTTGATCATTTTACCTTTTTCCAAACAGAAAAACTGGATTATCTAGTAATATGCAGAATATAACAAAAAGAGTACAGGCAAACTTTCAGAAAATATTTCTCACATGTACAGGAAGAATATATATTAGACAGACATGGGTCCAGAAATACTTTATTTCCATGTTAGAACTTGTTTTCTACAACACTTCAATAATTACATTACTCATTGGGAAACACATATGAACATAACGTACCAGCATACCTGATACATCTCTTTCTTACATGAAATGTTCAAAATGCTCTCCGTTAGCATAGATACATGTAACAACACGCTGTCGCACTGAATTACGGATACGCTGATATACCCTTGGAGAATTCCACATAAAGGCACGAAGATTTTCTGCATCTTGTACTGAGGTTCCAGAGACAAGAGCTTTTAGATACCCCACAAATACAAGTCTAATGGTTTTGTCCGGAGAGCATGAAGGCCAAGGAATTTGTCCCCCTGTATTTCTCCATCAATCACCTATCCATATGGAAATGAGTTCTAACATAGAAATCAAGCGTTTCCGGAACCATATCTCTAACTTCTTTTCTTCGACAAGTCGTCTGACAGACGAAGTTGTCACGGCTTTTAAGTCTGACAGCCCGACATCGTACCAGCAGGTGACAAGGCCGTTATCCCGCAGGAAAATTCCCCGGCCTCGAATGGAATGACCAAGAGGAGCAGGAGGAAATCGAAGACCAGAGATTGGCAGGCTCATTCGGTAGGTGCGCCTCAAATCCGAGAGGATGAATATAAGGAGGCACATCAAACGAAACAGAGAGATAAAATCTACCCGCCATGTAGGACAGGAAAAATGTCATAGTCCATTCGCCCAGATATCTCAACAGGGGATCTTATGGGACGACAGATAAGGAGCGGCCCAGGAGAACGATTTGGAATATGTTATGCTCCACATAGTCGGCGGTTCCATTCACGACTTGAGCAGAGATGGGAGGAAGACGACAAAAGATACTTAAAGACGTGAGATACATATTATGAACTTTAATATTGTGTCTGAGTATATTAATTCTCACAAGGTTCCAGGCGGTTGAAGGGCATACCAATCAGCCTTTGGTCAAGAGGCTATACCTACAAGGCCTTTGAAGACACATTTGAGACGATTCTATTTGGATTTACAATAGCAAACATCACCAGAAAGGCCCTGTAGTTTCGAGGAGCAGGAAATAACGGCCCGACCCTAAAAAGGGAGATCAACCTGCATTACAACGTAGTAAAGTGAACTTGTTGAGACCTTGTAATATTAAAAGTAAGCCAAGCTGTAGATTATGTCCAAGGAAATCAACAGATGGTCTAAAGCACCAATCTAAAAACGGCCTATTAGGGATTGTTGACATTCCTATCGAGGAGCAAGGAGATACGCAAAGGCAGCCAGCTTCCACTTCGATTAGCCCCGCAGCAGAAGGGATTATTCAAATGGCATCAGCGACTTCATTTCCTCTCCTGCCAAAGGAAGAGATCACAGCCAACAATCATCCATCCATAGCTCCTGCCTGTTAACTTACTGGGCGCCTCCCTTTGCGAGGAGGATTTGGTTAGGGTTACTTAGACTTATTTTTATCTATCGAATTGTTTCATGACGTATACATGTGAGTGAAATTTGTAGACTTAAGAATTTCTGGGATATGTCTTTCGTTTATCTTATCATATTATTAGCTCCTCTTCACCAGTCGATTTATCCTTATGTATTGCCGCCTTCCTGTTCACTGGCAAACGTCAGACGGCTTCAAATCAACCTGCCCATGTTGCAGTCCTGCTCCTGGTCTCAAGATTCTTCGGAAACTATATAGTGTGCCCAAATGAAAAGGAGACTTTCACTCTCTGGTTTCAAAGGTGCCGTTGTATCTTATCGAAATTGGTAAACATGCTTGTCAATAGATGTAGTATCATCCCGGCTCCAGACATCCCAAAACAGCTCATTCTGCCAGTTAGGCCGGAAAAGTGATGCTCAGTTTTTTTTTTGAAGAATAAGGACACATACTCCTCGACTGGTTGGAACGGGGAAAAACAGTTAACGCTGAACAGTACTGCAACACATTGCTGAAGTCGAAGCAGGCCATCGGAAAAAAGCGCAGCGAGTACCTCTCGAAATGGATAGTGCTAACTCAATTGTGGCCAAGAAGACCCTCCACCTGCTGGAAATATTTCTGTGGGAAGTCCTCAAGCATCCTCCATACAGCCCCGACATCTCCCCAAGTGATTCCCATATTTCTGGCTCTTTAAAAAAAATTACTGACAGGTCATCAGTTCGCCTGCGACAAGGAAGTGCAGAACATCGTGGAAAAAGGATCCATATGCAATCCAAGAGTTTCAACACCGAAGCAATCATTTGCTTCTTATGCTCTGAGATCAGTGCATCATTATCAGGTCACCCATTAACTGTAGGTCAAATATTCTTTGCTTAAAATATTTTGTAATTAGAATATTCGTTTGATATAACTGTACTCTCCTTTTCATTTGGGCACACCTTTTACAGTATGGGTATAAAATAAGTTAGCCTACTCGGAATCCTCTAGAGCCCAATGTAGTGAACCGATTATGATGCAAGTTGAAATGTTGGTTACTCTAGCCATGGAGGAGGGAAATCAGGAAAAAGAAAAATTAGTGCAAATTTTCACCACCAGGTGAAAATGTGGCGTCATGGAATGACAAATGGAGATTTTAAATTAGCTTTATTTTAAACTAGCTATTTTTTATCAGGCAGGGTTTTTCTATGATTACAGCATGTGTTCCTTCTCAATATCAGCCTTATTAGAAAGTATATGCAAGTTAGAAAGTCAACATACCTAGAATGGAATGGATTGATCCATTCATTACATTATATTTAATGGAAAGCTTTCACAAAAGGTTATGGTTTTAAGCAAGAAAGAACACGCACTTATGATAAAGTTGTTTTACCACAATGATAGCAGCAGTACAGCTGCATTGGGAGCATATCGTCTTCTAAAAGGACTGCGAATAGGGCCCATGTCGGATAGTGGGTTGCGATAAATGATAAAAAAAATTTAATCGACTGGCGATTTGGCTCTCCTACTAGGAAGAGGATGGCGCAAAATAGTAGATGAAGTTGTTGAGGACGTGGCTGTTGCAGTGGTCAACAGAGCTTCCTCTTCTTAACATTTTGCAAAAGTGCTCGAGCAACAGCACGCGAATTGTCCATCCCATGGTGTGTGATGCGAAAAGTCATGTGGTCCATTCTACATTGGTACCTATACAAGATTCATCTGGTACAACAGCAAAATCCTGAAGATCCCACTGAAAGTGCTGATTTTGCTTATTGTTTTCTGGCAGGGATGAATGTTGATGACTGTGGCCGTGGAATATTCTATGATCAGAAGAAGCACATTTCACCCTAGAAGGAGTAGTGAACATGCAGAACTGCCGCATATTTGGTGCCTCTCTCCACCATGATGTGCAAGAAAAACCATTGCATTCTGAATACGTGAATGTATTATGTGAATATACTAATGATTTTATTCTAGGCCCCTTTTTCTTGGAGGAAATCCTGTAAGTTGTTCTGTGACAAATGCACGGTATTGTGAACTTCTTGCACAGCATGTGATTCTGCCTTGCGAGAATGACAATGCTCGGAAACAACTATCTTCATGGATGATGGAGCACCTCCTCATATTTTTCGACAAATGAAGGAACTGCTTCGTGCCAACTTTGGAGATGTTCGTGTCATCTTCAGAAGTATTCCAGATGCGTGGCTCTGATTAGGCATACTTATTTTATAAGCACTCTCTTTACCTTGTGTTTCAAACGTTCCCGAATGTAGGAAACGACCTTCCCTGCATATTGTAATGTTGTGCAGGTTCTGAAGGAATGATAGAGAGGAGCCACTGTCTTTCAATCTCTTTTTTGCAATTAATAGAGCTCCCAGCAGTTATGAATCCCGCTATTTTTTTTTACATAAATGCAAATACGCGAATATGAGAGTGAAATAAAAGTTTAAAATAAAAAATACTAGATCTTTTATTTATGTAACCTATGATATACGGTATTAGGGCTATACCAGTACAGTGACAGTTTAAAAAGCGTTTATTGCGTGACGACAAACCAATGAAATACAGTATGCAAGAACGAGCAGAGATGGTTCACCTTTGCGTGAGAGGGGATTTGATGTTGCACCTTGCCGCCTACGAATTCTATGCCTGACATCCTGACCACTCGAAGCCTTCAACAAGTACTCTATCGACTCTGATGACATGATTTTGAGAGAAAGAAAGTGTTGCGGACAAACAACGGCAAGGTCGACCACGTACAGCGACAGGTCTTGAAACGTATATTTGCAGTGAAAGTGAAAGAAGGAAACAGAGGTGAAGGAAAAGTATGAATAATTTAAGAATAATTAAATTGTGGACAGTAAAACATACAAATATAATGTAATAACAACTCTATAGTATACACTGGATATGTGGGTAGTACTAAATATGTGTGAGTAAGAGCACCAGCAATATGCAATAGGTGTTTATATTAAAAAATTGACTACTAAGGCTTCTCAACTTGTTATCTACTACATATTTGCCTATGCCGTTATCCAAATAGGCATTAACAGAAAATGGAAATGCTTCTCATATGCGGGCTTCCATACTAATTTCCATACTTTTGCATAAACAGTTCACACAAGAAATTTCCGTAGGTAATAAGTTAAATATGGCCAATCATGCACCGCAATCGCTCCATGAAATCCAACGAGGCAATGGGCATGACGACAAAGTTCTTGATATCAAAGGAGCGCTCACTATATCCCGAGCATCGCTTATCTTAGCAGGACGGTTCGTTGCTTCCTTTAAATCACTGCCAGAAACTGCTGGAAATTTTGCACTCACGTTGTACTGAAAATTGTCTCTTCGTTCCGTTCCTCTCGCTTGCCAAGACCCGTTCTCTCAAATTCTAGCCGTCGTTTTTCGAAATTTTCCACTGACGTAATCCTCGTCATAGTCCTCTTTCCCGTGCATTCATTGGTTCTTCTTCCCGAAGATGAGGATGAAGATTCCTCAAACAAGCACATTTGGTTTCTGTTTGAAGATCGTCGTAATGAGAAGGATGATGTCACTGACGATGACGTTGCCACAGAAGAATAAGACTGATTTCTCCTCGGAAATCATCGTGACAGGTGAGCAACAAAGGGTGGCAGTTGTAGCAACAATTCGGGCTTATGACGTGCAATCGATGCGTGCCATTGCACACTTCCTTCGAATCAGCCACTCATCTGTGTGGCGCATCTTCATGGTTGAAGTTCCACCCGTTCAAGATGCAAATTCATCAAGAAATGACAGACGGTGACGAGGATCATCGAGTGCAATTTTGCGAGATAATGATGAACAGATGCCATGCAGATGCTGCGCTATCCCATCGCATTTACTTCACTGACGAATGCATGTCCACTTTGCATGTGGAGGTAAATCACCACGTTCCATTACTGGTCTGACTGTAATCCACATTGGATGGGTAAAGGCCACACTCAGCATCCTCTAATCTCATAGGCCCTTTTTCATTAATGGAACAGTGGATGGCTCCAAATACCTTCAACGGTTAGAAGACTAGATTGTTCCAGCTGTTGCTGAGGCATCAGGCAAAAACGACATCTGGTTCCACAGGATGGGGCTCCTCCCCATTACGCCATATCCGTGCGGCAGTATCTGGACGAAGTTTTTCCTAACTGCTGGAATGGCAGAAGGTGGAGCATTGAGTGACTGCCTCCATCCCCGGATCTTTCCACGCTTGACTTTTTCTTATGGAGTTTTGTTAGGCACATGGTCTTCAAGACACTCCCTGCAAGCATCAACGAACTGAAGGAAAGAATTAGGCAGTTGATGGCAAATTTCCCTTAGGTGCACACCGACTGGTGTATTACCAAGAGGTGAACAGTGAACAATTTGAGCAAATAGTGTAATCTACACGTACTGTTTCATTTGGGAATGTAGAAATTAAATAAACACATTTGAGAAACTTTGCCACTATGTAAAACTGATTTTATGTAATTTATTTTAACACTTGGTTTATTTTAGTGGTTGGCCGAACATTACTCCTGGTGTCATAGGTTAGGCTTTCTCTTCATACTGAAGGGGCAGTTTGGGAACTTTTGAAACACACGGTATTTTTCACGCACCCACAAACGAATAATTCCTCACTAATTCTTCTATTATTGGATCGGACTTCTCAGGAACCAAGGGATCAGGAATTCAAGATTAATTAAAATTGTGTTTCTCTTTTAATTGTTTCATTTTATCATTTGTTTGGAGACGTTAGAGCTCCATTCTCTCCATATCAATCTGATACACTAATTTTAACTCTGCGGATTTATAAGTGACATATATGAGGAAATGTTTTCTGAATGTTTTCTGACTGTACGTTTTTGCTACACTCAGTGTAAATATTTTGACTTTTTTCCATCATTTTAATATTAGAATTCACATATTATTGTAATCTTTTTAATATATTATTAACGTATTATTCATTTCCTTTCTAGCAATTCATTCTCATGCGAATTTATTTGTATGATTTTTATTTAAAAAATACGATTGAAAATGTTTATAAATATAACTGGAATGAGGGAAAAGCAAACATTATGTCAGACATATGCAAAATTAATCCTAAAGTGAATGCCAACATCTCTTTCGCTTATATAAAAGTAAGTTTAAATTTAAGACGATAAATAGTAAAAATTTTGTTAGAGTTTAAAATTGATAAAATAGAGAATGATAGATAAATAGAAGTTTCTGTATAATAAGAAATACACTGTCATATCACTGAACTATGACCACCCACTTAGTAATAGGAGTAGCCACCCTTTGCCACTATAACTGCTGCTAGGTGTCGTGGCATAGGTGCAAAAAGTGCGCGATATGTGTCCAGTTGTATGGCAGTCCATTCCACTTGATGCGCTGTCCACAGAGCTGCTGTGAATGGCGATCAAGGTGCTCCCACAGATGTTCGATTTGATTGATGTCTGGCCACCCAAGAAGAGAGCTCTATCAACGAAGTTATTGTTGTTATTGTTTTCCACATTAATGCCGGAGAAATATTGTTTCCATGAAAACCGATGTGGTGATGATGCAACAATATTTCCAAAATGATGCAATAATAGAAGGTGCTTTTTCCATGTAAATAGAAGAACATTTGTTTCTAAGAAGTATTAATAATTATCAAGAATTGAGTATATAATAGGCCGATATAGATACGGCAGTCTCTCTCGAGTATTGGTTAGAGAAGACAAAAAGTTATTCATGTGTTGGAAACATCTGAATAACGGGAAAGTCTACTACAGGAAATTGTTAAATTACTGAAAACAAATTTGGAGTTATTATATAACTTCTTGAGATTGTTCTGTTTACCTACAACTTAATTATCCTAGACAATGCTGGGTGCCTCTGGTAGTAGCAAATATGTAACAAACATATAATATTATATTGTATAATATTATACTGGATTTCTGTTATAATAAAAATATAGCAGGTGTCCATAATTAAGGAACCCGAATGCAAATCTGCCTACAGGCAAAACCAGTCATCGAAAAGTGTGAAATTTTGTGAAGGACGTAATGAAGGAACAGGAAATTGTTTCAGCGAAAAAAGAACATTTATGAAATTCGCCGCCAGAGGAGTTTGAATACCTGTAGTAAAAATGCAAATTTATGTGCTGTCATGCAGCAGCTATTACCAATAAAACCGAGGAACATCCGCGGAGATCCAGTGTTCAACATACAACGGCCGCCATTTAATGTGGTCACTCTTGGACCGATAATAACCGACTGATAAAAATAGCCAAAATTGAATAAAGATGCAGCAGCAGAAACTTGTGTTTATTATTGTGGTTGTTACATGTGTTTGTTATGATTGTGTTCTAATATGAACTAGATATAAAGTACTTTAATTGTATTGTTAGTAAAGTATTTTAATTAAGAATCTTTTAATTTTGGTTTAGAGAATCATCTATCTTCATTTCTGTAATACTGTATCATTATCTTCTCTTTTAAGCTCAAGTCTTTCTGCTGTTTTTTTTCAGGATCCATTACACAGTACAGTACAGTTCAGTATAGTTTGTAATATGAAAAGAGTTGAGGAAAGCAACAAACAGTGGATTAGCATGCACCCTACAGCTGTGCAGTATTGCTGCTTCTAAAGCGAATTATGGTTGCTGGCACATGGACAGTGTTTGCGAATGGTAGAATCAAAACCAAACCCTTTTTCACATGGGAATATTTTTAATCAGGAAGTGAACAAGGGTAAAGTACATGGGGAAAAACTCAGACTTGCTTTTAAAATGATAACAATAACATGAGTAGTGATCACATTAAATGATGATTTGAACATGTTCAAGTGTTAAGGCGGTTGGGAATTCTTGATTCGATAACATTAAATGAATGATAACATTAACTATGATCACATTAAACGGCACCCACTGTATGTGCCACCCACAATGACGTTAAATTCACGAGATCGCGTGTTGTTAGTGAAATAGTTTTGCCATTAATAACACATAGCTGTTCTATGGAAATTTTGAACTTTGATGATGATGCTAAAACGTCCCATGAATGCTAAAAATCTTCAGAAATTGATCGCGTAATTTAAAAAAATAGGATCACTGACAGTTCTTCCTGGCAGAGGAAGAAAACCCGTGTCTGCAGACGCATTAGAGGAGAGTAGCAGAAGATGTCAACCTCCAGTGCCTTTGGAATGTGGAGGGGGTGTCCCAAGAACTTTAAACCTGGCCACACCCACAGGTGTATTTTTAATGAAAACCCCAGCCCCCTTATTAAATATGAATTAAATAAGAATTTTAATAATCTTTTATGTGGTGGAGATGTTTTCCCATGGTGGTTATGATTTTTGAATGATATTGATAATTATAATTAAATTATAATTTTGTATATGGTACTGTCTGGCATTACAGCCTAATCCACACTTCTTTTACCAACAGGTTTTCTGTGTGCCCTGCAGTGAAGCACTCCTGACCCCTTTTCTCAGTGATCACATACAGTATGCCAAATGGATCGCAGTGAAGCCCACCGTCGCTGACCCCTTTCTGACATAACCTCGATCTGTGTTTGTTGTTGAAAGGGATAGTGGTGGGAGTTCACTGTCCCTTACTTTCCCACCCCAGTTCTTTTTATTGTCTTTGATTGATTTTCTCTCTCCAAATTTTTCTAATCATTGCTCATTTTTATTTAGTTTTTTGTGTTTTCATTGCTGTGGGTTTGTTTATTCAGACTTCATCATCATCATCATCATCATCATCATCATCATCATTATCGTCATCATGATGATCATCTTTTTACCTTTAATAGATTTTCCCCTGTTTTTAGTACATGTGATTTAAATGAAATTTTCTTACTTCATTTTACATATTTTAAACAGATTAATGCATTTAATACCTAATTCCAATACCTTTTCATGGCTTTTTTTCATTCGTTAAGTTTAAGTTAATTTATTTTTTCTTTCTTACATACAAAAGTCGAGTTCTACGATTTTTTTACGTTAATACGTTCTTATTTAATATGCTAAGTCACCTGATGGGTCATAATGTTTTTTAAAAGTGTGCAATGAACATTGACAAAAATACAAGGAGTGCATACATACATTTTTATTAATACTACTAATACTAACTATTTTTCATCTTGACTTTTTTAATTTTTGTTTACACTTTATTTACATTTAATTTTGTTTAATTACAGTATATTGACTGGCAAAGTTTTTTCAGTGTAATAAATAAAAGTTTTTGTACACTTGCTTGCTTGCAAAGTCTGGTCAATGGTCTTTTTTTCACACAGTTTTACTTTTTTCATTTGTACACGTGCAAATAATAATAATAATTAAAATTCAATTTACGATTCAAGTGCATATTTCTCATGAATTTATATCATCAAATTCACTTTCAGAATGATTTGACTGCATATTGACATCTTATTTCATGCTGTCACACTGGAGCCATTACTTTTTTCCATAGTCACTGTGTTTGTGTCTTCAGCCAACAGCTTGTTGCACTTACGCATTTTTGAGACACTTCTCGTAAAGACCCAGCTGTTTCTTGTCATGACCCTCATCACCTCTCTCATTCGTTCGTCAAGGTCATTGTATGCTTCTGAGTTTCGTTATCACTTACGTTTCTTGTGAAAAAACTATTTAGTCATCGCATTTTGGGGTCCTCGACATTCTTGTTTTTTGTGAGTACTTCGGTTTATTATTCACATTTATTAACCCTTTTTGCGACATTTTTCTTTCCCTTTTTTTCTTGACAGTTTCGTTGACCTTTGTGTTTTTATTTACACATTCAAATTTCGTGAGTGTCATTTTTACAATTGGTCAAGATTTCCGTTTCTCGATTACTTTCAACTGCTAGTTCTTTGATTCATAAAAAATGACAATGGCGAGATTTTCATTACACTATTTCCTGCGTCTTCCATATTTCACCCATCCAAATTCATCTTAAAGTAGAAGAACTGTTCAGCTGACTTTTACCATTCTATGGGCTTTTGAAGGTTATTTTCGTTTTAATAAGACAACTTTTTGCTCAAGTGCAAATACACAAAAAGTTTGGTTTTTGGTTTGATGAATGCACAATCTGTTCATTTTTTGCATTCATGAAATCTTTTCTGGTTCGTTTTTCAAATTTACGGTTACTTGAAGTGTCCGTTTTTTGATTTACCATATTTTCTTGACTGGGTATTTTGACCGGACAAAAAAACTTGCTCACCTTTAATTTTTTTGCTGTTTAATGTTTGCCAAAGTTGAATGTAAAATACAAATTAAAATAAAATTTTTTAATAATAAAAATAATAATAAAAAAATACAAAAATGCTGACTCAATAATGGGAATTTGTTTCCATTCACTCTCTGTCTGCGGAGTTTTCTCGTTCACCATTCCGCTAGTTTAAGTGGTGCCAATGATTACTTAGTATTCAACAGTATTTAAATTTGTGGCTTTATACTCTCTACCACATAAATTGTCAAAGACGAGTGCATAAAATGACTCTAAAATATGACTTCGTTTCTATTAATTAATCGCCTGACATGGTAGTTTTTGGCTGCCAATGCGGTTTTCTAACCAAAGCAGATGATAGTTAGCATCTACTAGTAATTAAAATTCAGCAGCAGATAAATACCCACTGAGTTTTTTCTTGTTACATTTCAACTTACCATCTATGCATAAAGTTCACCAGAGCTCTCACAAGCTACCAAGTTATTTTTTCTTTCGTCATTTTTGAAATTTTGAAAAGTTATTTCGTTTGATATCATGGTAGAAGTTACATCAGTATATATGGCAGTGATAGCAGATCTTAGGTCGATGGTCACAGATCCCAGAGTAAATGATAAAGGTGAGTCTTTTTTTCTCGGTTTAAGTGACTCTTTTGTTTTTACCATGTTTTATTTTCCCCCTTTTTTATTTTCTCACTGTTAGTGGCCAACATTTTTATCGATACCCTAACCTATTCAATAGCGATTGGGGTAATTGTCGTTAAGGCACTGGCTTGCACTCCCAATCATGAAAAATGAAACTGATCCATAATTTAATGATTTTTTGCTTTGACCATGGCAGGCGGCGAGCGATGGTGCAAACATCTGATCCACCAAGTGTGTTTGTTGGAGCAGTTTTTGTTCTTCTAAGTCTTTTTTACTCTAACATTGATTTTTTTCCCAAATACTACTGATTCAATCACCAAATTTTGTTTTACTTTAGTTTTAAAATTACATTGATTTTTCATGATTGTAATTACTTTATTTATCTAAATTAAACGTATTTCTTTTTATTTATTAAGTTTCAAATTATTGTTCATTTTCAAGTAAAATTGTCATCACTCCTAAAGTTTTTATCTCAATATTTACGAATTTTTAATTGGAGGGTTTGAAAGCAGTTGTCTTTACATTGATTTTAATCTTTTTAGTATTTACTGGGGAGTGTTTAAAAGCATTAAAAAAAATAATAATAATTTACAAAAAATGGGATTTGTTGAAATATAAATTACAATATGAATTTTACAGTTAGTTTGTTTTAAGTCATGAAAATATTAATAAAAACATAATTTATTTTTTTTATTACTAATCAAAAAATTTGAGTGAACATGGGGTGAATACTCACTCAGATGTTGTGTAACTGTTAGGGAAACTTATGGATAATGCACCCTCCCTCGCAAAATGCTTTTCGATTGTCGTTTAATAGATTTTTATCATGGGATTTGTTGTGTAAAGTTGTGTTTACCTTATTACGCATAAAATTCAGTGGAATTGAAATGGTGAGTGTCAGTTTCTCACTTTTTCCCTGATTCCTGACGAGATCTTCAGGCATCAGGGTGCAAAATTTCTATGGCTCTATGGGTTGGAATTTTGCCCCAGCCACCTCTAGTTTTTCAATGTGTATGTCAGGGCCATACCTGTCGACGATTTCGTCTGTCCACTAGCCTAGGTTAAGGCCTCTGGGTAACAAATCTCTTTCTGTCGGCTCCAAGAAAATGATATCGGTATCGGCTTATTTTACTTGACATCCGAGTCATTTCAGGACTTTGTATAAAGCCGTTCTGCCGTAAGCCATTACAAATGCGGCGATCTCAGGATTACCTTTCTCATGTGTCTTCGGATGGGTTGTCTTATACGATATAAGAAGGAGTTCCTCCGATACGATGTAGACATCAACCACCTTGATCGATGGCATGTTGAAGAGGTGTTAGAACTCCTTGTAGCTGTCGATGAAAATGCTGGATGTCTTATTATTCACTTGCATCCCTAAAAATCCCCACAAAATATTTAAATAGAATTTACAAATCAAATAAACAATTAAAAATAGTAACTCTGTACTCTTAAAGAATTTACAAATTCACCTTAACCCTGGGTTATTTTCGAGACGTGAGGGATTGAGCTCGATTCTTTCTCGCTCCCACATAGCCTGAATAAACACTGATCATTCACTTTCTGTTTGTACATACACAGGCCAGCTTGAGGCCTGGATCTTACCCCCGATGAACATATTCACGTACTTCGCAAAAAGTGGGCTTGACCAGTCTTGGGGTCATATGTGAATTTTTGGTGGTAGTGCCAGACCTCGTACACCTCTATGATTGCCTATTCCTCTTCGCATGCTATGTAAAATTCTGGCGTGCACCAAACAGTCATCAACGAGCACTCGTCATTGGTATGATGGCAAATAGAGCAAATGTTCCGTAGCGCACATCCAACAGAGCGGAAAAATAATTGGCCATTACTGAGGTATGGGAGCACCGTTATGAATAGAACTTTTGGTGGTACTACCGTTGCCCTAATCAACCTAAATTACGCACCTGGGGGTGAGATCGAAATCACAAATAATGATTTCAGGGTGATGCTGCGGATATGAGCAATACTTATTCAACCACGGATAAAGAGAGGTGAAATTCAGGTAGGACAACCTCTCTGTATTTGTTGATTCACAGAGCCCTGCCAAGAAATTCTCAGTTCTCCTCCCGTGAAATGCATCACGTGGCGCGATGTGGGAATTTTTGTTCAATCTATAAATTTTAACAGAATTGAGCTAAAACTTCATCGCGTTTCATGCTGGCATTAAATTCACATTCCCAGATAATGTTGAGGGAATGGTCTGGCAACTCATGCTTCAAATAATGCAGATGGTCTAACGTACACTGATAATTTTTAGCGTTAGTCAGATGAATTTGCACCCACAATGCGTTTGCGTGGTTGCATTTCGGGCAAGAGTAGCAATGACACCTGAGAAATTCATACACAACCTTTCGATCAGGTGCCCAACCGTCCACGAAATACAGACTGAATTGTTTTTCCAGCCCATTCAGAGCTGAGTAAATTCGGGTGTTCAGGGACTTCATCTGCTCCCAGACAAGCCATTGCAATGCTTTTCGGCTCTGTTGGCTGCAGTTCACATAGCCCCCTCGAGGAATGAAGCCCATCGTGATGCGGGTCAAGGAATTTATCTAGAAGTACTTTATTCGAGAACCCAGCAATGTTGAGGCTGGATTGAAATGGGTGGAAGCCTGTGAACGAGCGCATGATGTTGGCAAACTTCAGGCAACTCTCACGAAGCAGCACGCTTGCAATTCACCATAAGGTCCCAGCTAGGACCAACATGCGACTTTTCAGTAGTGTTTCAGCGCTCAAACTCCCTGAAAACACTTCCCTTCATTTCAGACAAGGGGCAAGGGGTAAAGACAATGGAGGAGGAGAGGTGGAGTTGGCACCCTGCACACACATCGACACGCTTCACCTCAACTGAAAATCCGTCCAGTTGACCGCTCGAAGCTTTCGCTGAAGTGATAGCAAAGATGGGGTGTGCAGGGTGCCAACCCCACCTCTCCTCCTCCATCATCTTTAACCGATCGTCTTCAACAACAACACTCAAAAGAAAACTTATCTGTGTGGAAGATGCTCGTTGTGTGTGGGTCAACACGCCTGAAAGGTTAAATTTTCCTACGTTTGTTGTAAGAAATTTAACTGATTCTTCAAAGGGGAATCTTGCTACGGTACTCACCTCAACTCGAGTCGGTCTGCCGAAGCCTGCATTTCCTTCCATCGTTTTGTAAAATGCCAAAAATTCTATATAGTGGCGAAAAGTCACGTGTGCGACAGCCTCTACTGCTTTCGTTGTCCTGGGCACACGAGCAGGAGCTGTGTTATGTTCTTACAGATAAAGAGCGTCCTAACTCTAAGAAACAGACATCAGATGCTCAGAACTGCCGGAAACTCATGTTCTACAACGACACAAACACAAGGGATGACCAGCGAGCTAACGGGAGTGCATGCTGGTGCCTCCGCGAAGATTACTCCTAAAACCGAGTAAAAAGAGGCTCACTGTTATTATTTTTCCAGCCATCTGTGATCATCGACCTGTGATTTGCCATCGCTGTCGTACACATTGCTGTAAATTCTGCCATGATGTCGAATGAAATAACTTTGAAAATTTAAAAAACAGCGACGAAAGAAAAAATAACTTGGTAGCTTGCAAGAGCTCTGGCAAACTTTACGCAGTGCTGGTCAGTTGAAATTCAACAAGAAAAAGTTCGATGGGTATTTATTTGCTGCTGAATTTTAATTACAAATAGGTTCTAGCAATCATCGGCATCGGTTCGGAAACCGAGTTGGCACCCAAAAACTACCTTGTCAGATGATGAATTAATAGAAACAAAGTCACATTTATAATCATTATTTGCACTTGTATTTGACAATTTCTGTGGTAGAGAGTAAAAAGCGACAAATTTATTTACTGATAGATGCTAAGAAATCATCGGTGCCACTTTGACGAGCGGAATGGTGGATGAGAAAACTCAGCAAACAGAGAGTGAATGGAAACATAGTCGCACTATTGAGTCAGTTTTTGTATTTATTCTTATTATTATTGTTATTAAAATTTTATATTTTAATTTACATTTTACAATTGCTTTTTGCAAACATTAAACAGTAAAAAAATAAAGGTGAATAAGTTTTTTTGTTGGGTCAAAAAAGCCAGTAAACAAAATTTGGTAAATCGAAAATTTGGTAAATCGAAAATTTGGTAAACAAAATTTGGTAAGTAACCGTGAATTTAAAAAACGAACCATGAAAGATTTTGTGCATAGCAAATAATGAACTGACAGTGCATTCATGAAACGTTTTGTGCATTTGCACTCGAGCAAAAAGTTGTCTTATTAAAACGAAAATAACCTTCAAAAGCCTGTAGGGTGGTAAAATGTGAAAAAGTAATGGCATCTGTATTGACGCCATTGAAAAAGATGTCAATATGCAGTCTAGGCATTGTGAAAGCGAATTTAATGACAAAAACTCATGAGAAATATTCACTTGAATCGAAAATTGAATTATTATTATTATTATTTGCACGTGTAAAAAGTACAACCGTCTGAAAAGAAACCAAAAAAAAAAACAAAAAAAAACAATATAAAACCCAGTGAGTGACCAGACTTTGCAAGCAAGCGAACGAGTAGAAATACTTTATTTACAAAAGCAGTGAAATTCTATTTATAGAAGAGTTTATTGCTCTTGAAATTCAAAAAACAGCATTAGTATACTTGCATTATTAATTGTGTTTCGCTCCAAATATTTGTTTTCAAATAAAAGTTTCTAAGAAGGAAAACATTAATAAACAAAAAATACATTAGAAATTAACTAGAGAATATGTTTAGTTATAAAAAATTAAAAAAAAGTAAAAAATGTCTTTTACATCAAATTATTTTAGTAAAAAAGTTGGTGGCAGTCCCAGAGACCGTACGTCCTATATACGTGAATCTAGGGAAGAAATCTTGGATTATGATACACTGACTTCTAGAAAGATCCAAGTTGGGAAAATACAGGAATGGTCATTTGTTTCTTTTAAAACAATAAGAAGATACTCACGAAAATGTACTGATACGGTCTCTGAGACCACGTGCCACTGCTGGAGTGCTAATCTCTTTATCAAACATCCAGACGACTAGCAAAAAATTATGTGCCTGGAAAGGAAAGAGAGAGACCGAGTATTGGTAAGAGAAACTGTGGTGCTAATATAGAAAAATCTATATGGGCATTGGAAACATCTGAACAATGGGAGTTTTGAATAGGGCAACAAAAACTTCGGTCTAAAGTATCCAATGATGTTCCCCAGTGGTGAAAATGAATATTAAGAGGTAACTAAAGTCATGGTTAATCACCTAGAATTCCTGTTTTTCGTATTTTCCTTAAAATGGATAGCCCCTTCGCTCTGATTTGTATTGATTGGGTTATGATTTAACCAAGTTGGAGTTATAATTTAACTTCTGGAAATTGTTCTGCTTACCTGTAAGTATAATTATCCTGGGCAATGCCAGGTTCTCTTCAAGTCTTTTCTTTCTATATATATAACTAGCAGAGGTACCCGGCATTGCCCGAGATAATTACAAATGTAGGTAAACAGAACAATTTCAAAAAATTAAATTTTAACTCCCAATTGGTTAAATAATAACTCAATCAATACAATGCAGAGCAAAGGGACTATACATTCTATGAAAAATATGAAAAACAGGAATTCTAGGTGATATACTGGGACTAGATAATTAAACTCAAGTTTTTTTTGCTCTTGACGTAGAAGCTCTTGCTCTATTCTAAACTCCCGTTGTTCAGATGTTTCAAATGCCCGTATAGCCTTTTCTGTTTTGGTTGCAGAGTTTCCCTGACCAAAACTCATCTTTTCTCTTTCCTTTCCAGGCACATAAATCACGATAGCGAGCTCAAGGGAGACATGCGTGATTCTTCTGCCTCATCAATAGATGCTGCCTTCATAATGTTCTGTCATTCCATCAGTATTCAATGCTCATTATTAATAATTCATGGAAACGAACTTTCAATCATCATATGATGAAATTCTTAGTTTCCAAAATATACACATATCCACAGAATATATTCAGAATGGATTTTTATGAAATGTTTGGATCTGATGAACACGCTTAGAATTAATACAGTAATAATTCATAATGAAAATTCGAAAAAGAAATGTTTAAAGGCTCACAATGGATGGACCTCTCCAAGGATGCCACTACTTGTCCAAATAATTTCTTAAACACGTAATCTAACTTTAGATTTACACTTGATGTTATTGCAATTCCCATGCTTCTCTCGATGACTTAAAGCAGAGCTTGGCCATTCAACTCTTTGTGTGTTCTAGCAATCGCATTTCTTCTATTGATGTGCTTATTATTTGCTCAATACAGCACGGAGCTAAAGAAGTAATTCCTCTGTCGTCTCTCCACTCTTTCTCAATAGTCTGCTAACTCTCCATTATCTCCAGATATTGATCAAGAAATTGTTAAATACCAAGAAATCTCTTTTCTAAGAATAGCCTGAATAACAGGAATTCCATGCATTTTTACTACTTGAAATTTATTTATATTGCACAAAGTTTGCCTTTCATTGTTGGTCATGAGATATATATTGTTGATACTGTTTAGTGTTGGTGCGTTGCGTTTTGACATCAAATTACAAATGAAATTTATCTATATTGTAGAAACTTTTATTTGCATTGTTGGTCATGAGATATATTTTGTAGGTCCGTACAGAGTGTTAGTGAATTGCGTGTTGATACCATTGTTGATAACTATTGTTGCACAAACTTTGCCTTGCATTGTTGGTCATGAAATATTTCTTATTAATATGTCCTTCTATAACCATGAATATCGATTTTTTATCGATAAATAATATTTTTTCGAAATCTGAGGTAGACAGTGACCTTTCTTATACTTTGATGGTCAATCATGTAAAATTTAATCAAGATCAGATTAAAACTGTAGATTTTTAAAAAAAAAAAAAAAAAAAAAACCACAAACCCACAAACAAACAAACATCCTTCTCCTATCTATATATATAACTAGCAGAGGACCCGGCGTTGCCCGGGAGAATTACCCTTGAAGGTAAAAAGAACAATTTCAAAATATTAAATTATAAAAAAACACAAGAAAACGCTTAGAATTAATACAGTAAAAATTCTTAATGAAAAATTCCCTACGAAAAAAATTTTTTTTAAGGCAACAGTAGATAAACCTCTCCAAAGATGCACCTCTCTTGCTCTATTTGAAACTCCCATTGTACAGATGCTTCAAACGCCCATATTGCTTTTTCTGTTTTAGTTGCAGAAATTCTTTGACTAATACTCGTTCCTTCTGTTTCCTTTCCAGACAGATAAATTATTGCCAGTCATCTGGATGTTTCATAGGGAGCTCAAGGGAGACACGTGTGACTCATTTTTCTCCTCAATAGATGCTGTGTTAGTAATGCTTTGTAACTGCAACGTCATTTTATGCTCATTAATAATAATTCTTGTAACATTATCATCATCTCAGTTTCGAGAATATTCACATTCACACAGAATATAGGCAAAATGTATTTTTATGAAATGTTCGGATCTGCTGTGCTACCAAATAAGCTAGCTGAAAACCCCGGCGAGACCCTTTGCTTTTTTTTTTTTTTTCTTAAATTTTGAAATATCTTTAAAATAAACAGACGAAAACGCTTAGAATTAATGTAGTAAATATTCTTAATGAAAATTCGATAAAAATTTTTTTAAAAGTTCACAAGGGATGTACCTCGTCAAGGATGCCACTGCTAGTCTAAATAAATTCTTACTTACGTTATCTTACTTTGGATGTACTCTTGATGTTGTTGCATTTCCCTTCTCTCGATTTCTTGAAGGAAAACTTGGCCATTCATCATTTCTGTAGTCTAGCGGTCGCCAATTCTTTTATTTACTTGCTTCCCATTTGCATGGACTAAAGAAGTGCCTCTGTCGTCTTTTCACTCTTTCTCAATAATCTGCTAACTTTCCATTATCTCCAGTTATTAATCAATTTGAAAGATTTTCAAGAAATTGTTAAGTACTAAGAACTCTCTTTTCTAAGAAAAGCCTGAATAACAGGAATTCTATGCATTGTTACAAATTTTGCCTTTCAGTGTTGGTCATGAGATATATATTGTTGGTGATGGTACATTGCGTAGTGATGGTGCATTGCATGTTGACACCATTGTTGATACGTGTTCGGGAAAACTCAGATTTTTTATGTAAAAATAAATATAATTTAAGTTTCTATTTTTATTATTCTTTAAGTTTTTTTACTGTTTTGCAGACAGTGATTGTTGAGTATATATTGTTTTAATAAATGTTAATTAAAAAAATCTCTAGGTGATTATCACTGTCTGCAGCTAGTTGTCCCTCGCGAATAATTTTCGTGATCACGAGGATGTGTGTCCCACTATTGTTGATGTTCTTTCCGTGGTTATTGTTTTGTTTTTTAATTTCAGACAGACCACTTCCAGCTTCTGGCTTGACCAGTCGTCCCTCCTTGTGGTCCTCCACGTCATTCCTAACCTGCAGCATGGCGTTCTACTCCCATTTATCATTTTCATTCCCATGCTCTGTGAATTCCTTTTACCCTGCCGTTCGATGTTTAGTTTTTTATTGAATTTCTCACTTTCTCGCGGCAACCATGGTCCTTTATCGAGCAGCATTGTTTTGCGGGTTACCCCATAAGGTAATAATAAAATTTCTTTTAATGCTATTTCAACAATAACGCGAACAAGGGACGCCATGCTGCACAATTTCGTTTTTTATTCCCCATTAATAATTGATTATCATTTCGCAATCTTTCTTTAGACATTTAATAGAAATTTGAAATTTCTTTTCCTTATACTTTATAAGGAATTGGTCTGTCTCAATTCTTTTTTATATTTAAAGTTAATTCGCTCAATGTAGCGATTAATATTTCTTGTTACAGTGTTTTGCTGTATTTATGTATTTCTTTATTGTATTCCGAGAAATATTTTTTCTTTTTTAATTGAGATCGCAATGCCTATTCCTCAATTAAATCATATTGTATAGAACATTCTTTTGTATATAATATTTTGATATTTTATAAATAAATATTGCATTTTTTAAACCAAAATAAAAGTCTTTTAACGAGCCACGTTCATTCTTAAGTTTCGGGGTTTCCTTTAAAGTAACACCCCTTAAATATTATATTATTTTGCTTCCCCCTCTGAACAATACTTATTGTTGCACAAACTTTGCCTTGCATTTTTGATCATGAGATATTTCTCATTAATATATCCTGCCGTAACCATCAATATCGATTATTTATCGATAATTATTATTTCTCCGAAATCTGAAGTAGACATTGACCTTTCTCAAACGAACCCACCCACAAACAAACATCCTCCTTTTTATATATAGATAGAAGAAGGATGTTTGTGGTTTTGTGGGTTTGTTTGTTTGTTTGTTTGTTTGTCGGTTTGTTTATTTTGTTTACAAATCTACAATTTTATTTCGTTTTTGATGAAATTTTGCATACTTGGCCTTTAAAGCATGATGAATGTCACTGTATACCCCAGATTTCGAAAAAATAATAATTATTGATTTAAAAAAAATCGATATTCATGGTTATGGCAAGGCATATTAATGAGAAATATCTCATGACCAACAATGCAATGAAAAGTTTGTACAACAATAGGCATCAACAATGGTGTAAACACGCAATGCACCAATATTATGTTTAGATCAACAATATATCAGGTTCTTGCAAAAGTTTTTTCCGGATTTTTGTTCAAACACAAAAACGATCGTACTTGAATGACATATTCAGCTCATGCAGATGCTGGGCAATGGTTGAAAAATGAACCTTGAACTGTTCTGCTAGTTCCATCGTTGTTATATTGTGATCTTCATCATTTGCTTGGCGTAGATCACCATTTGAAATAATGATTGGCCGACTAGAGAGGTGCATCTTGAAGAGTGCTATCTCTGCGTCTGAACAAGCGATACCATTCTTCTATTGTATGTAAACTAACAGTGCCATCACCTAAACGTTAGCAAATGTTTCGGTGACATTGCGCAGCACTGACCTTTCCAGAATACTCGTAGAAGATTATTGCTCAAATATTGTCGAATGACAGGTCCATTTCAGACCGTTGATGGCTCTCACAGATGTATAGTCAGATAGTTGATTCTTGGATGTAATATAGCAAAGATACTCAGGAATCGAATGCAATAATTTTTTTGAAAAAATATGAACACCCCCTTCAGAAAATGAGCTCTTCTTGGGCATGAGTTCTAGAAACAGAAGACACTTTTCCAACAATCTGATCTATTTTTTTACAATATAGATAAGTTTCAATTTGTAACTATGCATAGAATTCCTCTTAATCAGGATTTTCTTAGAAAAGAGAATCCTTAGTACTTAACAATTTCTTGAAAATCATTAAAAATCATGTGTAACTGGAGATAATTGAGAGTTAGCAGACTATAGAGAAAGAGTGGAAAGACGACACAGGAAGCACTCCTTAATATTTCCGTGTTGTATTGAGCAAATGGTAAGCAAGTAAATAGAAGAATCGGCGACCGCTAGACTACACAAAGTGATGAATGGCTGTCACGTTCGTTCATATGCTAGGATAGGTCGTTAACCTTTAGCAGAACCTTATCCCTCCAGAAGGTAGCATCAGACGTCGAGAGAAAAGAAAAAGGCGGAAAACGTATTACGATCAAATATATTTAATGATTCCATTTAAATAGAATGATACACGATAATGAAAGTGAGTAAATTTCAATTAATAAAAGATCCCTGCGGACTTTACAATTGTTGGTTTCAGGCCCGTCCTTGGGTATTGGTACAATCATACGTACGGCGATGGTCCTTTCCGGGCCGACTTGTAACCGACCGTTACGTGGCAGTGGCTCTGAAGCGTGGTGAGAAATATGAAGATTGGTAGGAGACTCTGGACATAGCTATATAAGAGCACGTTGACCCTATCAGGTTTGGTAGCTTGGATGAGTTATCTGCAACGATCGAAAACAGAAAACTATTAAAAACTGAATGAAGTCTAATACTACCGGGAACGCCGAACTGTGTGCTTCCCCACCGAATAGAAGAAAGTTAAGAAAGTTACGAGTTAATGGATTAACTAGGCACTTAGATGCTAACTTATCCTCTAGGACACACTTATCCTCTTCAGCGCGGTCGCGACTTGCCGCATTAGAGACTCGTATTAATTTATTTTCTAATAACTCACTTATCGTCCTTTCGACGTCAGTTTCCTCTTCCTGTGATAGCTTGAACAGCGGCGTGTTTATAGGCCTGGCACTCGTGATCATCTTCAAAGTATGCTGCATTGTGCTTTTGGGCGGTATTCCGGGTGGCAGCCTGTCAGGGAACAGCTTCTTAAATCTACAAATTAGGTTTTTAAATAACAGATGCATGTCTTTAAATGCAATAATAAATTTTTGATAAGATACTTTATCTTGCCTTTTTAGGAACACTGCATAAGCTAGTGCCTCCGGTTCTCGGATCAGTATGTTCATGAACTCGAGAGCGGAGATTTCTTCAACTTCGTCCTCGGGGTACGTCCATTTGCTTAAATGAAGCTTTTTCCCGTTACGAATAACCGTACATTTCTTTGCAGCCCAATGAACTATCGGATGTTCATTGTACAACGACGGCATTCCTTACACTACATCATAGCTTCTGATTGGCAATATGCTGAAGGTAACATCTCCTTTATATTTGCCGCTGCTTACTTGAATGGCTTCAGTCTCCCCAGTAATGTCCCACTTTTGTCTATTAATCAATGAAGCGTGCCTTTTAACTTCAGGGAGCTTGATGACAGCCCCACTTTTCCTAGCAAAGTTTTCATCAATAAAATTTTCCTCTGCTCCAGAATCGATTAAGATTTTCGCATTTGTGTTTGCTGCTTTCCCTTTAATAATTACAAGGTTTCTCTTCCCTTAACCGGTGAAATTCGCCTGTGGTTGCCTTGCCTTTTTTTGGTATATTTTTGTTTTACAGTTTTTCCTGACGTGTCCTTCCCTTCTGCCCTGGAAACAAATTATTTTCCTTTTCTTAATTTTACTGGGTCCCGCTGTTATAGTATCGAGCTTCATAGGGATTTCTTTTTCTTCCGTTGACCCCATGATGTCATCCTGTGCCTGATACCATTGTTCCAAATAATTAATTGCTTCTAATACTGTTCCATACTTCTTCATTCTTAAGGTGATCTTAAGGTGCTGGGGCAAATCTTCGATAAGCCATAATAATTTATCGAATTCAGATGCCTCCTGGATTCCTCCTAGCATTCTTTTAAATCGGCCTAAATATTCTTGCAGGTCCCCTTTCTTAACTTTTAATTTCCAAATGTCTCTACGTAATTTGATTTGTGTATGACCTCTTTTGTAGGTTAAGAGAAATTTCTCTTCGAATTCCTTCCAGATCATTGCGGGATTTTGAGTAATGTGGTCTGCAATCCAATCCAAGGCGTCTCCCTGCATGGCCCCTGGTAACAACTGCACACAACCGTCTAAAGCTAGGCTTTTGCAACCACGTTAAACTTCTTCAGGAAGTTTTCCGCATCTTTTTTCTTCTTTCCCTCAAATATGGGAAACGGTACGGCTTTTAATGCTTCGAGGTCTACTTTCTCTTAATGTCTACTCTTCTTACCACTCCATCATCTTCTTTCTTCCGACTGAACTCTGTATCTCTCCACTTCTGGTAATGGCGTTTTTTTCCTTTTAGCATCTCCACACTCTCCTTGTACTTCTCCTCTTTGCCTTAGATGCTGAGTTCCTATTTTGAAGAAAGCAAGAACATGAGAACAATATTATTTTTCTTAGCAATGGAAGCTTGCTGATCGTCCGCTAATTGTCCATAAATCGTTACGTGGCTTCTGCTCTAAGCACCCCTTCCTGTCACGTTCTTTCATATGCTAGGACAGGTCATTAACCTTTAGCAGAACACTATCCTCCCCAGACGCTAGCATAAGACACAGAAGAAAAAGGCCAAAAACGTATTACGTTCAAATATATTTAATGATTCCATTTAAATAGAATGATACACGGTAATGAAAATGAGTAAATTTCAATTATTAAAAAGGTCCCTGCGAACTTTACGTTTGTTGGCTTCAGGCCCGTCCTTGGGCATCGGTACAATCATACGTAGTGCGATGGTCCTTTCTGGGCTGACTTGTAACCTACCCGTATGTGGCAGTGGCTCTGAAGCATGGTGAGAAATATGAAGATTGGTAGGAGACTCTGGACGTAGCTATACAAGAGCATGTCAACCCTATCGGGTTTTGGAGCTCGAATGAGCTATCTGCAATGATCGAAAAGAGAACACTATTAAAAACTGAATGAAGTCAGATAAGTCTAATACTACCAGGCATGCCGAACTGTGTGCTTCCCCGCCGAATAAAGAGAGCTAAGAAAGTTACGAGCTGATGGATTAACTAGGCACTTAGATGCTAACTTATCCTCTAGGACACATTTACAGGATAGGATGACCGTTGAAGCCAAGCGCGACACGCAGCTTGAGTACTCAGCGCGGTCACGGCTTGCGATAGGTAGAGTGACGGGCGAATCTATCCGTTCCACATCCGGCCTAGAGGATGTCGCCTTTGACAACTGACTGCGTTGATCTGGACCGCTGGGTAGATGCGAATGGCTGCGGACGAAAAAGCTCTAGAGAATGCCTATTCTCCGAATTGCCTTGGTTCTGCGTCTGTAAGGACAAGGCACCAATCTCTTCGGAACCACGATAGCTCTGCTCACTGTCGGGTGCTGCTCGTCCTCAGGGGTAGCCGAACTATGACCTCGTTTCACTACGGTGGGGTCGGTTAAAGGAATGCTCTTGGTGTTTGCAAAGTAACTTAATATTGGCACTTACCTGACGAGAAGCCTTAACACACATAAACTCCTTCGGGGAATGGTGGGACTCACGCAGCCTCCGTCTTCTACTACGATGGGGTTGCCTCTCCATATATCGGATTACGATACGCGGGCGAAGTCCCGAGGAAGAGGCTTGAGCACGATCTTTCTTTTCTTCGGCCGTATGTCTACGATTCGATTCCGGGGGTTGCGTCGTTCGTCGCGGCTTCTTCGGTGGCGAGCTGCTAGAAAGGCGAGTTCTTAAATAGCAATTATTCGTATAAATATCTAAGGAAGGTTGCTTACGGTTCGTCTGGGGCCTATGCTTGATTCCTGCTAGGTCCTGGAAACCATCCCTTCTGTTGGCTTAACTCGTCTCGAAAAGCTTTGCTTCTGCCTCGATTAAGTGTGGAGTGGGCCTTTCTATTTGGCCCGTTAATTAATCGTTTTTGAATATGACTCCTATCAGCGAATTGGCGTCGAGCATCCTGTCACTCGAACCTTCGGACTCGCTTAAAAAATTGCCCAGGAAGAGAGAAGGTGTTTTTCCATTCCTCCTCCCAACAATTTGCTGACCCTGCTCTCCGTCACTTAACCCGCGAATCTAACTTTGTCTGATCACTTCTCTTGGCTGATCTCGCCTGAGAGAAATGATCTGACAATGGCCAAGTTTTGCTTCAAGACATCGAGAAAAGAGTAAGAATTGCAACAATATCAAGTGTACATCTAAAGTAAGATTACATGTAAAGTATGAAATTATTTACAAAGGTCCATCCATTGTGAGTCTTTAAAAATTTTTTTTTCAAATTTTCATTAAGAATTTTACTGTGTTAATACTAAGCGACAGGATAATAAGCATAGATTCATGATGCAGTGACAGGACATTAATAAGGCAGTGTCTATTGATGAGGAAAAGGCTTCACGTTTGTCTCCCTTGAGTTCACTATCAAACGTCCAGACGGCTGGCAAAATTGTATGTGTCTGGAAAGGAAAGAGTAAAAAACAGTATTGGTCAGAGAAACTCTGCAACTAAAACAGAAAAAGGTATACAGGCATTTGAAACATCTGAACAACGGGAGTTTCGAATAAAGCAAGAGGGTATAAGAGCTTCTACGTCAAGGGCAAGAAAAGAAGAGTTTAGATAAAGTCCCGGTATATCACCTAGAATTCCTGTTTTTCGTATTTTTCGTATGTATGTGTTGCATTGATTGAGTTATTGTTTAACGAATTGAGAGTTATAATTTAATTTTTTGAGAATGGTTTTTTTTACCTACAAGTGTAATTATCCCGGGCAACGCTGGGTACTTCTGCTAGTCTATTTACCTCAGATTTCGAAAAACTATTATTGAAAAAAATCGATATTCATGTTTATGGCAAGGCATAATAATGAGAAATATCTCATGACCAACAATGCAAGGAAAAGTTTGTGCAACAATAGGCGTCAACAATGGTATAAACTCACAATTCACAAACGCTCTGCACGGGCCAACAATATATATCTCATAACCAACATTGCAAGGCAAAATTTTTGCAATATAGATAAGTTACAATGCGTAGAATTCCCGTTATTCAGGCTTTTCTTTGAAAAGAGTTCTTAGTACTAAACAATGTCTTGAAAATCTTTAAAAATGATCAGTAACTGGAGATAATGGAGAGTTAGCAGACCATTGAGAAAGAGTGGAAAGATGACAGAGAAAGCAATCCTTTAGCTCTGTGCTGTATTAGGCAAATGGTAATTAGAAGAATCGGCGACCGCTAGACTACACAAAGTGATAAATGGCGAATTTTTGCTTCAAGACTTCGAGAACAGAAAAGGAATTGCAACAACATCAAGTGTACATTTAGAGTAAGATTACTTGAGTAAGAAATTCTTTAGACTAGCAGTGGCATCTTTGGAGAGGTCCATCCATTGTGACTTTTTAAAAAAAAAATTTCGAATTTTCAAATTTTCATTTAGAGTTTTTACTGTATTAATTCTAAGCGTTTTCGTGTGATTATTTTGGGGTTATCAACTAGCTTATTTGGTAGCACAGCAGATTCAAACATTTCATAAAAATACATTTTGACTATATTCTGTGGGAAGGTGTATATTTTCGAAACTGAGATCCTTGCTGCCTTTGCGATGACTGAACGTTCGTTTCTAAGAATTATTGATAATGAGCATAAAGTGATGATGCATTGTTAGAACATTAATAAGGCAGTGTCTATTAATGAGGCAAAGGAGTCACGCGTGTGACACATGAGTTCTGTATCAAACATCCAGACGACTGGCAAATATTTATGTGTCTGGAAAGGAAAGAGAAAGAACGAGTATTGGTCAGAGAAACTCTGCATCTAAAACAGAACAAGCTATACGGGCCTTTGAAACATCTGAACAAAGGAAGTTTTGAATAGTGCAAGGGGGTATAAGAGCTTCTACGTCAAGGGCAAGAAAAATTGAGTCTAAAGTATCCTTTTATGGTCTGCAGTGGTGAAGCAAGTCAAGAATAAAGATAAAGTCCCGGTATATCGCCTAGACTTTCTGTTTTTTGTATTTTTCGTAGAATGGAAAGTTCCTTTGCTCCATGTTGTATTGATTGAGTTATTATTTAACCAATGATTTTTGAGATTGTTCTCTTTACCTCCATGTGTAGCTATCCTGGGCAACGCCGTGTACCTCTGCTAGTTATTTAATATTAATTGATGTGTTAGGTTTTTTTCATTTGTATTAATTCATTGTTTTGATATTTTTACTCCTAACAAAGTTTTGCTGGATCGCGGGACAATAATGCTGCCACCACATATTGTGTGCTTGTCTAGTGTTGCGTCATATTACGCATGAGCGTAACGGACAAAAAAGACAGGCCCTGGCGCGGAAGTCACCTGATCATCCTAGGCTGAATAACAATGTAACCCTCGTTGTTTCCATCTTGGAATTTAAGAATAAGTATTTTTTTCGTTTGTTAAAACAATGAAGGTTGGACTGTTGATCAGACTACCATGGTCAGGTGACTTTTCCGCGCTGGGGCCTGTCTTTTTCGTAGGCTACGACGCATAAGTTAATTTTTAAAATTTTATTCTTGGCTTTTTCAGCATTCCGGTAGCTTTTCTCTTTGGACAAGGTTGTGGGACTTGGGTTTGTTTAAGAATGAAACGTTGAGATAGCTCCCGTGGGAGTGTTCCATTGGAAAGGCCTAAGTGACTCAATGTAGTCAAACTTGGAGGTTAAGTTTATTCCAAGCAGCCTTTGGTATTATTTGGGGCAAATAGAAGAATATTCGTGTTGCCTAAGTACTGGAGCCACAATTAATTGCTGTAATCTGTAGATTATCAAGTTGGAGATTTTTCTTCTTGCTTTGGAACGCCGGCCGTCTCACTTGAGGGACGCATTCCACGATTAGATGTTTACCTCGGATTTCTAGATATTTGAGAATATTTCAACCGTGAATTAAAGCGGACTGCATATTGGCTTTGATTGACTCTCGATATATTATATTTTTACATTTCTTTTGTCCTTTTAATTGTTTATTGCATGGTCTGACGATTTGGAAAATAACTCGTCCTGAAGCCTGTTTAGCCCACCACGGGATATTGATATAATTGCTGACCTATTTTTTCAATTGAAAAATCATTACCTATGCTTGGAGAGCATCTCCATTTCATAATTATTATTATTTGCTGACCTGTTTATTTTCAACGGTGTCTTCATTATTAATAACTTGTCTTTCAATTGGCTTTTGCGTAGTGAACCTGGTCTGTTCCCTTCTGTGACTGAAGAAACTGAACCCGTGCAAGCACGTTTTAGATCGAACGCATCGACAGCTCAGTTTTGTTATCCAGCGAGCTGTTTGTCTTTTAGTAATGAATACAATAATGCAGACGTGCTTGTAAAACAATTTCTTGCGCGTTGTGCAAATTCGAATTTTTACTATTTCTTCACCTCATAGATATTTGTAAATAAAAATATTCATTCAGAATTTCTATATCTTGTGAAATAAAAGCCTATACGTGAACGTCTGGGAACCATTTTAACCCTGGCCCTGTGCCTTTCTTTTCTTTCATGTTTAATTTCTTTGGTGTGTGAACGCCACCAATCCTTGGCATCACAACGGTAAGACTTACTGAAATTAATTCTGATTTCAACGAATGGTCTTTAAAATACGTAAAATTAGTGATACATTTTCCTTGGAATTTATCAGCGTTCTTTACAGATGGACATGGTCAGATGAAGTTTTGTTAGCTTTAATATTTGTGTTTACAGATAAAATTTACCAGTTAAGATATTCTATCCCGTTTTTATTGTTGTATTCAACCGACTGCAAACTGTGGGCTTTATTTACGAGATATTAACTCGGGTAAATTTTTCTAAACATTATTGAAAGTGATATTTAACGATTATACTAATTAGTGAAAGTGAACTTTCCCAACCTCAAATAATGATTTGAAATCGTCTCTTTTTAATCGGACGAGTATTTATTTTTCCTGAAGCAGCTTGTCTAATTATGTATTTTATATTTTCTTACTTTTCAAAATCACTTATCTGTTAGGGTCGCGGGGGCAGCAGCCCTATGGAGGATGTCCAGCGTTCGCGATCTTCCGCCATCTGGCGCATGTCCTCCCTGGTAACACCCGAGCGACTCGAACCCAGATTCTCCATGTAGTCTTGCCAACTGGTCCTAGGCCTACCCCTTGGTCTCTTACCCACCGGCTTGGAAAATAACCACTGCCTACGAAGACCAGTTTGCGGAGATGTAGCGGCTCAACACCTAAAGACTCCCTTATTGTGCTGCTGTGCACTCTAATAATGTAACACCTGCCATACCTCTCAGAAATCTCATTTTGGCTGCTTGTACCCGCGAGCTTGGCTTTGTTACCCAGTTCGCGTTTCGTTACCACGGATTGCTACAGTTTACGTCTGACACAGCTTGCGGCACCGATCCGAGCATTCAATTCTTTTTCCTGCTAACTATCACTCGTGAATGCAATCCAGAGATACTTGAACTTCTCCACCTCTCTCAATGGGGCTTCCCTAACATGCAGTACGCACTGAGCAGGCTGTCTTGAAAGGATCAGAACCTCAGTCTTAGCAACATTAATCTTCATCCCAGCTTCTTCACATTTGGTGGCAAACCGGTCTAATGCATGCTGAAGGTTAGTGCAAGAAGATCCAAGGAGAACAAGGTCGTCAGCAAAGAGCAATCTCTCCACTAAAAATAAAATGGTTCCGACATGCCAAACAATATAGAATTGGGCACACAATTCATATCTAGGGCATCCGTTGTTAACAAGAAGCCTCCTGGTCGCTCTCGAACTGCCAATAAAGACATGGACGACGTCAGACAATGTGCAAATTTGTACTTTACCTCCAATGGAGCTCAGCTGAGTGAAGTCTCTTCTAATAGTGACTTGAAAAAAAAATTTTTTTTCTATTTTTTTTTAGAATTGTTTAACTAGTTATTTAGTTTTCAGTTAAAGTGTTCGATTACAAGTTATTAATCGTCTAATTGTTTCTGACCCATCACGTATCAATTGATCTGCTAAAATGCTGGGTTTCATCATTTGCAAAACTAGAGATGCCAAATGGAAAAACATTCTATGAAATAAACTTGTAAACAGGCCTAGTGTATGTAATCAATCAACGAATTCCTTAATTCCCAGAAGGATGAGTGCCAGAAGAATTCATTTGCCTATTACTAGTGGCAATTTTTTTACACTTTATTTTCCTACACTTTTTTTTGTATTTGAGCTGTTCCTTTATCTTTATCGCCCGAATTGCCGAAGCTACTGTGGCCAACATCGATGATGATTTTCATTAGAAGCTTTTAACTGCTTTTATGCTAACTTAATTATCGCCCCTCTTGGTTAAAACAGCTCCACGTTTCCTCTTATGGATAACATCTGCACATAAAAAAATTTTTCAGGGAATTCTTCTTAATTAGTTCCTTACCAAATTTGATGCATGCAAATGGCTTCAAGCCGTATTATTTTAATTGCAAGAAAGAAGTTATAAGGAATTTAGTTTTAGTTATATTAGTACACAGGACTTAATAATCAATAATTACAAGGGGTGATCAAAAAATAATGTCGCGTATTTTTTTCTCTAAAAACTTGACCAGGAAAAAAATAAACACATAAACATTCGATAGAAAAATTCAACTTTTATTTTCCCACATAATCTCCAAGCCGATTGAGGCAACGATCCCAGCAGTGGACAAGTTTTTCCACGCCCTGTCGATAAAAGTCGTCCGGTTGAGCGTGGAGTCAGTTGCGAACTGCCGATTTCACCTCGTCGTCGTCACGGAAATGTTGACCGGCCAGTGACTCTTCAACGGTCCGAAGATATGGTAGTCACTGGGAGAAAGGTCCGGGCTGTATGCAGGATGAAGCAGTGTTTCTCAGTTCCATCTCTGCATCAGGTCGGTGACATGTTTTGATGTGTGGGGATGTGCGTTGTCGTGGTCATGGATTCCCGCGGCTGGCCAGAGCGATGTTCGTCCAGCCGGTCCTCTCGTCCTTCTTTAAAAGCCTTGCAACAATTTTGTACTGTTCGGAGCTGCACGATAACACCTTCGTACACGGACACAATTTCCTTATGGATATCGACTGGTTTCAGTCCTTTTGCATAAAGAAAACGCATAACACTCTGCCGCTGAAAAGCACTGGACGAAGAAATGAGAGCCCTTTCTTGTTTGGACTGTCACGTCGCTAATTCTTGGCGGATGCACATGGCAGTAACAGAAAACTTTGACAATGAACCAAACTAACTTTTATATATCGCAATTTTCTCATATCTGCCGTCATTTTCGAGGAAAAAAATACGCGACATTACTTTTTGGTCATCCCTCGTACTTGTTATACTCATTCATGACATATCGTTACGAGTTATTGGAAAAATTAAAAACTATATCTTAGCTTTGATAATTTCTAAAGGCACCAGAAGAATACCATTAAGAAGCGCACCATGAACCAATTTCATTGATATCCCAAGGTTCACGTCTAAATGCCAGAGAGTACATATGTTGAGAACCTAGTGTATCCATTTATTTTGACAGTTTATCCGCAAGCAGAAAAGTAATTCCAGCAAGATAATGCGCAGGTGCACAGTGATTTCTGTATTACATTAACTCGGTTATTTCATATTTTTAATATCAAAATTACGTTATACGTTTGGAGGTAGAAAACAATTGCAGTTTTGTATTACTTTTAAAATTGTTCAGAATTATAGAATATGCACTTTTAACACACTATTATAATACGTTTTAAAAAAGTTTTATGATTTCAAATTCATTTTATCTCATGGGATAATTTTTTATTCACGGGTGAAAATTTTATATTGCCTTACAGGTACCTAATTCGAAAATATATAATGATTCAAATGGAAACCTACAAGCTGAAGAATATCTTTTTGAAGTATTAATGGAACTCTCTACTTTTATAAGATACAAGTAACATATATGCTCTTTAAAACATATTTTTAATTTTTTTTAATTTGATGATTATATTTTTCTTCATGACTTACACATTTCGTATGCACAAATATAGCCCTGGAAAAGCGTTTAAGGCCAGCATGAAATAACGAACTGCTTAGTATGGCATCTGAACATAATAGTAGTTCGAAAATTTTAAATTTTTTCTAAAGTCAGAATTATTTTTTATATTTTTTGGAACTTGTGTGTCTGCCGATGACAAATATACGGGGTGTTCAAAAAATGGATAATAGGTATAATAATAAGTACCTAGCCTGATTCTTCACATCAAAGTAAATAAAAAGTTACTCATGCAAAATGTCGAAAACCCAATTTTTTAGAGTCTAAAGACAACACGAAGTTTGATGTCTAAACAATAATAATTATAAACTGGAGATAACCTCTAAACATAGGTAATAATTTTTCGATTGAAGAATAGAAGGAAAAATTCTGCGACCTGAATTCGAACCAGGAACCTCGACTGTCATGGTCGACGCCTAAACCAGTTGGGCTATCGCAGACACATGGATAGCCAAGTTGTCTCAAGGTGTCTTAAAGACAACCAAGTTGTCACGGTTGAAAGCCCGGTTTGCAGATTATCTCCAGTTTATAATTATTATTATTATTTACTTGTGAGTTCATCAAATTTCTGATGTTTTTGATGTGAGAAATTCTCGATCTGTAGGCCGGGGTGCCCGCCTCGCATTGGGCTTTCAACCGGGACAACTTGGTTGTCTTTAAGGCACCTTGAGACAGCTGGCAGTCCGGGTGTCTGCGATCGCCCAACTGGTAGAGGCGTCGACCTTGACAGTTTAGGTTCCTGGTTCGAATCCAGGTCGCAGAATTTTTCCTTCCATTTTTCAATGGAAAATTTATTACTTCCCGTGGTGTTTAGACCCTTAAAAATTGGGTTTTCGACATTTTGCATGAGGAACTTTTTATTTATTTTGATGTGAAGAATCTTACTAGGTACTTATTATCCCTTATTTTGTCATCATTGGGAACTTGTCGGATGGTGCTAGCGATTTTTGAGAAAAAAAATTTGAGATTTCGAACTTTTGCAAAAGGAACTTTTTATTTACTTTAATGTGAAGAATCATGCTAGGTACTTATTAGCCCTCATTTTATGAACACCCTGTATAGACAGAACCAGAGAAAAATTTTTTATCAGATCTGGTACTTTAAAAAATGATAAAAATGGTCTTTATGCTAATGGGATTGCAGAACCAGAGAGCATCATTAAGCAACAAAAGTGTGACTGATTATAAATGAACTTATTCCTGGAAAAATGAATGTGAAGTGTAATCCCTTAGTTCCACCAAAAACATAAATTAACTTATCTTTCACATTAAGCTAGGCTTGATGAAGAAATTTATAATAGCACTTGAGCAATAAGGAGCTGTAGTTAAGTACTTGTAAAATGTTTAGCCTTGGTTATCCGAAGCCAAACATAGAGGAATATTTACTGGCCCAAAATTAGAAAAAAATTATAAAGGATGACAAATTTGAAACTTCTTATCTGAGGTTAAAAAATATGGTGGTAAAAGAATTCTAGGGAAATAAAAAAGTGAAAACTGTAGAAAAACTATTTTCCAACTTTTGGGTATTTACCACCAAATGGGTGTAATCTGTATATTTAAGTTCCAAGGGTGATTCTTTCGACAGCTCGTTGGAGAAAACTACTGCATCTCTAAACTTCATTTTGGTCTGTAGATTTGTCAAAGATAACTTTTGTGTTCATAATTACTATTAATTAGTGGTAATTTGGAATTAAAAATTGCTTTAAGAGTCTGTGTAGTGATATGATAAAAACTATCTTTACGTACATCCGCAAAGATTGGCTTCTGCACAGGTGTAGCCAGGGTAAAAAAAAGAAAAAAGAGGAGAGGTTTTTTTTTAAAACTATTGCTAACAAATATTTTTCAAAAATTTCATACAGTCTAATAAAGTTTTAAACCTTTGTCTGCGAAACCACACAATTGTTTACCGTCAAATTTTGATGGGTTCCAACTAGTATGTTTTTAATAATCCACTTTCTGGATTCGCATCTTGATTTATCTAGAAAATCTAGGAAGCACGAGTAATGAACAAAGTATTTAACAGTCTTTCAACGTGGGATGATTGTTGGCGTTCGGAGTAATGAAGCGAGTATCAGCAAAAGTACTGCAATCGTTAAATGTTCAAAAGCAGCTGTCGTTAAAGTGTTTAAAGACTGTGTTGTCGACTAGTCAATGTTCGGGCAGAACAGAGAGTGGCAAGACTGTTCCAAGACAACAGAAGGGCAACAGTGCATCAAATTACTGCAGAAATTAAAATCAAGGATCCTCTCATATGAACTCTAACTCATTATTTGCCGTACACTACATTGTATGGGCTATGGAAGCCGAAGGCCTGTTCGAACATCTTTGCTCTCTGCAGTTGAAAAGGTAAAACGCCTACAAAACGCGCAGGAACACTAGGATTGGACAGTCAAGCATTTGAACAAACTCATTTGGTCCGATGAATCATGTTCCTAGTTGCATCATGCAAATGGCAGAGCGAGAATTTGGAATACACAACATAAAAGCATGGCCCCCACATGCACGAGTACAACCCTTCAAGCAGGTGGGGGTAGTGTTATGGTTTGGGGCATGTTTTCCTGGCATGATTTGGGCCCTTTAATTGGAACAACATGCGGAAAAACTTCTGAAAAGCACAATTTACCGTTGATCAAGCTCATCCTATTATGTTGATGGCGTATCACAACGGAGATGGTTTCTTCCAGCAAGACAGTGCGCCATGTCACGGTGCTTATTGTGCTGGAGTGGTTCCAAGAACCTAAGAGAGACTTTACCTTGCTTCGGTGGCTCCACAATCAACAGATCTCAATACAATTAAACATTTGTGGGAGAAAGTTGAAAGAGTCATCAGGCAGCTTCATCATAACTATCAAATCTCACACAACCGGACAGTGTTAGTCATCGGGCATGGTGTCAGATTCTTTGGATCTCCTTTTAACATCTTGTGGAATCAACTCAAGAAGAATTGCCGCAGTATTGAAGGCAAATGGTGGCCCAACGAAGTAATGATGAGATGGCCATAATAATCTGGCCACTTAGTGTATGTTGGCTTGTGAGAAGAGAAACTGACTCAATTTGAAAAAGAAGTTAGTAATGGTGTATATTTTACTTTACTGTGAAAAGCCTGCTTATTTGTTATAAAATGAGAATGAATATACGAGGGTTGGGGCAAAAGTCTTAGCAAATCTTTTTTGGTGAGAATTTGAGCGTGAGCAAAGACCGTGAAGTATAAAAAAGAAAGGACAAGGAATGGACGAATTGTATGGATGGTCATTTAAAAATACGCCAATATTTTGCTCCTCATGTTTATAACTATGATCTCCCACGGAGAAAGGCTATTTTCATATACGAGCGTTGTTCAACTCTGTTTCACGACGGTTGACTAAGAACTGATTTAAGATTGCACTTGTGCAAAATCAAGAAATCACAAAGCCATGTGATGTTGTGGAAACATACGAATGCACGGCTTCCGTCCTTCACATATGACATGATACCACCAGCTCTGAGAAAAAACTAGTTGCCATGACTTAAGCCCCAACCCTCGTATATTTTGAAATGGTGACGAGATACAAATTTGTTCACAATAAATTTGGATGTAGCATCGCATAAACCACCAAAATAACCTTTTCCGTCTCTGGAAGAACAAATCTGTAAACTAGTATTTTTTATTTTTGCTTTGTGGCTTTATTACATTATGTGATTCCATGCATCGGTCTAATCAAAGAGTTCCTTTTCGAAGATGTCTAAAACGCATTGTTACGTCATTTGTGAATTTCTTACACCACCTGTTTTTTAAATCCAATTTGCCTATGCCACGAGTAAATGGCGGCAATTTATGAGATTAAATGATGTTTCCAGCCAGTTTTCAGCAAACTTCAATGGATGTTTAGATCCTTAAAATTTGAGTTATGAACAGTTTGCGACATTGTACTACAATTGTTATGAGCAATCAGTTCTTTTGTGTTTTTTTAAAAAAGAAATTCAATTCTTAAATTTTTTAATGGTCTCTAACTGCATATTTAATAAAACATACTAATGAGTAAGTTAAACTTTATTTCTATCATAATAAAAATCACATTTTAAATTGCTGAATTGCAATTAGATCAGGCTCGCCAGAAAAAAAATGGCTGACGATGTCAGAAGAGAAAATTTTAGGGGTTCTTTTAAATGTCCAAAACGAATATTTTTAATCCTGTTTGTCATAAAACGTTGAAAGTGTATTATTGTAGGCGTTTTTAGCAGTCTATGTTGTAGATTTTCCAGGAAACCAAGTAACTGTATTCATACGCAGGGTGAGAAGGCCGACCAATCTCAGTTAGGGAAAGGATAAGTAGAGTTTCACTGTAACTTTCTAACTTAAACTTCGAATAACTTAAAGTAACTTGAAACAACTGAGAGCTTTAATGATTGGTTTATTTTCCATCTAGTCAAATGACTTCACACATATGATCGGTTCCCGATTCACAGGGGTTTTCAAGCTTGTTCTGTGGGATTTTATCCCTTGCAGCACAAATTGCGACTTCTAACTGTTGTATTGCAGGACATTCTTTTCTATTGCCATATATCGGGTTTTGCAAAAATTCTGTTACCCGTGTGAGGACCCTCGCAAAGCATGACATAATTAAATGTGTGATGCAGTTACACATGGTTTTTATTGCCAGAATTATTACAGGTGTGTACACTATGCATATTAATCAATGTGACAGCCATCGGCAGCAAACACACGCTCTAGGCGCGGACTAAAGGCCCGACAAACATTACGAATGTACTCTTTCTTCACGGCAGTCCACACGCGCTTCACAGATGCTTTTAGCTGGTCGACGTTGCTGTGACGGATTTTGTAGGCCTTGCTCTCGATATGTGCCCACACTCTGAAATCAAGAGGGTTGAGGTCGGACGACTGAGGAAGCCAGAAGTTATTCGACTAGAAGTTCATGTTCGACCCCGACCACTCTTGAACGGTCTTGGCACTGTGGGCCCGGCAGTCTGTTGAAAGAGATAGACCGCATTCCTCGTCACCTTTTTCACCCAGGCAGAACGTTCTTGATCAAGGTATCCTTGTAGTCGGCCGCGGTAAGCCTGTTGTTGGTCGGGAACCAGATTGGCGGCATTTTCATGCCATTCGACGCCACGACGTCGAGCATCATCACTGAGGCCGGTTGGTTGGTTGCAGTCACGTAGCGGAACTCAGAGATGTTCCGGCCGAAGCTGACCACGCGATTGTTCTGCTTGTTGACGACCGGGTCGACCGTGAAGGTGTTTCCATCAGAAAAGATGACAATGCGATTGCCATGGCTCTTCAAGTCGTTGAGAAGGCAACGGTAGCGCTCCCGACGTTTTTCTCGCATGCCATCGTGAGCAAATGTCTTGCCACGCGCCTCAAACGCTTTCCACCCTTTTCCTTGATGGATCTGGACATCGTGACCAGAGAAATGTTCTTTTTCTTTGCGAATTGTGTCATTTTGAGAGTCGGGTCACGTTCAAAGGCATTTCTGACAAAAAGGCAGTTTGGGGCAAATGTCCGGATCCCTTGTCAACAAGATCACGTTTATAATGGTTACAATTCATTTTAGCCGCTATATCACGTTGTTTACAAAAGCTGTATTTTAATACTGTTTTTAACAGTAACGGCATTTATTGTATACTTTTCCAGTAATTAAATAAATATCGAAAAAAATTTTCCTTAGTGGATTTTATTAAAGTTTTTTCCGATCATTTCTTTATTATCTCGACCAACTGAAACACCCGACAAATTTGCCTGCAATAAATGGACCGCCTGACCAACTGACACAATCGACGAAATGACGTTCGACGAATCGACTCCGACGAGTTGACGCTCGACGAATTGACTTTCGATGAACTGACCTGATACCCTTTAAAATATTTCTTTTTATGAAGCCCGGGTCGTCACAGCATAATATCTTCTTTCCAAAGGGTTACCACGTAAAGTATAGCTATTCACAAAATATATGGATTTTCATGAATAAATGATAAAGAAAGATTTTTTGGGTTCAAATCCAATCCCTTTTAAAGCGACCATTCCAATATCTGATCCAAGGCAAATTGAAGTTTTCTAATGTGTGACCAAGTAGACACAGAGGAAAAAATATTTATATCATCTGCGTAAAATAGTAGAGAAGCTATTTTATCTCATTGGAAGAGGAAACAATAGGAAGTATATAAACAATAAACAAATTAAAAAGCACAATACTCAGCGGTGACCCCTCAGGGAAACCACTTAGGATATTCCCAACCCTTGACTTACAGATAACATTGTCTTTAAAGGAAGACCTGTTCAAACGAAGCGATGAAAACCAATTTAACACCCCATCACGTTTAACTTTTGAAGGAGAAGATTAGAGTTAACTCTATAAAACGCCTTGCTAAATCAAGATATACCACATCAACTTGCTTCCTTTGATCCAAATTGCGAGTCAGATGATGCATTTCCACTGAAAAATTTGTCCGTGTTGATCTGCCTTATCGGAAATGATGTTCCTGAGGAAGATGTTGGTCGATCAAACAGGAAAGATGTTTCGCAATGCAAGTTTCCAAAACTTCCGCCAGAAAACTTGTCTATAGCCAGCTGGACCACTTGGAGAACTCACCTTGGGTATAGGCCGTACTCTCACGAGCTTCAAAATGAAGGGTACGAACCCTGTCTAAGCGATTCTTTGAAGAGGACACAGAAATAAGTCTTGAGAGCCTCAAAACAACCCTTATAAATATAATCGGGTATCCCAAAACAATCCTTAGTTCTAGAGGCAGAAATTTTCTTGACAATGGAGATAACCATAACCCGAGCAATGGCCGGTACATCAAATTTATTATCAATAGACTTCCACTGATTATAAACACCATCAGAATTAGGAAAAAGAAGGCAACATTACCTATATTTGATTCGAAATTCTCAACCAAACCTTCAATTTCGGAATAAAGAAGGGGTTGTGAAGATTTTGAAATTTTTTTTTCCCGAAAAAGCTTTTTAGTTCCAAAAAAGTTCAGGTGTTCCAAAAAAGTTTAGGTATTTCAATGACAGCATAATAGGATTTTAATGAAAGTTATTGGAAATAATTTCTAATATTGGGAATGCCAATAACTTTTCAGACGTAGTAATCTAATACCCCATTCGCACTACGAATCTAGCTCCACTTCCCAATCGGGTTTGAAATGTGCAATACGAACGCATCTAGCTCAACTTAAGCTAGATTAAAACTTCTAGAACTGGAGTGACTAAAATACGAGACGTCGAGCTAGCTTAGCCGCGTTGCATTCTGGGACTAAAATACGAGAAAAACATGGAGGACGACGGTTCAAACAGCTTCGAATAGCGTGTGTGGAGTGAAATGAAACGGCGAGTGACGATGAAAAAAAAAAGAGAAACGTAGAGTGATGATGCCAACTTTCATCTAAAATCGTTTATGGGAGAAAAATAGACAACTTAAGAAGAACAAAAAGAAACAGGTCGGTCTACGAGAGGATAGCGGCAGCGATTACCGGCTCTATCGAACATGGGACACGTTCAGCGAAAAATTCAAAATTTGACTTCCAATATAGGCAACATTTAAATAAATTATTCAATGAATACAATAAATTAGATTACATTGAATTAATGCAAGTTCGAACTAGCATTAGTAGGACGGTACTATATTAAAGAGTATGAAGTAAAATTATTAAATTTCAGTAGTGACTTAGTAACCAGCTCAGGTTTTAGTTATACGAAGATAATCGAATCCGATAAAAAACTGTAGGGTTAGAATTCAGTGCAAAGAGTTTAGCTCCTGAAGTAGCCTGATATCCCATTCGCACTACTCATTTCAATCTAGCTCATCTTCTCAATCGGGTTTGAAATGGGCGGTGCGAACACATCTAGCCCAAATTAAGCTAGATTGAAACTCCTCGAACTGGATTGACTGGGGCTAGTAGTTTAAACTAGATCGAGACGTCGAGCTAGCTTGACCACGATGCATTCTGGGACTGGGAACACGAGCATGGCCATTGTCTTTAGATAGTAGATGGTCATCCAACTCAACTTAAAAGTGAAGTTAAAGTTTCTAGCTCCCGATAGGGCGGGAACTACTTTGAAAAATGGCTGCATGTACAATCGGACTAAAAACGTATGCAGCGCCGCCGTATCTTGAGCTAGAAATTTTACTTTCATTGGTAGAAATGCGGTTAACAATGGTCGAAATATGATGATGTAGCAATGTATGACGTTTCAGTTGTTTGGCTTTCTTTCTAGGAGGTGTTGGGAGAGACAACAAGGGAAGCAAGAGAAAAATATAACAACAATTGCTGGAGAAAAATATGATAACAATTGCAACATCCCTGTCCAACCTTTTTAGAAATGAAGTCACCCAAACGTTTCTGCGTATAGTGGTGGAATTGTGCTACTCAGAGGTCTTCTCTTGGGTCCCGGACAGTACATAGCTCACTATTAATTTTGGGCATCAACTAAATAAATAAGTTTACAAGTTAGGAAATCCAAATCACGCTACGTGTCGCATAGATCGCAGAAAGTCCATTGCGACCTCTGCGGCCCCTAGCGTGATCTGAATTCCCTAGCTTCTCTAAATAGTGGAAAATGGCGGGAATTGAATGACTCCCTAGATATAAATGGTCATTGAACTTTGGATATTTTCCGTTGTTTCGCAATAGGGCCGACCGTGATCTACGATAGAAGTATTTCATTGAAACTGAAAATGAAGCTAAAGTTTCTAGCTCCCGATAGGATGGCGCTGCAGGCGCAATGGGGCCGCAAGGTCTTTTATATAGCGGAGTGCGTGTTTACAAACGTTAGCTTACTTCGTGCCTAGACGTATTTCCGGTTTCGAAACAACAACACTTTTGTACAGATGTTTGTAACATATATGTCACATGCTATAACTTTTGAAAGGATTGACCTTGAGGTTTGAAATTTTCTACACACAAAGGCCATAAATAGAGTATGGAGCGAAAAATATAGTGAAACCTTTAAGGTGGACCAAACCATGTGTTTTTGTGGTTCCCTAACTGACTTCCTTTCATGTCTATGGAGTTTTGATTGCGTTTGAGCAATTTGTGGCGTCAGAGTTTTAGTGTTTGACGTCGGAATTTAAAGAACTCTATTTGAAGTATAGCGAATCCTCCCGCTACTGCTCATAATATTTTGATGCCATAACTTTTGAAAGGATTGACTCAGAGGCTGGAAATTTTGTACACATGTAGGCCCTATAAAGAGAATGATGCAAAAAATAAAGCGAATCCTCTTGGGTGATTCAGGGCCCCTCAGGGGCCACTTGTATGTATTTCATGGTTCTTTTTGTTCTTTTGAACAAAGAGGGCAAAAAATCCTGAAATTTCGTAAAGTTGTAGTGCGATTCTAAAAAAATAAAACCAATATACAAGAAAAGTGATATAAGCCTCTAGGGCCCCGCCAGAGATCCCGAGGCCGCAAATACAATTTAAGCTATAAGATTTGAACGGAACGACCTAGCAACCTGAATTTTTGTATATTTATTGTGTGATACTAAAAATATAGCAAATATACAAGAAATGTGATGTAGGCCTATGGGGCCCGCCAGAAGACCCCGAGGCCTCAAATACAAATCAAGTTATAATTTTTGAACGGAAAGGTTTAGAAACCTGTAATTTTGTATATTTGTAGTTTGGCACTAAAATATATAGCAAGTACAGAAGGAAGCTGATATAAGCTGATGTATTTAAATACTGATTTTGAACAGTAAAGGCCTTTATTGTTACTTTTTAAGTAATTAAATAAGATAAAATAATTTTTCGGTAATTAATTTTATTAAAGTTTTTTCGCCCAGTTACCTATTATCTCGACCAACAGAAACACCCGACGAATTTGTCTCCGACAAATTGACCGCCCGACCAACTGATACACTAGACGAATTGACAGTAAACGAATTGCCACGTAACCTCATTCTACCTCTTCACATCCTACATCTCATAAGCTAGCCTCCCTCCGACTTTTCATTGATAGAGCTCTTAACCTTCCCGTTAGCCCATCCGACAGAACTAACAAATTCCATAGCATACGCTACCTTGCTTCTACCATGAGTTCCCCCCCATTCTACGTTCAAGAAGACGTTTATTATCCCACCCTACAATACCTAAGTCCAATTCCTAAAATTGTAGAAAAGAGAATTCTTAGTACTTAACAACTCTATAGACATTTAATGGGAATTTGAAATTTCTTTTTCCTTATTTTTTATAAGGAATTGGTCTGTCTCAATTCTTTTGGTTAATTCGTTCAATGTAGCGATTAATATTTCTCGTTACAGTGTTTTGCTGTATTTAACATACATTTAAGTATTTCATTTTATTCCGAGAAATATTTTCTTTTGTAATTGAGATCGCAATGCCTATTCCTCAATTAAATCATATTGTATAGAACATTCTTTTGTATAGAATATTTTGATATTTTATAAATAAATATTGCATTTTTTAAACCAAAATAAAAGTCTTTTAACGAGCCACGTTCATACTTAAGTTTCGGGGTTTCCTTTAAAGTATCACCCCTTAAATATTATATTATTTTGCTTCCCCCTCTGAACAAAACATATACAGAAGGTGGTCACCATTAATGGTTTCATTGCAATGATGATTAACGATCTGGTTCGCAGACGTAGGTTCAAAAAGCTGGTCAAAGAATCTACTAGACTGGAGAGTAGGGAGACGAAGAAGAACAGAATTTCTATCTCCTATAACAATGGCCTCACCAAAACCCTCCAAGCCATTTTCAAAAATTGCCTTTTTGCAGTGTCGTACAAAAACACAAATTCTTTAGGGAATTTACTAGGTAATCCGAAAGACTTGACACCGCCACTCTCACAAGCTGGCGTATATGAAATTAGTTGTATCCAATGGCCCATGGTTTACCGCGGGACTACGTGCAGAAATATTTAAGAAGCACATGGCCCATGCCAGGTTCGGCCGTCCAGAAAAATCGGCGATCGCGAAACACATGCTGGACACGGCGCACGCAGTATTGAAGAAGGATTGCCGCCTACTTAAACCAGTGAGAAATGGACTCTTTTTTTTGGATGCCTATGAGACCCTAGAAGTAGGAAGGAAGAAACCTGAACAGTTGTTGAACAACAATTCAGGTCCTCTAGGCGATTCAAGTTTATTAAAAATTCTCCACACTTTGTAAAATAAAAATAATATTTGTTTTTTTGATTGTCAGTATTGTATAATTGAATCTCTCCTTACTTTAACTTTGCCAGTTTTTTTTGGGGGGGGGGGAATTAAATTTGTATAACGCTGTTTCCTTTTCTGTTGTTTAAGAGTTTATATAATTTTAGTCGGACACAACGTTTTATAATTTTGGTCGGATATAATCTTGTATAACGTTTTTTTCTTCTTTCGTATTGCCCTTGTTCGAAGCGATTGGTTTTTGTCGATCTAAATTGTAGTTCTCCCTCTTATTGACCGGATAAGTCATTCGTTGATTGGTCGGTCGTGAGGATCTTTGGCCTTTACTTAACTTATAAAATCCTGTTTGTGTGTATTAATTTTCCCCTGTATTGTGTTGAATAATGATCTCAAAGAGGTCGAAATAAGTATACGCCTGATTAAAAATATTTTATGGACAAGAGGTTCTTTCTTTTCTTTAAGATGTCATTATTCATTATTGCCCAGGTTAAAAAGTAATGGAGATAGTATCGAACCTTGTGTCACTCCAAGGCTTCTAGTTAGTATGGCCGAAAAAATACCTGAACAAATCAGGTAATAACGTCCATCCGAAAGAAAACTGGAAAGCCACTGAGGTAGAGCATGAATATTGTAGAAATTGGATAACTTCTTTAAAAGAAGTTGATTAAGTAAAGAATCAAATGCCTTAATGAAATCAATAAAGACAGCTGCCACAAACCTATTAGAAGCCATTTCAGAAGACGGGAAATCAACAAGTTCAAAGCAAGCTGTCTCCACGTTTCTTTTGGGAGACAAACCCATGCTGGTAAGGGTAATGAGACCATAGTTATGTACAAATTGTGATGGCCGTGTGAATAAAGGTTTTTCTAATATCTTAGCTAACAGAGAGAGAAGTAACTGGACGATAATTGGGAAATAGCTTATGGTCACCCTTCTTAAAAATAGGCGTGACCCTAGCTAACTTGAGAGAGGTGGGGTAAATTCCGGTAGTCAATGAGTGATTGAAAATTAGAGCAAGCGGCTGGGCTGTTGCATGCCGTAAGCTAATAACGCTATCTGGTCGAAAGTCTAGTGAGTCAGGAACAGGGAAAGACTTTAATTGAAAAATGACATCGCAGACCTCTTCAATCGTAGTTGGGACAGGAAAAACCCAGTGTAAAGCTAGGGTAATTTTAAGAATAATTTTCGCTCTTACTATAGAGAAATACACCATCTAGCCAAAAGTAATCGGACACTTTCGGTTTTAGACGTTTTATCGAATATCTAGAAAAATACTTGACGAATTTTCCTGAAATTTCAGGGGTGTAAAAAAGATGCTACACCTCATATATTTCAGCGAAGGTTTTCCCCCGAAGGCAAATAGGGGACCAGCAAAGAAGTGAACCAAAAAAATAATGTTTGGATTAACCCTGTAAAAAATAATGCTTGAAATGCATTGTAGCTGTAGCATATGCTTAAGAGGCTTGTTTTATTTTTCTGTGTCCATTTATATGAGAATAGCGCGTATATTCATGGAGATATATAGGTTTCTTTAAAAAGGTCGAAATGTTTTCTTAAGTTTTTTGTTTATAACACGCAGGATTTTAACTCAATGCAATTTCATTTACAAGAAACTTGACAAACTACATTACAGACAAAACCCTGCAATCAGAATAGAAAAATATTAAATATTTTATGAAATATGAGCATTTTTACTAAGTAATGTTTAACTGCGCATGCGTATGCGTTACCAAATTGTCTTTTGCATAGTTTATTAGCCAAATGTATAAAGTGTCGCGTGACTTTTTGTTCCATGCTTTCAAGCTTCATGGAAAATTTTTTTTTGGAACCCCGATTGATTCTGTGGTTATTCGCCTTCACATGTGTTGGAGGGAGATTTTTTCGGGGTTTTTATCAAGCATTTGTTCCCATTCTTGCATGGTCGGCCTAGCCTTTATATTATGTACCCCTTGCTTTCTCAATCTACTATTGGTATTGACCCCTGGGTATTTTTTTGGGCACGCGTGGTGTTATTTTTTCAAGTGAGCCTTTTGATCTCTGAGATAAACACAGACTTTGTGGGCTTCCCGGTCAGTTATAGGGAGGTTCCTGTGAACCCCCTCCATTAAGAAAATTTAAAGGGTTCACGTGACGCGTTCTAGTCGCGTTACATTAACTCCGCGTTGGTGGATAAGTCGGAGTGTTTCTCAGCAAAAAGACCACCTTATTCTCATCGTCTCTTCCTTGTACGAGGAAATATTTGTAGATTTCCTTTATAATAACCTGGCCAGGTTATCATTTTAATTACGCTAATTCTTCGTAAATGCTTTCTTTTTCATACGATAGAGGATTAAGGAAACGGGTCTGCCGTGAAAATTCACATGATATTTTTTTTTAAACGCGGTTAGCCTTACAAATTAATCTCGAGGTCATATCGCTTTTTGGACTAATGTACTCCACGATCAACAGTCAATTACCCGGTTTTTTTTAATCATTGTGACGAACATCAAGAAAACCAGAAAAGGGGTGCAGGAAATATATTTAAAATATAAAGAAATTAAAATAGATTTTTTGGTCGATTCTGTTTTGAAAAGAATCAATATTTCTTTGATTGTTTATGATTACTTCGTTTAAATAGTACATGATTGTTGTATAGTTTAAAGTCAATTGGTTACTTAGGATTGTTGGTTAGTAATTACCCTTTGTTATCCGAGGGAAGAGCTTTTGGAGCGTCACGTTGCGCATTCGCCAGCGCGAGTTCGGCGATCGCGTGGCGCCAAGATATTTAAATTTAATTTTTCTTGGAAAATTAATTTTTTTTTTCAACCACGAAGGGAGTCCAGCGAGGTGAACCTTGAGGAGCAGTGGTGTCCGCTTAGGTCACAAGGAATAGGGTGGCTCCTCAACGATGCAGAGATGTTTTCTTTTCCTTTCCGACTCATTTTTTTTTTTTTTTTTTTTTTTTGGGATGAGCGCAGTTTTAGTGGACTATGAAGTCGAAGACACAGTTACTTTTCTTTGAATCACATCAGAGATGTCGTCTAGACTATCCTAAAGGATCCTTGATGGAATCTTTCACCTTTTTCATGTACTCCGTAGCCAGATATTGAATTTCGCAAGCCTATTGCGGTTGGATTCCTTCTTTTTGGGATATCACTTCTCCACAGGAAAACGCCGAAAAGAAATATTCGTAAAACGGTATGTTTTGTATACAACCATAAACTTGGCATGAATTGTTTTCCTTTTTCGCCGTAGAACGCATGGGACATACCTGCAATCGGCTGTACGGCCAATCTCTACGGTTCTAATCCTCTATCCAACAGAATTCGGACCTAATCATCGTCGGCGTCCCTCGGGATTGTACCGTCGTCTAGTTTGCCTTCTGCGCCCGCCGGTCAGCTTTGGAAGCGGCTTGGTTTGTGCAATCGAAGTCCTACGCTAACATTACTTTTTAGGGCCTCGACGGCGTACCAGTGTCCAGAACACGACGGAAGCTCCTCCAAGTAAATACGTATCTTTTCTTGCTATTCCTTCCAATGGGTTTGGTGGCGACCACTTTATCACGGCGAGTAGTCCGCTTCGTCACTGCTTAGCTGACTTTGTATTCGCCGCTGATCTCCACGTTGTCACCTGTTTCATTGCATAAGACCTGCTGTCCGCAATGAATAGTTCTTTATTCCGTCGGTGTGATAAATTCCATCGTTCTTGGTCTCTCCACCGCAACTTGGTCCCTGACATTTATAATTCTTCCACGCCCGGAAACAAATAATTTCCTCTTGCGAGGACTCTTCATGAAACCAATTCTTTTATATTTAATTATTTAACTTTCAGTTACTTCCGCTGTGATTTGATGTTTTTTTTTTGCTTTCTTTTCTTGCCCTTTTTACGCTTCAGCTTGAACGTTATTTTTTTTTCCTGTTCCTTATTTCAGGGTCCTGTTTTGCGTAGCCGTAGTCTGTCCGCAGTTCCGATTCACCTGTGCGTCCGTCCTTTTGCCACCTTCTGCCTGTCTCCCTTCCTTAGATGTATCAACGTCGTAACGTAATTTAGTTCTGTGTGCATTTCTTGTTGTTTTTAGATTCCCCCTTTTGGTCTGTGTTAGTTGTCCGGCCTGAACGAACTTCTATTTAATTCTTAAGGTTTTCCTTTTTTTTTTTTAGTTTTATTTCAATTTAATTCTTTGGGCTTGCCATTTTGTATTTTTTCTTTGTAGCTATAAGTTTTATCTGAATCTCCATTTGTTAAGATTTTTTTTCGTTTCCAAACAGTTATGTGGTGTAATTTGCAGTAACTACTTCTTAGTTTAATTCGTCCTAGATCCCTCGTCACACGACTTATTCCTGTTATACCGGACTGCTTCAATCAAGGTTAGTTTCCACGGGCGTTCGTCTACTTTTTCACCCCGACGGACTGGCTACTTGGACTTTTCCACTTCACTTCCAGCCCCGCTTTCTTCTCGCCACAAGATTAACCTTCTTTCGACTCTGAACGCTACAGTTTCGTCCTCTCGTCTTCTGTTTGAAGAATTTTCCCTGATTTTATCTGTACACCACTCTTTATTTCATATTGCAATAAAGGAGATAATTTGTTTGGAATCCGTGGGGTTCTTTCTTCAGAATTATCACATCAAACTAATACCTTAATTTCTTAAACGACTAATTTCTTTGAGGGGCTTAAGGTTCCTTTTAGACTTACATTTTGTTAACTTGAAGAATCGTACCGCGATCCTTCAAGTACTTCTTCTCAACGCGTGTTTGACCATTGTTCTAGAATACTCAGTGGGGAGCGTTTTTTTTTCCTACTTTAGGGCTTATCTGGGTGTCGTGGGATAGCGTTAATTTCTTGTTTAAATATTGGGTTAACTCGGGATAAGTAGGTTCTAGAGTCTGCAAATTGTGGGGATTTATAATAAGGAACGTTAACGTCCTTTGCTCGGGAGGGCGTTCGTAAAAGACTGAACTTGACAAACTGAAATTCAACTCAATTCACTTCATATTGACTTCATATCAGCGTATGAAGAAGTTGATACTGGTGTCCGATCCAAAAATAAAAGTTTGGAGAAAGCCCCTTATCGTTTTGTTTATTTTTGAGAGCAACTGAAATTCAACTCATTCTCTCGGCGATATCTTTGTGAATTTTCACGATATTTGCTTGGGCTTTTTATGAGTAGCGCTATATATTTTGCTAATAAATTATGCAAAAGACAATTTGGTAGCGCATGCGCAGTTAAACATTATGTAGTAAAAATGCTCATATTTCATCAAATATTTAATATTTTTCTATTCTGATTGCAGGGTTTTATCTGTACATTAGTTTAAGTTTCCTGTAAATGAATATGCATTGAGTTGAAAATCCTGCGTGTCATAAACAAAAAACCTACGAAAACATTTCGACCTTTTTAAATAAACCTCTATATCTCCATGAATATACGCGCTATTCTCATACAAATGGACACAGAATAGTAAAACAAGCCTCTTAAGCATATGCTACAGCTACAATGCATTTCAAGCATTATTTTTAACAGGGTGAATCCAAACATTATTTTTTTGGTTCACTTCTTTGCTGGACCCCTATTTGCCTTCGGGAGAAAACCTTCGCCGAAATATATGAGGTGTAACATCCTTTTTACACCCTGAAATTTCAGGATAATTCGTCAAGTATTTTTCTAGATATTCGACAAAACGTCTAAAACCGAAAGTGTCCGATTACTTTTGGCTAGATGGTGTACATTAGTAGGGGGTAGAAGGGTTGGAATAAAGTGGGTTAGAGACGATGGAGTAATTTGTTTCGGCTGAGAGAAAGGGGAGAAAGAAGAATTGGAACCATCTGATGAATTTTTTAATAACTTCCACTTATCCTTATTAGAATGAAGGCGTGAAAATAATGACTTAGAGTAATTTAGTTTGGATTCATTAATTTGTTTCTTAGCAAAATTAGAAAATACTTTAAAAGTTTTAATGGAAGTAGATGAAGGTTCATGAACGAACTTCCTATTGAAAGAGTTTTTCTTTTTAATTAGTGATAAAATCTGAGAGGTAACCCAAGTCTTATGAAGAGTAATGGAACCTTTGTCTAGGCAAGTTGAATGGCAAAGTGGAAGATATCGATTATATCCAATTCGAAAATATGACACGAAGGTGTTCATCAATTGGTCAGTATCACTACAAGTAGACAATAACGAGTTCCAATCAGTTAGGAAAAATAAATTGGAATTTAGCATAGCAGTAGGTGGGGGGATACTGCGGAGGATTTAGGACGATAGGTCGGAGAAGTATTTGTGTTAGACATTACTAAAAGGGGGACGTAGTCCGAGATAGATAAATCTAGTGTACTAGTGAAATAAATCGACTGAAGATTAGAAAAATAGGAATCAATGGCGGAATAAGGATGATGATAGGAAGAGTAACGGGTATAAAAAGAAGATACGGGTAAAAGATTAGAACGAATTTTGGCAATCACTCGTTGGGATTCGACCAAATTTTGACGGTATACATAGTTGTTATTTGATCATCTTAGATATTAGAGAACCTAAGTTATTAACTTGTTGAATTTGGTGGCGGCATTTTTTTTGTTGATATCTCCGTTATCGTTCAAATTCGGATCCAAGTTCAAATGAACTTTTTCACTTAGAATCACCAATACTACCATTTGCTATATTTTCGTTCACTTGTTACAATACTGTACCTCCCTCCCCTTGCTTTGATACTAAGGAAATGACTGGAGTCGAGAGGTGCAGAATTGTAGAGTTCGGAACTGATATAAATCTAAGGGGTCTAAATGATTGAACACTGGGACTGCATAAGCTATAATTCAACCTTTTATTACAACCAACTTTAAAAAACAACAATTACAAGTCGCAACTCAAGAGGGCCCTCTTCAATATGCATAAGTTAACAAGGCAGTCAAACTATAAGGTTTCGTCCACAATTACTCAAACAAAACAAAACAATTGTGACCTTATTTCTAATCCCACAAATATTGACAGAGCATAACCACCTGTTCGAGGACTATTAACGAGCACTGCATTAACCCAATTACTCTTATGGCAGCAACCAAGATGAGGCATAAACACGGTTTCTTTTAGGCTTATTAAGGCACACTGCACAAAGACCCTAACTCTAACAGTCAACGTTGCGACGTGGAGAACGTCGTGTGGTTCCTTTATGCCCAAGATCTCTTATAAGATCGTTTATTGGGGGGGGGGGACCACGGAAACCCCGATGCACCCGTTCTTTGTACAGCTAACCGCACTACAATACGCCCCCCCGCGTCAATGCTCTATCACCGCTTCAAGCAACATCTAGCGCGTCGCACAATTAGCGAACGCGATACAAAACGATGTTCACCACCAAGGAAAAACTGCTCATAGGCAAGGTGCAAATGTGCAAATAGTTAACAGTGCTCAACACCGTAGGAACAACAGGGCTCACAAACCACTTAGAGACCCTTAATGCTAAACTTAATACTATTCACATTTATTACAGACGCTATAGAAGGCGAACTACATTTCAAACATCGCTTCCAACTGTTCTGTATACATTTCGCGGCGGAACACTTGATCAGGTTATTATGGATACAGTCCATAACCGTTCTTACTGCATATGCATGAGACAAGGTTCTTTGCAATATGAAGCGTTGACACCCTCACGCGGAAACGCCAGTTCAAAACGCAAAATAAAGTACACTCACCCAACAGAAGTCGTCTCAATGGGCAGGAACTAATTGTTTGCAAAGATGAGAATACCTGTTGATGGACAGTGAGAAGGAGCTTTGTGTACCAACTCCGCAAGCAGGCAAGGAGGAAATTCTAACTTCATCCATTTCTTTTCCAGAATTGATGAAAAATAACGGCATCATCGCTGTGATGTGCTAAATAGTTTCCTAATTGCGATGTATTCTGCGACGTAGACGAATGGACAACTCCATGAGATGCATCAAAACAAATTTGACCGCACGTTTTGAATAATGATATGTATTTAAGAGCGTCTCCTCGCCCTCTCAGTTTTAACATCGAACTCCCCTTCCTACACTACATATAGCATCATTATCTCTTCTATTTCCTTGGAGAGAAAAAAAATATATATATCTATCGTCGTTAAGACCATCTTATCAACAACAAAACAATAATCCCCGGGCAACCGCACAATCGCTGCGAAAAAGCCTCGCCATAACAATGGTATTCCCCCCGACAATCGCATTCCTAGAACGACAAGGAAACGTTGACAGGAGTTATATTTGATACAATGACAACGATTAAAGTAAGATAACTCTTAAACAGATATATTATTATAAAATTATTCAGAAATTCCAAATTGAAATAAAACAACAGCTAAATCTTAATTTATTACAAATTTGTTTTTAAAAAAAAAAAAACAAGCCCCCCAAACTTATGGCCTTTTCTCCCCCCCATTGGAAGCATATGTCACTTCACTTGACATTAAATGTCACACACTCATTACCGGACACCCTGTATCAGAGATTATTAGATATGGTCAACTTCCTATACTTAGAAGGTTAAACCAATCAATTTAGTGGATTAGCTAATCCGCGTTCGAATTGATACCCAGTGGCTGCGATAAGAAATAAAGAATGACCGCGTAGAATCATAGAATTAAGTTTACTAGGATCGTTCTTTTAAATTAATTTTGAAAATTTTTTAAAAAATTTAGGAATTTACTAGCTGTTGCCCGCGACTGCATCTGCGTAGATGTTTAAAAATTCTCTACCAGAACATAGTTTAAAAAAGGTGGAAAGTATCGAAATTATTATATGTATAGGAACTTGAATATAACCTTTTTATAATAGAATACAATATAAATATTCTTTATTGACACCAATGAACACATACAAAGACCACAAAACAGAATAAAAAGTTAAGCCAAAACGTTTATTATCACCTAAGGTATAGCTTAATTTGCCGTTTATTTAAAGGATTTCTTAAGAAACAACGTTTTCCGTTGTTCCCATAGAAGCTGCTATGAACAGTTTATGTGCGCTACATATAACGGTCATAGCAAAACAGAAGCTGGCTGGGAATTGCATGCACTTTACTTGAAAGTGAAAGTTATTAGGAATGAGAATGGGGTATGAAAACTATCTCACGAGCTCCACAGCCCATTAGAACCTCCGCTTCAATAATATTTTTTAGCTATACTACTTTAAGCCGTGTTTCATTACACAACATCGGAGGGTTTATGTTCTGAAGGAGCATCATCAGAACCACCGAATTTCAGTGCGATATTATGGGCGAGAAGTCCGGATGCACTAAGAGAATCAAAAAACTCTACCGTATAAGTGGTGGCATCAGCTTGATTCAAGACAATACTTTCACAAAATATATACCACCTCATTCCGTTCAATATTTTGCAAAATGTTGCGGTTTATTGCCGACGCTTGCTAAGTTTTAAGCTCTTTCACACAACCAAGATTTTTGGTGACGTCTTATTTGGGTAAATTTTTCTTAAAAGGAATGTAAAGGCTCGTCCGAAAAAACAATTTTGCAAAGGCTCTCTGGTAGAGTCACCAGATCATTTGACTCAAGCAATACACTTTCTCCGATTTTTAGTAAAATGTTTGAAAACTGTCCACGTTCGTGAGATTCAAATGCTCGCGAAAGCACCGGCGAGTATGGTGCTATCCACCTTTGTTTACAACAACAGACTCTCTGCGCATAATTACCTCAGCTGTGAATACACTTTCTTGAGGCGTGCAGCGTCGATAAGATGCGTACCCGTTTCACCAGTCATAGATTCGCTGACGAAATTTTTAGGAAACCTTTCGTGCAACGACCCTTCTGCATCCAAGATGAACGTGTATTTAATATGCCATAGGGGGCATGAATCACGTTGATTTTTGTGTAGAATGGGATCATTCTCAGGGTTTGGGATTTCCGCGCTAATGAATCTATTAATTTTGATCAGCCTAATCTTCTCTTCGAGCCACAAAAGATTAAGAGAGTGTGGTAAACCACGTTTCTGCCATTATATTAAACACATGTAGCATTGGACAGCTCCAAGTACCTCTTCTTTTATGAGAGAGTGTACCAAACGCTTCGGTTTTAAATGAAATAGCCGAGAAATCAAGTCCTGCCTCTCATAGGATGCCTGCCCAGCAAGGAATTTGGTTATTTTTTCATGCCATTTAGGATTGGCCGTCATGGTAATAAATAAACCTGCTCCACCATACTCCCGGACTTAGCAGAAGCCATCTTGAGTGCGCTCATGCATATATCTAGGACTCCAATGAATGTGGAAAAGAGAATCTCTATTCTGCCCACGTTTTCACCATCGGTATCTCGCTGCTAAGTGTCTCTAAGGTCAACATAATTTTCCGCACGTAATTGTCTTTGATAATTGCGATTGAAAATCAACCCCTCAGGTTCAATTTTGACCTACATATCTACCAAAAACTGACTGAAATGTCCACGAAATCTGTTTAGATAGAATTGTTCGTTCTGACGCCACTGGATTATAAAACTGTAGTAATGCATAACGGAAGTTTTCTTATTAACTTTGTAGCACCTATTTGTTTTCAAAATCATAAAGGGAAAGTTATAGCCTTCTTCGTCTCGACAAAACATGAAAGGGTACTGTAACGAACGATAGGCGCAATATGTTTCGCTCCTGTTAGTCTTTAGTCGGCAGCACTTACAAACTTACAGTTATTTTGATCATCATTGGAAAAAGAATAAAGTGCAAATTTGAAGGTGTTAACATACTGGTTCACACAATAGAGCTTCTTTTGCAACCCACTTACGAATTTAGCCTTCACGTTACTTACGAATTTAGCCTACATTTACTTGGTCTTGGTAAGCGGCCATAAAAACCATTTAAATGATAAACTTCACTCTGTAATTGAATATGGGAAAATGCATCTTCAGTGATTTGACTTGCTCCGAAAAAGTCATTTGAAAAGCGCTATTATAGGCCCGTATGCAATCCAAACAGTGTTCCGATTGTGGATGTTCTCAATGGCTCCGGTATTTCTTGCAATCTTTCTGTTTGAACCATTCTTAAGGAAGAGCACATTCCGTTAAGATGATCGAGTGATCTCTAGAGTTTTTCCAGATGCGTGACTTACACTTTCTACGGATTTGAACCCGTGCGATTTTTGGCTCTGGGTATATATGAAAGATCGGATCTATCAACAAAGCGTACGGATTGTGCTTGAGCTGAAATCCAGCATTAGACGACATGTCTTAGACATTCCCCGGAAAACGCTTCATGCAACAATGTGTGATCCTGTTCTTCCCTTCCAACATGTCATTGACGCAGGGGGCAGACATATTGAACATATGCTGTAATCAAACAAAAACCTTGCCTGCTTGTTTAAAAGAATAAAATTACATTTAAAATCTCCAATTGTCACTCAAACCTGGTGGTGAAAATTTGCACTAATTTTTTTCTCTCCAGAATTCTCTCCCCTATGTCTAAATAACCTACATTTCAATTTGCATCACAAACGGTTCATTAGATTAGGCTCTAGAGGGGTATGAGTAGGCTAACTTATTTTATAACCACCGATATAAATGTATGGGCCAAAGATGGCTGAAATAAACCTCACGTGACATCAAACCAACCAATCAACAACCGATTTTAGCTGCTAGAGTTGGTGATGGTAATGACGGTGCTGTATGTAATCCAGAGTTTCACTGAAGACTCGATTTTGCCCGGTCTATTGAATGAGTTTCGCTTTTCACCAGGGGAATGCACTTTTCGTTCTGTGGGCATCTTCCTCCCATTCCAGCCAGTGTGGGTCCACCTTTCACCAAGTAGGCTGGACCTTTCAAAAATGTCTGTGTCTTCCAGGCTGGACCTTTTTCTCGTAGACACCACTTACGCTGATGCTTCGGGTTCCATGGAGGTCATTCCATGCTCGTTTTCTGACCACAGTTCCATCAAGTGGTCGTGGAACTCTCCATTCCCAGCCTCTTCTGCAGGCCCAACTTCGAACAATTGGTATCTGAACGTTTCTCTGCTTAACATCGATAAATACAAGGGAATGTTCGTTCGGTTTGTGGAAAGACACCTTCACAAACTGCCTCCGTCGCTAGATTCGTGGCTTTCTCTTATATCCAAGATCCGTAGTGTTTTCAGAAAGAATGGGTTGGACGCCGCTAGACGCAATCCTGCCACTCCTCCGCTGTTCCATCCCGAAGGGGGCATATGCTGATGACATCTGCCAGGTGAAAAGCGAGATGAACGCTCTAATGATCCGCAGAGCTGCTGGGGCAGCTCTCAGGGCCACTGTCCTAGGCGTCTGAAGTTCGACATATGTCGTCAGCTGCGTTCGCAGAGAAAAGGCGTTGTGGCAATAAGAAGAGGTGTCATCGTTTGGTGGTGGAAAATGGGACAGCGGAAACGGACTCTGACATCTTGTCTGCTTTCCACTCTCATTTTTCATCATTTTTTCGCCACCCAGTCTTTCCATCCGACGCCACGATGAAGTGGATCGAGGCACTGCTGACGCTGACCTCTCAATTACCCATCACTTTTCCAAAGTTAAGAAGTTTCTGTCGATGGATGGTCGTCATCATTCCAGCCCTAGATTAGACGGCATCCCGTACTCATTCTTTAATGCGACTTGGAAATTCTTGGGCCTTTCCTGGTGCAAGTGTTCAATTCTATCCTCAAACACCCTTCCTCCGTCACGTCGGACTTTACTGCGGGGAGAATCATCTTGATCCCCAAGGTACCAGATCCTTAAATTGTCACCCAGTGGAGGCCTATTACTCCACTTAACACAGATTATAAGGTCTTCACTGCTGTGCTCCAACAACGGCTCAAATGCCTCCCTAACGAGGTTTTCGATCCGGGGCAATCCTGCTCCATTCCATCTCGCAGGATGTCTGACAACCTGATTACCATCCAATGTGTTATGGAGGAAGCATGTGTGCGTCGTCAGACTCTCGCCTTGAAAAGTCTCGACAAGGAAAAGGCCTTCGACAAGGTGAATCACGTGTTTCATTTCCGGATGTTTCACAATCTTCCATCTTCGGAAATTTGCAACGATTATCTCAGACGATCATCTCACATTCGCTTGACTTTTATGATCTTGTTTGGCGAGAATTGTCATCTTTCTGTCTGGCCTTCAACAGTTCGACCAGCAAGACTAAGAAAACTTTCGTCTATCTTGGTTCTTCCAGCAGTCTGACCAGGGTGCGACTTCCGACATCGTACGGTGGCACCCTGTGTATCAATGGTCAGCAATTTTGAGGTCCGTCAAGTCTCTCGCCTTTGAGAAGGCCGTCTTCAATTTTCAATGGCGATTGCTGCACCATGGGTTCTATTCTCTCCAATGCCTACATCGCTAGGGAGTTGTCAGATCTGCTGTTTGCCAGTTTTGCGGGTTGCTTGAAACCATTACTCATGTCTTTTATGAGTGCCCGTTTGCACATTCCATTTGGGATCGCCTTTCTCGTCACTATCATCTGACTAACTTTACCTACCAGACAGTGCGATTTCTGATGGACTGCTCCACCAGTGCTGCGTACAAGCTGGACCTAGCCACTTCCATCGCCTTTTTCAACAGAAAGCTTTGGCTGGCCCGTCAGAAGCGATCTGATGGTATCCATCCGCCAGCCTCAGCAATCTGGAGGAGAGGCGCCATCCATCCCAGGTCCTTCCTCCATCGGCTTGGCCCAGCTATGTTCCGGAGACGTTATTCATCATCTCAGCGTCTCTGTAAGGTCATCAAAGAGACACGAATAACATCTCGTACCTCTTCACCATTCCCCTCGACATTGATGCCCACCGGTGGGAGGACAGCCCTTTTTGAGGCGTTTACATACAGGTATTGGACATTGAAACTGAAACACCTTCGCAAATAGCACTGGTTACCCCCAGGGCTGAATAGAACCTTCTGCTAGGTAATTAATCGTATGCATATCAATGAATCACGTGTCAGAGGTCTTGGTAGTCACTCCAGTAGAAACGTTCGATAGTAAGCTTCAAATTGTCTGTGCAGAGCGCTATAATGGGAGACATATCCGACTTCAAAAGAGGGCAGATTGTTGGGGCGCGTCTAGCAGATGCATCTGTGTCCAAAACTGCCACACTTTGTGATGTCTCACGTGCTACAGTATCCAGGGTGATGTGTTCATATGAACAGGAAGGACGAAACACGTCCAGGAGAAGCAACTGCAGGGGAAAACGGAAGTTGTCGGAAAGAGACGTCGGGACATTGACCAGGATTGTTGCACGAAAGCGGAAAACCACCGCAGCAGAAATCACCGCAGAAATGAATACACACCTCCAGGAACCTGTGTGCACGAAGACAATCCGTCGTTACCTGCATAAATCCAACATCCATGGCAGGGTTGCTATACGAAGCCTTTCATCAGTAGTACAAATGCCTCCAAGCGGCTTCAGTGGTGCCGGACGCATAAAACCTGGACGTTGGATGACCTCAAACGCGTCATATTCTCGGATGAGTCCAGCTACACTGTCTTCCAAACAACAGGGAGGGTATTCGTCTGGAGGAGCCCCTCTGATGCCTACAACCCAGACTGCTTGGCACCCACAGTCATACACGGAGGTGGATCAGTAATGGGTGGATCAGTAATGGTCTGGGGTGCAAACTGTGCAGGACCTCTACCGATCCTTCCCAAGACGTGTTGCTGCTGTGCTGGCTGCCCACGGTGCCCCAACACCTTATTAAATAAAGATTTTGGATTTCTACCAGGTGTTTCAGTTTCAATGTCCAATACCTGTAGGTGGTGCAGCCCTTGAGGGCTGCCCGTACTCTTATAGCCTGTGCACCTGGGCACCCGGCCTGTTTTACGATCTAAGGGTGCCCCTCGGGAGCCATAACATGGGCTCCAGTTCCAACAGCAGCAGATCCCAGAGACAAGTGGTTGTGCGTTCCCGTCATCCCCCCCCCCCCCCCCGGTGTCTCCTGAGGGAAGTCGTCTTCTCTTTTTTTTTTGAACTGTGACTTTCTTCCATCATCACCATATGTTCCATGGTGATGATGATCGCCAATTGACCGTTTGGTGTCGGCGCATTTATGAAGAGGTTGTATGGGCATACCATCAGTTCTACCTTCGGGGTTTCCTATTGTTTCGGTCCTGCAAAAGCTTTCCTCCACAGAGTCGAGGATGCTGTGCAGGAACCGGAATGTTGCTGAGGGGATAGTTGTAGGTGACTACATCAAAGTCGGCCAGACTACTATCCACTTGTTCCACGCTGAGCCCGGATATCTCACAGTCCATTTCCGGGGTGCCTCGCCGCTGATGGCGGAATCTTAAATGATGAAATACATGTCCGACTACCATGAGGTGCTACGAGTGTTCTCTCCAGAAACTCCGACTCCCTCCTGCAGAAAAATGGCGACATTTTGTTGGACATGCGCCTTCAAAAAGACATTCCTAATTCCCTTGTGATGCATGGGGAACTTTTTACAAGGGCCAGACGCAGTGCTGCTGGTACTTTAAGAAGTCCTCCCACGTCCAGATGGACTGTCCTCTCCTGAAGAAGTGTGACTTCTGTAAAAAATTCGTGGGCAATATCATCAGTGCCCAGAGAGGTCAAGTGCTCCACCAGCAGCTCCAATACCACCGCCTCGAGGGATGATGTTGTCCCAGCAGTCAGCAAAGATGACTTCACCAGCCAAGTCACCTGTGCCGAGCAGAACAGCCACGCCTTGTCCTTCACCGAAGAAGTCGAAGGCGATGGCAGGAAAGAAAATGCCGCCTCCCCCTCTTCGGCCTTGTTTGGTTCATAAGTCCGCCTCTTCTGCTGCTTGGCCGTGCGTCTCCCCGGTGTTGGAAGGCTGTCTCTCTGCTGAAGTCATCGCAGACGATTCGTTATGCTCTGGGTCGGAGTTGGCTGGGGAGGAATTTCCATCTCTTCCTCCATCCGTGCTTTCATCGGCATCGCAGCCTCTGCAAATTGCCTGTGCGCCTGCGCCGGCGTGAATTTCTTCATCTGCTGGAACCTCAAAGCCGTCAGCGTCTGCTCAGCGGAACCATCTTGCGACGCCCAAGAGCCCTCGCAAGAAGAAGCGCTGACGACATCGTAGCAAGTGGGACGGGATTCCTGTGTCCTCTTCTTCTGAAAGAGACAGCTGTGCTGACCATCATGTTCACAGCCCCTCTTCCTCTTCGGGACGAGCTCGTTCCCCTAGACGGAAGATATCTGAGCCTCCTCCTTCGTCGATGAGGCTCAAGTCTACTTTAGATACAGGTCAGCCTCCGTCAGCTTAACTTCGCAGTGAAGGTCTTGTCCCTAAACGTTCGTTCCCTTGGCTCATCCTTCAAGCAATCGGTTTTGTCATCTTTTATTGCCCTGTACAGGCCAGATGTCCTTCTTCAGGAGGTGAAGCTTGCTGCTTCTCCACAGCTTGCTAACCTTCCTGGCCTTTGCAGTCAATATCCATCTGCACAGTTCTTCATCAAGTCATCTTCACTACATGAGCAAGGAGTTGCCTCTATCATCTTCAACCCCTCTATCATGGCGTCGAACTGTGTCTTTGACTGACTGAATGCACGGTGATCTTTGTAGACCTCCTTTTATCTGGTCTGAAGTTCCAATTGCTTAACGTGTACGCCCCGTGTTCATCAGCAGAGAAACGGACATTTTTTGAAGACCTGGACTACTACCTGTGCTCTTCTTTACCTGTGGTGGTGCTGGGGACTTCAATTGTTATCGGGACGTGAATGACATCTTTTCGTCCAGTTATGTTCACCAGTTGTGCTAGCAGAACGCCCTTTTCAATCTTTGGTCACGTTCTTCTCGCCCCGGCCCACGATGTCATCAAGGCTGGATCTTTTCCTCGTGGACGATGTTTTTGCTTGTGCGCCGTTTATTGGAGGTCATTCCATGCTCGTTTTCCGACCATAGTGCCATCAGGTGGTCATGGAACCCTCCAGTTCCAGCTCCCACTGCAGGTCCTGCTTTAAACAACTGGTTCCTGAACGTTTCTCTGCTTGACATCGATGAATACAAGGGAATGTTCGTTCGGTTTGTGGAAAGACATCTCCACAACCTGCCTACGTCGCTTCCTGGCTTGTTTTTAAAATCAAGCTTTGTCGTTTCTTCAGAAAGATTGCGTTGGATGCTGCCAGATGCAAACGGCGCCATCTCCTCATGCTACAAAAAATCCTGCGTTTCCTCCGCTGTTCCATCCCAAAGGGAAAGTATGCTGATGATATCTGTTAGGGGAAGAGCGAGATCAACGCTCTAATGATCCGCCGGTCGCCGGCACAGCTCTCAGGGCCAAATTTTCCAGGGCGTCTGACGTCAGACATATGTCATCAGCTGTGTTTGCCGAGGAGAGGCGCTGTACCAACAAGAAAAGATGTCATCGCTTAGTGGTGGAAGATGGGACTGTGGAATCTGAATCTTGCAACTAGTCCGCCTTCCACTTTCATTTTTCAGCCACCCAGTCTTTCCATCCGACGCCACGAGGCATTTGATCGAGGCACTAAGACCTTCCACTGCAGACGCTGACCTGTGTATCCCCCGTCTCTTTTCCGAAAATGAAGTTAAGAAGTTTCTGTCAGCGGATGGCCGTCACCAGTCCAGCTCTGGATTAGACGGCATTCCATATTCCTTTTTATTGCGACCTGGAGACTTCTTGGGCCTTTCCTGGTGCAAGTGCTTAATTCAATTCTCAAGGACCCTTCCTCCATTACGTCGGACTTCACTGTGGGGAGGATTATCTTGCTCCCCAAAGTGCCAGATCTTGAACTTGTCACCCAGTGGAGACCTATTACTCTTCTCAAAACAGACTATAAGGTCTTCACTAAAGTGCTTCAACAACGCCTTAAATGTTTTGCCGACGAGTTCTTCGATCCGGGTCAATCCTGCTCCATTCCATATCGCAGGATGACCGACAACCTAATCACTATCAAGTGTGTTATGGAGGAAGCGTCTGTTCGCCGTCAGACTCAGGCGGTGTTAAGCCTTTACCAGGAGAAGGTCTACGACAAGGTGAATCACGTGTTTCTTTTCCGAGTGTTTCACCATCTTCGTCTTCGGTAATTTGCTACGATTGTATGCTTCAGCTACATCATGTGTGGCGATTAATGGTTCCACTTCGTCCTTCTTCGAACTTCTAAGAGCGTCAGGCAGGGGTGTCCCATCTTCCCTCTCCTATACATCTTCTATTTGGTGACATTACTGCAGTTCCTTAATCGCCACCCAGATATCCGGGGTTCCGATCTGCCAGCCGCTTCAATTAACATCCGTACGCTGGCGTATGCTGACGATGTGGTGCTTTTTGCATTCGATGCTTATTCTCTGGGCATCTATAAGGAATCTTTCGATCTCTTTAGCACTTCGACTGGAAGTTCCATCAATCTCGTCAAGTCTAAAGGCATCGCTATTGGGGAATGGACAGTGGACTATCTTCAAACCTTCCCAATAACGTTGTGTGAGCATATTACAGTGCTGGGATACGTGTTCTCCTTTCTGCCTGACATGGACTCTCGTCACTAGCAGAAGGTAATTACTAAGTGCATTTCCCGCCTTGGCAAGCAGTTTCGTTTCACCACTTCGATATTTGTTTTTCCTGTATGATCGTCTAAGTGCCTGTTCGACTTGCCTTCCTGTTAGATTTGAAGAGGGTGCGCAGAGCAGTTTTGGACTGTGTTTGGGGTTATTCAGCGGCTTGCCATCCCATCCGTGCGGAGCTGCTGTTTATCCCCTTTGATGGTGGGGGCTTAGGATTACCAGACCTTCGGAGGTATTTGGTCGCTGCCAGAGTGGCCACTTTCTCCTCCCCCCACCGTTGTGGGCCAACTTTCTGTTCCTGCATATGCGCTTCTTTCTGAAGGTGAATAGGCTACCATTTCCTTCCTCGCTGCCAGTGACCATTATTTCTCGTTCTCCTTACTTCTTTCATCACGTCCAGCGAGATCTTGCGACCTTTGTCTCGGCGCTTTCAGATAACTCGACCTTTCCTTTCGCTTATCTTGATTCTTCCAGCAGGCCGTCCAGGGTGCGTCTACTGACAACGTGAGATGGCACCCTGAATATCCATGGTCAGCCATCTTGAAAGCAATTAAATCTCTTGCCTTTGAGAGGTCCGTCATTAACATCCAGTGGCGCCTGCTGCACCATGGATTTTATACTCCCCATCGTCTTCATCAGTGGGGAGTAGTCGGTTTTGTTGGTTGCCAGTCTTGCGGGTCGACCGAGACCATCGACCATGTTTTCTTTGAGTGCCCGTTCGCGCAGTCCATCTGGGATCGTCTGTCTTCCCACTTCGAACTGACTGGTTTTTCTTATCAGTCAGTCTGATTCTTGATGGACTGCTCCACGTGGGCAGTTTTCATGGCTCCCAATCGCCGGTCGCCTTGGTGTGGAGGAGACGTGCCTTCCATCTCAGATCCTTCCTCCATATTGAATGGGTACGGCTGGGCCCAGCTTTGTTTCAGAGAGGGTTTGCTTCATCCCAACGTCTCTGTAAGGTCATCAGGGGGGACCACGATTCGTCCTCGTTTTTGTTCACGTTTCCCCTTGCCATCGAATGACCTGCTGGTGGGCGAACGGGCTCTTCTTGAGGCGTTTAATTAGTTGACGCAGCCCTTAGGGGTTGCTCGTCGTATTAACCACATGCGCGCCTTGGCGTACCGCCTGATTTAAGATTTATGGACGCTCTTCTGGAGCCATTCCACCAGGCTCCAGTTCCAACAATGGAACCACCATATATTTTGGTCACTCCAGGTTTCATTCTTCACATTGATTTTCTGAAAACTTCTAAGATAATAGCCACTTATGTCTTCAACTTTTCATTTCTAAGGATATGTAAGACTTTTATCTTCTCACTTGTTTGTTTCTGTTGAGATGGAAATGTTTCTAATTAAATATGACGCAGATTATTTTGGCTTTGCCAAATCATCACTTCTCCGGAAGTAACTCCCAATCTTCACCTGTTTTAAATGTTATCTAGTGCTTTTAAAATGTTGTGAGCCAACTTATCCCCATTGGGGTCGAAATTAAATTTTTAGTAGGACATTTTAACCTTTCTAAATTTAATATTTACTGTATTTATAGTATCTCTTCTATTCTTTCTTTTGGCTAAAAAATGTAATTTGAATTTTCTTTTTCTAAGTTAAATATTTTTAGTTTCTGCCCCTTAATAGTTTAATATTTAGTGGTAAGGAGTAGTCTATTTTTTTTGTAACTTTCAAATTCTTCTTTCTTTTTTCCGCTTGATTTTTAGGTTTTTCATCAAGCTTAAAAGATTAATATTTTTTTTGTTTAGCCAATTGTATATGAATGTCTGGATGCTTTACATGCTTCAGTTTTTAATCAGATTTTGGACATTAGTTTTTATATCACATGAAATCCTATCATATCTTGTACATGTTTTTTTATGACTTTCCCTTGTAATTGTGTTGGCCACACAACTATTTAATAAATTGACTAATTTTTCTGTGTCATGAATAGTTTCTGCACAGAAATATTTTTGTGCTTTTGGTAATACAACTTGTTTTATTCACATTATCTTTCAGAGCATTCATATTTGATTGCCTTACATTTATTTTGTAACCTAATATAATTACTTTAAAGAAATCCTCATTTGTATTTGGGGTTGAGAATCACATGAATTGTCTGTACTTATTTCCACTTTTTCTATTTTGATGAACATTAAAATTGTATATTTAGATTTGTATAGTTTGCTTGTCTTATTTTCTTATCTGCAAATAACGCTTAGTGCATACAATTGCTTAATTTTTTTAGTTTTTTTCTAATTCTCTTTATTTTTCTAAAAAAAAAACAAACACAACTCAATGTAAGTTTTAAATAATGTTTGAAACTAAAATCTACTATAATGAATTTTACGCCAATCTTTTAGAAATTTAGCTTTTAACTTAATTCTTTAATATTGTGAAAGTCTTTTGATAAATCAGTAAACTTGAAGTTAATTTCTTTTCCTTGTTATAAATAATTTGAGTTTAACTTTAAACTTTAACCGAATAATTGATACATTTATATAAAACCAACGAAAGGTGTTACGCCTTCACATTTAGTGCCGTATGTTATTAAATAAAAAGTAACGTTCAATTATAACGTGACAATAGCAACAATCCAAACTTCATTGTTTCCAACAAAAGGAAAAACACTGATTGTTAACATTCAAGATGGAGACAATGAAGGCTGGATTGTTGCTAGCACCAAGTTGGTCAGGTGACTTTTTCGCTTCCAGGCCTTGTTATCTCGTTGGCCTCGGCCCTATCTATGATGATGTAACAATGTCTTACGTTTTATTGCAGAGGCCTTTTCTCTTGGTAGGAATAAGTCGTCCGCACTACAAAGTGCTTAATGTGCTTACGCTGCCTTAATGTGCTTACGCTATCCTAAACAATAGTGCGAACAAACCTGAACTACCATAAGCTAGCTCGACTGAAACTAGCTTAAAGCGTTGAGCTAGCTCGACGTTGCTCGACCGGTCCTTTCATATTATTGTTAAAATAAAAAGACTCTTTCGCCACAAGAAGAGTCTCTTATTTTAATAATTACAATTATTCACATATATTTTTCAAAATTTATTTATTCCTTTCAAAGTTTAATGAACATGGCGGAATCACTCCCTTCAACATCTGTTAAGAATAATTGAATAAAAAGAAAAGAAGTCTGAAGCATGGACGAAGTTCGAACCCTGATTACAATTTGGGAGGAAATCATTGTCGACAAATGAGAAAAACCTAATGTATGAAGGAATGGGGGGGGGGGGGATACCTTTTCTTGTTTAGCTTTGCTTGAGCATAGCCAACAATGGTGATAGGTTTTTTCTTATCATTGTAGGCTATGACTGGAGATAGCTGAAGATTTATTTGCCGTTTATTTAATTTAATAGTTGAAGATAATTTATTTACAAATAGTTGTTGCCCGCGACTTCATCTGCGTAGATGTTTAAAAATTCTATACCAGAACAGTTTAAAAAAGGTGGAAAGTATCGAAATTATTATATGTATAGATACTTGAATATAACCTTTTTATACTAGAATACAATACAAATATTCTTTATTGACATAAATGAACACATACAAAGAACACAAAGCAGAAAATAAAATTAAGCCAAAACGTTTATTATCACCTAAGGTATAGCTTAATTTGCCGTTTATTTAAAGGATTTCTTTAGAAACACCGTTTTACGTTGTTCCCACAGAAGCTCCTATGAACAGTTTATCTGCGCTACATATAACTGTCCGTGCGAGAAGCAGCTGGTTCTGAGATCGAGGCCATCGGCCCGGAGCATCTGCCATTACGACTTTTTAATGGTTATAGCAAAACAGAAGCTGGCTGGGAATTGCACGCGCTTAACTTGAAAGTGAAAGTTATTAGGAATGAGAATGGGGCATGAAACCTATCTCACCAGTTCCACAGCCCATTAGAATCTCCGCTTCAATAATATGTTTTAGCTATACTACTTTAATCCGTGATCCATTACACAACTTCGGAAGAAGCATAATCGACACCACCGAATTTCAGTGCGATATTATGGGCGAGAAGTCCGGATGCACTAAGAGAGTCAAAAAACTCTACCGGATAAGTGATGGCATCAGCTTGATCCCAGACAATACTTATAGATTACATACCACCTCATCCCGTTCAATATTTTGCAAAATGCTGCGGTGTAGTGCAGACGCTTGTTCATTTTTAGGCTCTTTCACACAACCAAGATTTTTGTTGACGTCTTATTTGGGTAAATTTTCCATAAACGGAATGTAAAGGTTCGACTGAAAAAACAATTTTGTAAAGGCTCTCTGGTAGAGTCACCAGATCATTTGACTAAAGCAATACACCTTCTCCGATTTTTAGTAACATGTTTGAAAACTGTCCACGCTGGCGCAGTTTTCGACGTTTACGTGAGCTTCAAATGCTCGCGAAAGTGTGACAACCATATATTAATGGTTGGTCAACTAATTATGATGATGCACCAAATGTGACAATACAATAATGCATGTCAATAATTATAATAGATGAACATGAATCAAACTGTTCAAGCACCCAATGTTATGCTTAAAGGAAAGTTACTAAGTCAGAAAGACCACTTGTAACATTGAATAATGCTGAAGTTATAGTATCAAAATATTGAATAAGGAAAAGTTAAAGTTAGCTTTTTATAGGAATCCTTAAAGAGATGATATGTTTATAAAAACATTTTATTAAGAAAATTACTTAAGATGCTCCGCTAGCACCAAGAAAATTAAATCACTAAAGTGCCATATAGTGGATTTATGATTCAAACATCATTTGAATCAGACATTGCGTTGTGTTATTTTTTTTTATATTTACCAGAATCTTAAGCTATCTAGAAATTGGCTGGATAAAAGCTTTAATGAGTGTGTATACAATTTAATTAGAAGCAGACACAAGAAGATAGAAAATATTTGTATTTTAATAATCAAAAATATAGCATTTAATCCCAAATATCCTTTTCCCTTAAAAGAGAAAATATTTAAGTTTCCCAAAAATTATGAGGAGTATTGCATTTTATATTTTAGATAAGATACAACAAGAATTAATATTACCCCATGCTTGAATCAAGCCAAGATATTTCAATGCTTTAAAGGCAGAAGCTATAGAATACACAAACATGTGCATAGGAAAACAGATATAATCTAATTGTGTGGCCAACACAAAAATCAGACATTGAAAAATTCAATGCAAGAATAGGCAAAGTGAAATAAAGTTATTCAGAGTTGAAACAATGGGTAACCAATGAGATTAAAATAACTCATGGATTGATTCAACCAGTTACAAAAACTAAGAGAAGTAATATTCTCTTATAAAATTGAAAATTTCACATCATAAAGACATGAAAAAAATATAATAGCATTTTAGCTAAAATAAAAAAATTATTAAATGTGACTACTCAGCAATTAACCACAATCAGGATGTGAATAAAATTAATGGGACACAAGTTAACAAATTAAGCCCCCTTTAAAAATTGACAAAAGATATTTTCAAATTACATATTGGCCTAGTCTGAAGAAAGAAGAGAATAAAACAAAAATAAAAATTTAATAAATTTAGAAAGGTTAAATTGTCCTAATAAAAAAAATTAACTAAGTCCCACTCAGCATGACGCACTACAACAGTGTGGTGGCTACATGTTAAAAACTGGAAGTAAATGGAATCCGGAGAAGAGGTTGTCTGGAGAACCAGAGCAATCTGTATCAAAGTTTATGATGAAGAATGTCCATCTCAACAGATTAAACAGATGAGGGTGAGAAATTGAAAAGTTGCTTACATTTCCTGATATGCACAAAAGAAGCTATTACTTGAATCCATCTCTAAATGCAATCAGGTTGGGATGTTAACACTGGAGTGGCAGAATGGTGCAGGTGGTGTCTTCGCTGTTGGAACTGGAGCCGGTGTTATGGCTCCAGAGGGGCACCCTTAGATCGTAAAACAGGCAGGGTGCCCAGGCCACATGCGAATAGGAGTACGGGCAGCCTTCAAGGGCTGCACCGCCTATATAAACGCCTCAAAAGGAGGCCCGTCCGCTCACCGGTGGGTCATTGATGTTGAGGGGAAAGGTGAAGAGATACGAGATGTTGCTCGTATCCCTTCCAATGACCTTACAGAGACGCTGAGATGACGAATAGCGTCTCCGAAATGTAGCTGGGCCAAGCCGTGGCCACTCGAGCTGAAGGAAAGACCTAAGATGGGAGGCACCTCTCCTCCAGACGGCTGAGGCTGGCGAAGGCACACCAGCAAGTCGTTGCTGACGAGCCAGCCAAAGCTCCCTGTTCATGAAGGCGATGGAAGTGGCCAGGTCCAGCTTATAAGCAACACCGGTGGAGTAGTCCATCAGAAATCGCACTGACTGGATGGAGAAGGCAGTCAGATGAAAATGTCTTGAAAGGCGATCCCAGATGGACTGTGCGAACGGGCACTCAAAGAACACATGGTCGATGGATTCAGGAGACCCACAAACCAAACAACCAGTAGAGCCGACTACTCCCCACTGATGTAGACGTTGGAGAGTATAGAATCCATGGTGCAGCAGACGCCATTGAAAATTGAAAACAGTCCTCTCGAAGGCGAAGGACTTGATGGCCATCAAGATGGCTGACCATGGATATTCGGGGTGCCAGCGCACGATGTCAGAAGACGCACCCCGGTCGGCCTGCTGGAAGAACCAAGATAGACGTAGGCTCCCCCAGTCTTGTGGGTCTACCTGACGCAGATCTTGAATAAAGGTCGCTAAGTCTCCCTGGATTCGGTTGTAGAACCCAGGAGATCGTAGGTTGATTGTCACTGGCAGCGAAGTGGGAACTGGAAGCCCATTCACCTTGAAGAAGAAACGCAGGTGCAGGAACAGAAAATTGGCCCAGATGGGAGGGGGAAGAAGGAAGACCCGGATCAAGGCAGCCATTCTGGCCGCAATGAGGTAGTGCCGGATGTTAGGCAGGCCCAGGCCTCCTCCCTCGAAGGGGATATACAGCAGTTCCCGGCGAAGGGGATGACGGGCTGCTGCATACCCCCAAATACAGTCTGCAATCGCACCGTGCACCTTCTTCAAAAGTTGAGGAGATGGCAAGGCGAAAAGGCATTTCGATGTCAATAGGGACAAGATGTGGGTCTTGATGAACCTCGCCTTGACAAACATCGAGGTGGAATAACGAAAGTTCTTGCCAAGGCGAGACAAACACTTGTCGATAACTTGCTGCCAGTGACGAGAGTCCATGCAGGGTAGAAAGGAGAAGACGTATCCCAGCACTGTGATTTGCTCACACCACGTTATTGGGAAGGTTTGAAGATAGTCCACTGTCCACTTCCCAATAGCGATGCCTTTAGACTTGACGAGATTGATGGAACTTCCCGTCGAAGTGCTAAAGTGATCGAAAGAAGCTTTATAGATGCCCAGGGAATACGCATCAGATGCAAATAATACTACATCATCAGCGTATGCCAGCGTACGGATGTTGATGGAAGCAGCTGGCAAATCGTATCCCCGGACATCTGGGTGGCGATTAAGAAATTGTAATAATGGCTCCAAATAGAAAATGTATAAGAGGGGAGAGATGGGACACCCCTGCCTAACGCCTTTGGAGAGTCCGAAGAAAGGCGAGTTGGAGCCATTAATCGCCACGCATGACGTGGCAGAAGCATACAGTGCTGAGATAATCGTAGCAAATTTCCGAAGATGAAGATGGTGAAACACTCGGAAAAGAAACACGTGATTCACCTTGTCAAAGGCCTTTTCCTGGTCAAGACTTAGGACGGCAAGAGTCTGACGACGCACACACGCTTCCTCCATAACACATTTGATGGTGATGATGTTGTCGGACATCCTGCGAGATGGAATGGAGCAGGATTGTCCCGGATCGAAGAACTCGTCGGCGAAGCATTTTAGCCGTTGCTGGAGCACGCCAGTGAAGACCTTATAATCTGTGTTGAGTAGAGTAATAGGCCTCCACTGGGTGACGAGTTCAGGATTCGGTACCTTGGGGAGTAAGATGATTCTCCCCGCGGTAAAGTCCGACGTGATGGAGGAAGGGTCCTTTAGTATGGAGTTGAAAACTTGCACCAGGAAAGGCCCAAGAAGTTTCCAAGTCGCATTGTAGAACGAATACGGGATGCCGTCTAATCCAGGGCTGGACTGATGACGGCCATCCATCGACAGAAACTTCTTGACTTCATCTTCGGAAAAGGGACGGGTAATTGACAGGTCAGCATCCGCAGTGAAAGGTCTAAGTGCCTCGATCCAATTCGTCGTGGCGTCGGATGGAAAGACTGGGTGGCCAAAAAATGATGAAAAATGGGAGTGAAAAGCCGACAAGATGTCAGCGTCGGTTTCCACTGTCCCATTCTCCACCACCAAACGATGACACCTCTTCTTGTTGGCGCGACGCCCCTCCTCAGCGAAAGCAGCTGACGACATATTCCGGACGTCAGACGCCCAGGACAGTTTGGCCCTGAGAGCTGCGCTGGCGGCCTTGCGGATCATTAGAGCATTGATCTCGCTCTTCACCTGGCGGATGTCATCAGCATATGCCCCCTTCGGGATGGAACAGCGGAGGAGGCGCAGGATTTCTTGGAGCATGAGGAGATGGCGCCGATTGCGTCTAGCCGCATCACACCCAATCTTTCTAAAGAAGCGACGGATCTTTAATTTTAATGAAAGCCACGAAGCTAACGACGGAGGCAGGTTGTGAAGGTGTCTTTCCACAAACCGAACGAACATTCCCTTGTATTTATCAATGTCAAGCAGAGAAACGTTCAGGAACCAATTGTCCGAAGTAGTACCTGCAGAGGAGGCAGGGAATGGAGGGTTCCAGGACCACTTGATGGCACTGTGGTCTGAAAAAGAGCAAGGAATGACCTCCATGGAACCAGGGGCACCAGCGAAAGTGGCGTCTACTAGAAAAAGGTCCAACCTTGATGACACAGAGGGCCCTTGGTGAAAGGTGGACCCCCTTTGGTTGGAATGGGAAGAAGACGCCCACAGATCGAATAGTGCATTCCGCTGGCACAACTGGTAGACGTACCCAGATGAAAAGATGTTGTTCTCATCCGGATGGCAATTAAAGTCCCCAGCAACCACTGCAGGCAAGGACGAGCACAGGTAGAAGTCCAGTTCTTCAAAGAATGTCCGTTTCTCTGCTGATAAACACGGGGCGTACACATTAAGCAATCGGAATTTGAGACCAGATAGCAGGAGGTCCAAAGAAATTACCCTGCACTCACAGTCAAAGACGCAGTTCGACACCACAATGGAGGGGTTGAAGATGATGGTAGCAACCCCCTGTCCATGTGGCGAAGATGAGTTGATGAAGAACTGCGCAGATGGATATTGACTGCGAAGGCCAGGTAGGTTAGCAAGCTGCTGCGAAGCAGCAAGCTTAACCTCTTGAAGGAGTAGGATATCTGGCCTGTACAGCGCAACGAACGATGACAAAACCGATTGCTTGAAAGACGAACCAAGGGAACGAACTTTTAGGGAAAAGACCTTCACTGCGAATTTAGGCTGACGGGGGCTGACCTGTATCTGAAGGAGTCTTGAGCCTCACGGATGACGGAGGAGGCTCAGATGTCTTCCGTCTAGGGGAGCGAGCACGTCCCGAAGAGGAAGAGGGGCTGCGATGATGATGGTCTACGCAGCTGTCTCGTTCAGATGAAGAGGACACAGGATTCCCGTCCCTCTTGCTACGATGTCGTCGGGCCTTTTTCTTGCGAGGGCTCTTAGGCGTCGCAAGAAGATCCCGCTGAGCAGACGCTGATGGCTTGGTAGTCCCAGCAGAGGATGAAATAATACCAGGCGTGGGCGCACAGGCGATTCGAAGAGGCTGCGATGCCGATGAAGGAGCAGGTGGAGGAAGAGCAGGAAACTCCTCCACATCAAGCACCGACTCGGAGCACAACGAATCGTCCAAGATGACTTCAGCAGAGTGGCAGTCCTCCACCATCGGGGAAACATCAGGCGAAGGTGGACGTGATGGAACAGTCTCTTTAACCACACGAGGCCGAGGAGGCATCTCCTTCCCAGGAGTCGTAGGAAGAGGCGACGATGGTGGGGCCGTCTTCGAATTCCTTGGGGAAGGAGGAGGCGACGATGGTGGGGTCGCCTTCGACTTCCTCAGTGGAGGACGAGGCGACGATGGTGGGGTCGCCTTCGACTTCCTCGGTGGAGGACGAGGCGACGATGGTGGGGTCGCCTTCGACTTCCTCGGTGGAGGACGAGGCGACGATGGTGGGGTCGCCTTCGACTTCCTCGGTGGAGGACGAGGCACTGTTGCTCTGCTCGGCTCAGGTGACTTGGCCGGTGAAGTCATCTTTGCTGGTTGCTGGGACGACATTCCTCGAGGCGATGGCGTTGGGACTGCTGATAAGGCGTCTGACCTCTCCTGGCACTGGTGGAATTTGTGCACGGTCTTGTGGCAGGAATCACATTTCCGAAGGAGAGGACAGTCTTTCCGAACGTGGGATTTTTTTTTGCAGTACCAGCAGCACTGCCTCTGTCCCTTGTAAGACACGAAGACTTTAACTGCGCGCATTACAACGAACTCTGGAATGTCTTTATGAAGTTCCATGTACACTATGATGTTGCCCGTCATCTGAAGAGGAGAATCCGGGTGCACGGGGTAGGAGATTCTTCGCACCACCCCGTAGTCCGACATGTAGTCACGTAGATACTTCTCAGCCATCAGTGGCGATGCGCCCCGGATAAGAACTGGAACATATCCGGGTTCGGCGTAACACATTCTGTTGCCTGCAGAGCATCTTCGACTCTGTCGGAGAAAGCCTCTGCAGGACAGAAACAGCCGGAAAACCCGATGGAAGAACCGGAGGTATACCCGTTTTGGCATATACCTCCTTCATAAACATGCCGACGGCGAAGGGGCCATCGGCAATCATATCAACCATGCGTTCCATGGTTGATATTGAAAGAGTTTTTGTTTAGAGAGAGAAAGAGAAAGAGGACCTCCCCCAGGAGACACCAGGGGGAGGCAAACACACTTCACAACACACTACTGGCTAGGATGCAGGTGGTGTCTTCATGCTGGCATCCTAGCCGGTGGTTTGGTGAGAAGTGATGAAAATTTGCAGTGTTGCCCAATTTAAGCATTTGGAGTAACAATCCAATGGCGCATGACTAGCACATGACAACAATGGCAATGTACTCCTTGAAGCTTGAACATGTAAATTATGGAACAACAGTTGAAATAACATAACAATCACTATTTCATACAAACATTGTTGTATGACTCTAAAAAAATCCTCAAAACTGCTTAATTACAAAAATGAAATAAATAATTTTTTTTTTGTTTTTTACAAAAAAATTTACAGTTAGAAGATTTACAGACATTTGACCTTAGCTTAGATATTAAAATCATTATGAAATCCAAGCTTACAATACTTCAAAAAAAAAAATGTGATGGCTAAAAAAATCTTATTTTTTTAACAACATCACAAAAGCACCGGCGAGTATGGTACTATCCACCTTTTGTTTGTCACAACAGACTGGCCGCGCGTATTTACCTCAGCTGTGAATACACCTTCTTGAGGCGTGCAGCGTCGATAAGATGCGTACCCGTTTTCACCAATCACAGATTCGCTGACGAAATTTTTAGGAAAGCTTTCGTGCAATGACCCTTTTGCATCCAAGATTAACGTGTATTTAATATGCCACAGGGGACATGAATCATGTTGATTTTTGTGTAGAATGAGATCATTCTCAGGGTTAGGGATTTCCGCGCTAATGAATCCATTAATTTTGATCAGCCTCATCTTCTCTTTGAGCCACAAAAGATTAAGAGAGTGTGGTAAACCACGTTTCTGCCATTCTATTAAACACATGTAGCATCGGACAGCTCTAAATACTTTCTCTTTTTTGAGAAAGTCTACCAAACGCTTCTGTTTTAAATGAAATAGCCGAGAAATCAATTCGTGCTTCTCATAGGATGCCTGCCTAGCAAGTAATTTGGTGTTTTTTTATGCCATTTAGGATTGGCCGTCATGGTAATAAATAAACCTGCTCTACCATACTTCTGGACGTAGCAGAAGCCATCTTGAGTGCGCTCCTGCATATATCTAGGACTCCAATGAATGTGGAAAAGAGAATCTCTATTCTGCCCACGTTTTCACCATTGGTATCTCGCTGCTAAGCGTCTCTAAGGTCAACATAATTTTCCGCACGTAATTGTCTTTGATATTTGCGATTGAAAATCAACCGCTCAGGTTCAATTTTGACATACATATCTACCAAAAACTGACTGAAAAGTCCACGAAATCTGTGTAGATAGAATTGCTCGTTTTAACGCAATTGGATTATAAAACTGTAGTACTGCATAATGGAAGTTTTCTTATTGAAATTTGTAGCACCTATTTCTTTTCAAAATCATAAAGGGAAAATTATAGCCTTATTCGTCTCGACAAAACATGAGAGGGTATTATAACGGACGATAGACGCGATATGTTTCATTTATCCTTTGAAGACGGTCATCATGCATACGTAAAATAATATTCCTCCTGTCAACATGACGGCTACTTCGTTTCTAGTAGGAGCACTGTATCCACCTGGGTGAGCTCCTGTTAGTCTTTTGTCAGCAGCACTTACAAACTTATAGTTATTATGATCATCACTGGAAACAGAATAAAGTGCAACTTTGAAGGTGTTAACATACTGGTTCACACAATAGAGCATATATTGCAACCCACTTACCAATTCAGCATTCACTTACAAATGCATTGTCACCTAACATTTACTTGGTCTTGGTAAGCGGCCATAAAAACAAATTAAGTAATAAACTTGACTCTGTAATTGAATATGGGCAAAATCCATCTTCAGTGATCTGACTTGCTCCGAAAAAGTCATTTGAAAAGTGCTATTATAGGCCCGTATGCAATCAAAAAAGTGTTTTGATTGTGGAAGTTCTCAATGACTCCGGTATTTTTTGCATTATTTCCATTCGAACCATCCCTGTAGAAGAACACATTCCATTAGGTTTTCTCTTCCATTTGAAAGCACGGCAATATGTGCACATTTCGTCCGTAGGGCCGACTTGGGAATGGCCGGCCAGGTGGCCGAGAGGGCTAGGGCGTAGGCTTTCTAGTTCTCGAGTCCGCCTGGCTGCGGGTTCGAATCCCGCCGTGGGCATGGATGTTTGTGTTTGTCCCGGGCTGCGTACTGTTATAACTTGTGTAAAAAGGCGCAAAATGACCTTTGTAGTCGACGCCAAAATTTCTAGAACCCCCAGCCGACTTGGGAATAATCGGAAAATTTAATTACAGAATCTTAATTAAATTCGCTATTTTCTTTTCTAACTACGACAGCTCTTCAGGTTCGTAAACCATCGACTCGTTAAACAACCTGTAAACGGCACGACGTAGCCAATCATCCTCTAACACTATAGTTTAGTTTTTGGTAGACTGTGTTTGCCGCACTTCTTGCAAACGGCTGCGTTCTTGTGTTAAATGATCCACCACCCCAGTATACGTCTCTCATAGTACCGATGCTGGGCAGCTGGCCTGCGACTCGACACGCTGATCACGTTTCGGTTGGCTTTCTGCTGGACGTCTCAATCTTCCTCATTTAGGCCGTGCAGAAACAGAAGTTAGATCGTTTGCTTGAAAGCAGTTTTTTTGTAAATTAATTTTTTTGGTAACTATTTTTTTTCCTTTAAATTTTATTTTCAATATTTAAAATAATAAACCTTAATAAATGTATAAATGTCTGGGCCAAAGATGGCTGCAATAAACCTCACGTGACCTCAAACCAACTAATCAACAACCGATTTTAGCTGCTAGAGTTGGGGATGGTAATGGCGGTGCTTTAGTAATCCAGAGTTTCACTGAAGAGTCGATTTTGCCCAGTCTCTTGCATGAGTTTCGCTACAGTCCAAAATTAACAATGTTTTTTAACGATCGTACAACGTAACAGAACTGTCAGCTAATGCTACGCATTTGTTGCTGAACTTGTGATACATTGTTAAGTAGTTGTTTGTTTTGTGAACTAAAATATACCTTGACCACATGACAGCTTTTATTCAACTCCAAGCTTAAGAGAATTTAGCCTAAAACTCGGCTTCTAGATGGCGCATCATGATAAAACATACAACATTTTTTAAGTTACACCAAAAGAAATGCGCCTTTGTTAACCGCATTATAGTACGTGTAGTAGTTTTTGTGAGATGAGGTAACAAACATACAGACAGACAGACAAAAATTTAAAAAATGATTGTTTTGACTTCTGGTAGTGATAGTAAAACGTGTCGCATAAGATTTTCTTAAATTTTTTCTATGTACAGACAGCAGGTCCGCTACAGTTTTATTATATGTATATTTTTAAAATTTAAATGAAACAAATTTAATGAACAATTAATTTAAAACAACAATAATTTAATTATTTCTTAATGCAATGTGATAAAAGGCTCCTTGTGAATAATTGAAATGAATAAATAAAACCTTAAATAAATAATGCATACACTTACTGAAGTATACATTTAATTATTTTTATATTATTAAACAATTTTTCACTTGGAGTCTACGATCATTGCATTAACAAGCAAGCAATAAATTACTCCTAATAATAATAAAAAATAATAAAATTTCAATGAATTGTTTATAATAGCTCACAAGATTTATTAACATTTCCTCTCACTAATCACTAAAAAAAAGCAATAATTTAGTTATATAATCTTTTATAATCTATATTATCAACTGATAATACGAACACCCTAGTCTAGAATTTCAAGCAAATCTAGCCTACAGTTAACAATTGTCTAGCTTTGTAGTGCAGATGGGGTATTACGCTCTGGCTAAAACCAACACCTCCTAAATAGAAAGCCAAACAACTGAAACGTCATACATTGTTACATCACCATAAGTCGACCAAATTTAGAACTTATTATTGGTGGATATATGATTAACAATGGTCGAAATATGATGATGTAACAATATATGACGATTCAGTTGTTTGGCTCTCTTTCTAGGGGTGCGTTCACTTATTCGTTCGGAGTCATGCTCTGAGTCAATGTGATCACGTGATCAGAGTACTAGCGTCATGGCTCAGAGTCAACATAACGACGTAACAATCGAAGACTTTGATCGTTACAATCATTTGTGTGCAGTATTGCCAATTTAGCCTTTTTTCATGCGCTTATCTTTTGTTGGACATTTTTAATATAAATTAAACAATGCACATCAACCATCTACCATTCATTTAAAAGTCTTCAATTCTCTTCAAAAACTCTCATCATTATTCATTGGCGTTATTGTTTATTCTTATGATTTATTATTTTATCTTCTACATTTATAAATGAGTATAGAATCATTCATTAATAAACAACATGTTACACTGCTTCGTTAATTAATGTATAATGCACAAAATAATGAAAATGAGCATTTAAATTGGACACACCGCTGCTAAATTTGCAACACTGCTTCTAAACGATTCAAGATATTTTTCCCCTCTTCGCAACCTCCGGAGGCATCAGAAAAGCATGAGCCGTGCCCATGGAACTTTTGGTTATGGGAACCTTTAACATTAAACTATTTTTTAACAGGAATAAACAATAACATATTTTTTATTTTTATTATTTTTATAAAATTAAAGTTCTGGTCATAATTGTAATTTTAATTTATTATCACAGAGGCTCGGGTGGCCTCTAGATCACGAAGCCCTGGCACCGTGCATAAAGATGGAACTGAGAGTGAGCATATAAAAATTAATAATTATGCTGAAGAAATTGTCTCGAATCAAATTTTCGAACAAATGAAGCTAAATTTTCGTTTGTATCGTGCCAAGCGTATAACAATGGCAACCACATAAACAAGAGAAGACTTTATTTCTTCAAGAAGGCGCATACGTTGTTTAACCATCAACATGGTCGCCTCAATCTTTCGAAAGTGCACGATCATAGCCTACCATAACGGGGCCAACGATATAACGGGCCCCAGCGAGGAAAAGTCACCTGACCATGCTAGTCCGAGTAAAAATGTAATCTTCTTTGTTTCAGTTCAGTTCAGTTCGCAGCTCTCATCTCCCACAAGAACAGGAGACTAGCTGAAGAGGTGATTAAAAGCGAAAGTGGAAATCTTCTTTGTTTTCATCTTGGATTTTAACAATCAGTATTTTTTCGTTTGTTGGAAATAATGAAGGTTGGATTGTTGCCCGGACGATTTCATGTTTAATCGTATTTCTACCAATAATAAGCCCTAAATTATGACTCCGCATGATGATGTAACAATATATGAAATTTTCGCGCTCAGGCTTTGAGTAGAGGTGGTGTTGGTTGAAGTCGCAACTTTGTTGACACTCTTGATTGTTGCGTCGTCTTTCTCAACAAATTTTTTGACTCCGATGGCTCCAGCCAAAGCCTCCTATAGACAAGGCCTGCTCACTCAGACAAAATGGCGGGAATAGAAGGCTGGCAGATGATAAAGCTGAGATGGATTTTTTTTAAATGCTGAGCAAACAGAATTTAATAATGCACAATATGATTTTTTATTCACTTTAAAATATTCCAATCGTTTAATTATTTAAATTATAGCAATACAAAATAATTCTCTTTCAAAAACTCAGTTTAGCTTAATAAATCTAAAATACATTATTATAATATCCTAATGTGATGAATATTGTGAATAAAAAATCATATTGTGCATTTTTACATTCTGTTTGCTCAGCATTTAAAAAAATATCCATCACAGCTATATAATCTGCCAGCCTTCTATTGCCGTCATTTTGTCTGAGTGGGCAGGCCTTGTCTATAGGAGGCCTTGCTCCAGCTTGAAAACAGGAGTTAAGGGAGTTAACCCGAGTCGCACTCAAAGCGAATAAAGAAACAAACTCCGAATGACTCCAAGCGTACCCTGATGTTGGACGTCAAGGGAGTTAACTCCGAGTGAATAAAGAAACGGACACCAAATGACTCGGAAAAAATAAAAAAACGAAATGCGAATGACTCAGAGTCACGGGAGTCACTCGGAGTGACTCCAAGTAAATAAGTGAACGCACCCTAGGAGGTGTTGCTAAAACCACCTAAAAAAATGGACTGCGCACGCGGTTACCCGTTATTATTGCTCAACAATGAAGTTATATTTTTTGTCAATGGATTTCCAGAAACGACTTAAGTTTTTATAATTGTTATAATTATTATAATTTGATTTTTTTATTTTCTTTCATCTAGACCTCATTTTTTCCTTGTACCTCGGATATTTGGACGTTTGAACAAAACTGGGCAATGGGACGGCGTACTTGGAAGGGTTCAAAGAGAAGTAAAGAACATGCATACTAATTACTTAAAATATATTTAATGCTAAGTGACGACTAAGTTATAATAAGGATTTCAAAAAGATCCTTTGTTGAAAGAAAATGTACTGACTATACTCTGTCCAATGAAAGAAAAACTGGGCGTGTCCTGTTAAATTTCCAATGTCAATTGCTAAACATTAGTTATTTAACTTAGCAACAATGTCTAGCAATTGAAATCTGAAAATTTAATTAGACACGCCTAGTTTTTCTTTCGTTGAATAGAGTATAGGCAAAAGATAATAATAAAAATGGTAGAAGTTTTACAATACATATTTATTGGAATAATGACTAACAACCGATTTCGCGTTTATACCCGATTTCTTCAGGTTGTCATGATGATAATAGAAGAAGCTGCTTTTTTTTTAAAATTTGAAATAAAGTTATTGCTTATAATAAAGAATGTTGCTTACAATGAGGCTTATTATACAGGGTGATTACAAAAGAACATCACACTTTTAAAAATTTATTTCATCAAAGCTATTCAGAAAATAGACACACGACGTACGGGATCTTAAAGAAAAACTCTTAAAGTTTAAGGTGACACAGTTAAAGATGTTCAATATGCCCCCCTGTAGTCGAATTCGTCCCAATCCCGCATTAAAATGTCTCCATCAATCCCACGGGGAAGGGGTAGGGTGAGACCTTGTCTTTTAAGCACCCCCCCCCATAAAAAGAAATCACAGCGGTGGATTGGTCAAGCAAACAATAACCTGGAACTTGCAAAGTAGCCACCGCGGAGCCCCGACCTCACAACTTGTATTACGGTAGCGATACGGAGCCCCGACCTCACACCTAGTCTTAACTTTTCTTGACTTGCCTCACTACTTAGGAGCATCACAAGATACTTTAGACTCAAGTTTTTCTTGCACTTGACGCAGAAGCTCTTATACCCTCATTCTTTATTCGAAAATTCCGTTGATCAGCTATTTCCATTGCCCGTAAAGTCTTTTTTCTTTTAGCTGCAGAGTTTCTGTGACCAATACTCGATCTTTCTGTTTCCTTTCCAGACAAATAAGTTATTGCCAGTCGTCTGGATGTTTGATAGGGAGCTCAAGGGAGACACGTGTGACTTCTTTTCCTCCTCAACAGATGCTGTCTTATTTATGTCCTGTCACTACATCGTAATTTTATGCTCATTATTAATAATTCTTGGAAATGAACGTTCAATCATCGCATTATCAGCATCTCAGCTTTCAAAACATTTTCACACAGAATATAGTCAAAATGTATATTTATGAAATGTTGGGATCTATGTGCTACCCAAAAAGCAAGGTGATAACCCCAGCATGACCCTTTGTTTTTTTGATTAAATTTTGAAATATCTTAAAAATAAACACATGAAAACGCTTAGAATAAATCCAGTAAAGATTCTTAATTAAGATTTGATAAAAAAAATTTTTAAAAGCTCACAATGGATGGACCTCTCCAAGGATGCCACTGCTAGTCTAAATAAATTCTACTCACGTAATCTTACTTTAGATGTACATTTGATGTTGTTGCAATTCCCTTTCTTCTCTTCATGTCTTGAAGCAAAACTTGGCCATTCATCTCTTTGTGTAGTCTAGCGGTCACTGATTCTTCTATTTACTTGCTTCTCATTTGCTCAATACTGCACGGAGCTATAGGAGTGCTTCCTCTGTCGTCTTTCCACTTTCTCAATAGTCTGCTAACTCTCCATTATCTCCAGTTACTGATCATTTTTAAAGATTTTCAAGAAATTGTTAAGTACTAGGAACTCTCTTTTCTAAGAAAAGCCTGAATAACAGGAATTATATGCATTGTTACAAATTGAAACTTATCTAAATCGCACGAACTTGATTGTTGATCTTTGCTTAGTATTAGTGCATTTCGTGTTGACACCATTATTGATGTCTATTTTTGCACAAACTTTTATTTGCATTGTTGGTCATGAGATATATATTCTTGGTCCGTGCAGAGTGTTTGTGATATGCGTGTTGATACCATTGTTGTTACTTATTGTTGCAAAAGTTTTGTCTTGCATTGTTGGTCATGAGATATTTCTCATTAATATGACCTGCCATACCACGAATATCGATTTTTTATGAATAATTATTATTTTTTCGAAATATGAGGTAGACGGTGACCTTCCTCATGCCTTGAAGATCATGTATGGAAAATTTTATCAAGATCGGAATAAAAGTGTAGAATGTATAAAAAATAACCAAACAAACAAACAAACCAACAAACAAACAAACAAACATCCTTCTTTATATATACAAAAGACTAGCATAGGACTCAGCGTTGCCCTGGATAATTACGCTTGTAGGTAAAGAGAACAACCTCAAAAAGCTAAATTAAACCACCAAATTGGTTAAATAATAACTCAATCACTACAATATAGAGCGAAGAGACTATCCATTCTAAGAAAAATGCGAAAGACAGGAATTTACCTCTTTACTGAAATAATCCATTCTAGGTGATGTACTGGGACTTGATTTACCGAAAAAACATTTTCTAAAGGCTCAAAATGGGTGGACCTCTCCAAGGATGCCTTCTAGTCTAAATAATTTTTTACTCACGTAATCCTACTTGAGATGTTCACTTGATGTTGTTGCAATTTCTATTCTTCTTTCGATGTCTTGAAGCAAGAATTGGCCATTCATCACTTTGTGTATTCTAGCGGTCGCCGATTCAGCTGTTTACTTGCTTACCATTTGCTCAATACAGCACGGAGCTAAAGGAATGCTTCCTCTATCGTCTTTCACTCTTTCTGAATAGTCTGCTAACACGTTATCTCAAGTTACTGATTATCTTTAAAGATTTTCAAGAAATTGTTAAGTACTAAGAACTTTCTTTTCTAAGAACAGCCTGAATAACAGGAATTTTATGCATTGAATTCTATATTGCACAAACTTTGCTTGCATTGTTGGTCATGAGACATATATTGTTGATCCTTGCATATTGTTGGTGCATTGCGTGTTGACACCATTGTTGATACCTACTGTTGCACAAACTTATATTTGCATTGTTGGTCATGAGATATATATTGTTGGTCTGTGCTAAGTTTTTGTGAATTGCGTGTTGATACCATTGTTTCAAAAACTTTGTTTTGCATTGTTGGTCATGAGATATTTCTCAAATATATGCCCTGCCATAACCATAAATATCGATTTTTTATCAGTAATTATTATTTTATTCGAAATCTGAGATAAACAGTGACCTTCCTCATGCCTTGGTATGCGAAATTTTATCAAGATCGGAATAAAATTGTAAATTTGTATAAAAAGCAAACAAACAAACCCACAAACAAACCCACAAACCACTACGCTCGTACCAGCAACAGATGTCTCATGATTAACGTTGCAAGGCAAAGTTTGTGCAACAATACGCCCGTCGTGTTCATATTAACAATGGTATCAACGCGCAATTCACCAATAACAATGTGCACAAAATGATGATGCAATGATAAAGCAATCCTTTCCAAGAATTATAACAATGAACATAAAATGATGATGCAATATGGATCAATTTCAATTTGTAACAATGCATAGAATTCCTGTTATTCAGGTTTTTCTTAGAAAAGAGAGTTCTATGTTCTTAACAATTTCTTGAAAATCTTTAAAAATGATCAGTAACTGGAGATAATGAATAGTTAGCAGACTATTGAGAAAGAGTGGAAAGACGACAGAGGAAGCCCTCCTTTAGCTCCGTGCTGTATTGAGCTAATCGGAAGGATATAAATAGAAGGATCGGCGACCGCTAGACTACACAAAGTGATGAATGGCTAAGTTTTGCTTCAACACATCGAGAGAAGAGTGGAAATTGCAACAACATCAAGTGTACATCTGAAGTAAGATTACGTGAAGAAGAAATTATTGGAGAGGTCCATTCATTGCGAGCCTTTAAAAAAAAATGTTCGAATTTTCATTAAGAATTTTTACTGTATTAATTCTAAGCATTTTCATTTGTTTATTTTTAAGATACTGCAAAATTTAATTTAATTTTTTGAGATTGTTCTGTTTACTTACAAGTGTAATTATCTTGGGCAACGCCAGGTACCTTTTCTAGTTATATATATAGAAAGATTTTTTGTTAAAAGATTTCTATACAGCCCAACTGGGTCCGCTATTGGTCAAGGACCGACGAGTTAGGTCCCAGCGGCCTCTAAACAAAATAATAAATAATGTCACAATGTAGATTAGTAAAACACAAAGAGAAAAAATATAACTAAAACAAACTAAGACAAGCCATAAAGCGGCATTGATGGGAATAATACCAATACTTTAAAAATTAAGATGATTATAATACATTGTAATCAACTGTTGAGCAAGCATATAATATGATAAAATATTATAGATATCATAAACCCATTAATTGAGCGTCGGTAAGAAATTATTAACCTATATTCGGATCGTGCATTAGATTGCAACTACGCAGAAAAAAATCAGCCAGAGAAGTTAAAGTTTAATATAAAATTAACGGGATTCAGTAATATCGCTTGTAAAAACCAAATTTTTTAGAGGTCTTCGAAAAGTGCCAAGAGGCAGATGAGTGTATTCTTAAAAGGAGACATGCCCAGTACTTAACACCAATAAAGGAAATGCACCTCTTGCGAAAATTACGTCTATTAACTGGAATATAAAATTCTCTTGCATTTCGGATTCGATAATTTTGCCTGTCTTTAATCAATTGTAATTTAAAAAGACGTGTCATGTTTGAAGATGAGATCTCCAGAAGAAAGAAACGCCACAAGAGAGAGTGTATGCAGGAATAATAGTGGAACAATTAGATTTTTTCAAGAAGATAATATAGCCTGGAATCAGGCCTTTTTTCCCGTTTAGTTTGGTTAAAAAAGTATCAACGTGCAAATCCCAAGTTAGATCGTATAATAGCTATAAACAAACATACTTAAGTAACTTACAACCCCCGTTCAAAACTATGGATTAATCCCAGAAGCATTGAGAAATGGATAGTTAGAGACGTCGCTGTGTTTACATGTTTCACCAAACATTTAATCCGACGCAAAAAATACATGGACTAATGGTATGTAACTCACATATTAAAAAGGAGACGCCTATATTATTAAACAATAAATCTACAGTGAGTTAACGATAGAAATGTATGGACAAAAGTATGGAATATACATCAAGGAGGGACAAAATTATGGAAAGAAGTGGTTTATATAGCGTTGATCTAAATCTTTCTTTAATAACAGCATCAAATCTGTGGGGGAGTGACAACACAAGCTGCTCGGTGTATTCAGGCTTAATGTTCTGCTAGCACTGCCGAATGGCTTCCTTCTGTTGTAAGAAATCTGTAGGCTTCTATTCATGTACCATTGTCTTCAGTTGATGCCAGACATTCTCAATGGGATTGATGTCAGTGCTGTTGGCTGGCCATCAATATCTTGGTCGTGCATAAAAGTTTTAATCTTCCCTGCCCTGTGACGAAGTTGGTTTATTAGAAATTTTGGCGTCGACTACTAAGATCATTTTGCGCCTTTTACAGAAGTTATATCTGTACGCAGCCCAGGACAAACACAAACATCCATACCCACGGCGGGATTCGAACCCACGACCAGGCGGATTCGAGAACTAAAAAGCTTACGCCCTAGCCCTCTAGGCCACCTGGCGGGCACCTATGACATGAAACGTTGCCATCTTTATAGACAAATGGTTCGCCCTGGAAGTGATCTTCTGCTGTCTTCATCATGAATCTTTTCAGAATTTAAAGAAACACATCGGAATTCACATTGGTCGTCAGAAATACCAATTCTCCAACACCCTTAGAAGTAATTGATCCCCACAACATTATTTCTTTCGGAAATTTGAACGCAAAAAGAAGACAATCAGGTGAATATTTCTCGTCCGATTTTCTACAAACATGATGGTCATCACTGTCTCCTTGACCAAGGCATATTTTCGTTTCTTCTGTAATGATGACTCGTTTCCAATCATTTACGGACAAATTACTGTACTTTTCCGCCCAGTTCATAAGATCTCTTTTATTATATAAGAGTAGGAGTTGTGATAAAATATATTAATTAAAGAATAAATAAAACCTCCATTTAAATAAAAGAAATATAAATAAAAATAAATAATTTATCCATTTTCTCCATTGGGTGCATTTATTCATTGTTTTTATTATTTACTAGAAGAGTTACCCGGCGTTGCCCGGGATAATTACACTTGCACAATCTTTTCCTTTCATTGTTAGTCATGAGATATTGATTGTTTGTTCATGCAGAGCGTTTGTGAATTGCGTGTTGATACCATTGTTGATACCTATTGTTGTACAAACTTTGCCTTGCATTGTTGGTCATGAGATATTTCTCATTAAAATGCCTTGCCATAACCATGAATATCGATTTTTTATCGATATTTATTATTTTTCCGAAATCTGAGGTAGACAGTGACCTTCCTCATGCTTTGAGGGTCATGTATGCGAAATTTTATCAAGATCGGACTAAAACTGTAGATTTGTATAAAAAACGTACACACAGACGCACAGACAGACCCACAGACAGACCCACAAACATCCTTCTTTATATATATAGATAGATTTTTATTTATATTTCTTTTAATTAAATGCAGTTTTTATTTAGTTTTTAATTAATATAAGATCTCTTTTATGTTTAGCAGTCATGCATGGCTTGGTTATGGTTTTCCGTGACCTGTAAACGTATTCATTCAAACGGCGTCTGATTGTTTTATCGCTCACTGCAATCCCCATCTTTGCTCCGTGTCCACTGATACCATGATACGAATTAAAATGATCTTTTTTCACAAGTTGAATCAGCTTTCTGTCATCTCGTTTGGATGTGGCTCGTGGTCGACCGCTTCTCACTATATTTGCTACGCTTTCAGCTTGCTTGAGTTTTGCCATTTTTTCAGAGACAGTTCCCAAGGGAAACCCCATAATTTCTGCAAGTCTCTGCTGACTGTTTCCTTTACTGTGAAGTTCAACAATAGCATATTTTGCTGCAGCAGTTAATTTTTTTCATCTTGCCATAATGACCGCAATTTTTACACGATGCCAAATTTGAAATGTGCTTCGACATCCATGGCATTCATTGATCTAATCACTAAGTGATTTGCATGCTCACGGAAGATCTCATTATGTTGACAGAGATGATGTTTCATACTTTTGTCCCTCCCTGAAGCATATTCCATACTTTTGCCCATACATTTCTATCGTTAACTCACTGTAGATTTATTGTTTAATAATATAGGCGTCTCCTTTTTAATATGTGAGTTACATACCATTAGTCCATGTATTATTTCGTGTCAGATTAAAAGTACTGTGATATATGTAAACACAGCAACGTCTCTAACGATCCATTTCTCAACGCTACTCGGTTTATTCCATACTTTTGACCAGGGGTTCTAGTGACATACCAGAATTGGTTTCAACCGTAGTCACTGGCCAGAATGTGATCGTATCGTAGTAAATACATTGTTTTGCAATAAATATTAAAAAATAATTACCCAGGTTCAAATAGCTTAAAGTTAAATGATCGCATGATAGCTTTATATGTTAAATTGCTGATTCTCAAGAGAAGATAAAAAAAAGCAATCAAGAGAAAAGGTAATATTTATTATCAAAAATGATGCGTTAATTAATTAATAGAGAAAGAAAAAGGAATTATTTATTTTTTAAAAAATTGATGCATTTAATAAATACTAAAGTGAAATATGCGGGCAATATACCAGACTTAAAAACAACTCCATCTATAACAGGCCAAAACGCATAACACCACGTGTTCCCAATAAAATCCGCAGAACTAAGGAGCACAAGATGCAACAAAAATTATTTGCGGCATTATGAAGGTTATAAAAATGTTATAAAAACATATAGAATTCAATTAAGGTAGATGTTACCTTTGAATAAAAATCAAAAAATGATGTTACTCTTAACACTTAAAATCCATGACAGTGTTAAACTTGAACATTCCGAAATCCTTAAACAGTGTTATATTTGAACACCTAAAATCCTTAAATAAAGAACATGCATATTTATCCAATTATTCAAGATCGTTCAAGATATAAACTAAGTATTTCATTTTAAATATTTAATCAAAAAGATTTAATTAAACATAACATTTGTAGGAGGTCATTGGAAAATCACAGTACGTATACTGCTCCAAATATGCAGAGACCAAAATTGCATAAACAGCGGGTCCGTCAATCAAATAAGCATAGGCATTGAAAAGTATAATCCGCATCCTGTAAAGAAAGCTGCAAAGAAATTCAAATTTCTGGCATATTTAAAAATAGAAATTCAAATACAAAATAAATTGACCTCCCAGTTGGCTAAAAGGAGACACAGCAGATTATTTCCTTGAACAAAGCTTAACACAAAAAACTTTCATATTAATTAGATACAAAACAATTAGGTTTTAACTTCAAGTACATTCATGCTAATTCCACAATTCAAGAGATTATATATTCACGGAAGGCCAATAATCAAATATTCAACAGAAGTCTAGCAGTGAATGATGAATTCTATCAAGCAAACAGCTCAGATTTGACAAATAGGATGATGATAGATTATGATGTTGACTAGAAGAAATCCAACTATGTGGCTATGTCCAATCGGCTTTCTGTCAATAGTCCATGGCTAGGCTGGGCTGGAGCTGAATTAGGACCTCTGCTAGCTGTGTCGACTGGTGAAGTGAAGCAGGTGTGCTGTTGTAGTCAAAGTTATTTGCTACTAGCTGATTTGCCCGGCGTTGCTCGGGCTGTTTGCTTTATGTAATTTTGCAATAACTGAATTTGAATATAAACGAAAAACCCTCAATAAAGTATATATTCTCTTTGGAGAAAAGAAAAAAATTCTTATAAATGCTCTCACTGGAATTTTGTATCCTATTGGGTTCACCCAAGAAAATTCGACATTGCATCCTTAATATTTTAAAATAAAAGAAAGGTTATGAGTATTGATTTATTTCTGTCTATAATAAAATACTTAATAGATGGATTGAGAGAGTTAAGGAACTCTGTTTACAGCCTCATCAACATCTCTCATCAGCATGTAACCGTTTAAGTAGAGTGGTATTCAGTCACAGAGCGTAGAATCATTCTTGAATGTGGTGTTTATATTGATAGTATTAGTTCTAGCATCAAGAATTGGCATCTCACACAATCAGTTGAGATCTTTAGAATTTCCTTATATGTTTAAATAAACATTATCTATAACTTCTCTAAACAAAGTTACTACATCTATAACTTCTCTAAACAAAGTTACTACATCTATAACTTCTCTAAAGGAATTTACTAAATTGCAAAAACCCACATGTGTGACAACTCCACCATTGACAACATCAAATAGGCCGCAATGCCCTACGTTGGGAAGCCATTGTGACCTCTACCAATTGATTATGGAAATGACCTCTCCTCCAGAAGGTATGCTAGCTCAGTCTCATAAAACAGTACAGGAATCCTCCAATATAATCAATGGTCAGAGTGTCTGGTTGGTTGATTTAAAGAAAATTGTAAAGGAAAACTGGAGAGTGAATTACTTCAATTGAAATAATAAGGCAAAGTGTTGAAATCAAATAAAATAATCTTGATTTCAAAAAAATAAAATCAAGTTAAAAGGAGTGGGTAAATGCAAATAAAACCTATATACTAAAGTTAAATTCAAAGGCTATATCACTATGCTAATAAATGATTAAATGAAGTTAAATGCAGCTGCTGATTAAGTTTAAGTTAAACACAAAAAAAAAAGAAAATCAGTTTTAACCTTTTTAATAACACTATTCTCTTATTCTAAATTCTAACCTTTGGTCATATGACCAATCTATTAAAGGGGTATCACCCAATCTTATCACTATATTTCACTTATCTCTATAAAAAAACAAAACAGGCTCTAACTAGTATATTCACTTACAGTTTGTGTCCACTAAGCAGTAGTTTCTATATCCACGAGTAGCTTTTCCCAAAACGGGGGTGCTCATCGGTTGTCTCGGACGTGAGCTTTGTTCATTAGTTGCTTAATTAATTATTATTACGGAGGTTACAGTGTTCCCCCTCCTTTTTATATATTAAAGGGTACACTTGACGCGCTCTGTTCGCGTTGTTCTTGGGTTAATGATATCTCATTTGGGGAGTTATTCGTTCTATTTGATTTTGTCCTCGCGCTAAATAATTTTTTTTTTCAGTGGGATTTATTTATTTATTGACCGAGATCGCGATTTCTCGTGTGTTGAGTCATTAATATCGCTATTTCGTGTCATCGGTTGTTTATTCCGTGATGAATATTTTTGCGCTTGACGGACAAATGGATAGTTAATTCCCCGTTGAGTCAATTATTTTAAGCATCTAGTTTTGGCTCGTTCTTCGTCGCGTCATTTTTTTTTGACTCGTCTTGTTCGTTATCCGATGAAACGTTTTCCGTTATATATTAATAAACTTTAGATGCGTCCCTCTCTTTGATTTTCCAGTCTGCAATTAGATATTTTTTTCGCTTAACAATTTCCTTTAAGTTATAAGGAAATTTGGTTTTCGGGTTTTCTCCCTTTGACAAAGGATAGACGAAGATTTTCGCCTTTGGCTATAGTTATTGGATGTATTATTTATTGTTAAAAGAAGTATAATTATCCAATTCTTTTTAATTTGCTTTGTAAACTAAAAAATGATTTTTTTTACTATTTTAAAATATTTTTTTTTACTACAATACTTTTACGTTGGTTTCTTACCAATGTTATTGTTAGTTACGCGTGCGTGCCCTCTATTCGCTTAGTTTTTCATTGTTCAAACGTTTCATTGTATTCGACCGCTCGTTTTCTTAGAGCGACTAGCTGTCTTCTTTTCCTTGAACTCGGATGTCGTGTCGCGTGCCCGCGATATTTAAATTTTCTTCTGATTTTTGTAATTTCTCGGTCTGGAAAAAAAGATCAGACAGAAATAGCAAACCAGCAAGAGAAGTAACATCAGCTCCTCAGCCTTCTCTTGAGACAGGAGATGGCTTTCCTTTGGAAAACAGACTTACTAACTTAGGACATCAACGACCTTTACTTTAACTCATGAACGGGTAGCTCGTGTTTGATTTCTACATTGGATCTCGCCCAGTCGCATGTCAGGACCATGACGTTCATCACAGCTTCCTTCCCGGTTCTTCCCTTTTGCGTAATTGAAGTGGTTCAAGCATTACGTCTTGGTGAGAGCGTCCACTAACTTATCGTCGAACGGTTCCAGTTCCGATCACGTCCTTTTAAGATAAGTTTTCGCCCCAGCGATCTTTGAATTTGTGCTCTTCTTCAGATGTTTCCAGAGTGGACCTTCTCTTGTTACGGAAGTCCACTTATGTCCCGATTTATCGTCTTTTAAATCGACTTTATGAAATGTCACGCAAATTTTTTTATTGTAGCAATGTCACTTTTGTTTCGTTCGATATGATGGACTCACTCAACAATCTCACTGAGTCATAGTTTCTTTTGTTTTTTATCTTTTCCTGATTTCTTAATTATAACCCGTTCTTTCTGATTATTGGAAATGACAACTTTTTGGTTTTAAACAATTTTTTTTATAATTATTTTTGTTTTCTTTTTCCAGGACCTTGTCCATGTTGTCGCCAACGTCTGTCCTTCTCCCGCCCTTCGTTATTCGTAAGAACCTGTTTGTCCGTCGTTGCCCTTCATTTTTCCGTTACCATCTGTTATTGTTTCTGTCGTCTCTATTCTAGTTTATATTTTGTATCACGCTCTTAGGTTTCGTCCGGAGGAGGTCCCGGGTTTATGGTTTAAATTTTTTTTTCTAAGCTTTCTTGTATCCCTTTTTTTTATTTTTTGGGTTTGTTAATTTTTTTTTTCACTATTTCTAATTTTTTCATGTTTTAAAAAAAAAGAAGAAAATGATTTTTTTTTATTTCCAGTTTGTATTTTCCTAAATGTTTTCTTTTGATGGTCTCGCTTGTTTACAGTGTGGGCGTTTCTTCATGACCTTTCCGGACTTCCACCACCCCTCGAGATTCTCCGAGCTTTGTGCGAATCGACTTCTTCCACTCGACTAGTCCGTTCTGCCCTCACCTTTGTTCGGTCTTTGATTGTTACGCCCTCGGTTGGCTCGTCGCTCCAGCATTTTTGACTATTGCGAGAGTTTGTTCACCCCGCTTCTCCTCTGAGACCATTTTCAATTTTTCTTTATTATTTATGTTCGTCTACTGTAATAAAGGAAAATATTTATTTGGAATTCGCTTTTTCTACTTTTTGATTTTCTTATTCTTAGTTTTGGGGTTGTTTTGAGTGGGGGTTAGTCATTCAAGTATTTATTGGGGGTTATTTCGCAGTGTAGGTCTTTCTCCTAGGTTTCTCTCAAACTCAACCTTACTTGTGGGACCTCTTTTGCTCCTTCAAGCAAGTGTTATTAATTTATCTCCGCGGGTACCCTGGGTACTGGTTACTGTTTTTCTTTTAATCAAGGGGAGGGTTTTTTGATCTTTTACGCTTTGTTTTTGAAGCGATGGCTGTACGTGCGGGTAAACGCAATTCGCCTTTACTAGCACGTTACAAACGTCACACATGAAAAATTTAGTTATTAGCTCCTGAGGAAAAGTACCTAACTTTTTCAACAAAAGCTTGAGAAGCTGCACGCCTAGAAGTCGCATTGTCTTATTTGATTTAGAATAATTTCTTACATCTCTCCAAAGATTTTAATAAAAAAGAATAATAATGATTATTTATTTATTTATTTATTTATTTATTACTTTTTATAACTATCCCCGTTATAACCTGAATTGTACCTGACGAAAAAGACAGGCCTGTCATAGAAAAGTCACCTCATCTTCTTAGTCAAAGCAACAATGTAAACTTCATTGTTTCTAACAAACGAAAAAATACTGATTGCTAAAATCCAACATGGAAACAATGAATTTTAAATTGTTCCTTGGACTAACATGGTCAGGTGACTTTTCAGTGCCAGGACGTGTCTTTTTCGTCGGTTGCAGCATGTATTAATTTCATCAACCATTATTCACCCAGCCGATTGTTGACGCAAACACCACGGGCTGATTTTTCACACATGCAAGGAAACAAATATAAACCAAGTCTGGGTTTTTCATATATGGGTCATCCCATGTCAGTTCAGGCAGGCATTGGAATTGACCTCTCGGATTTTAATGAAATTTGGTATATATACACTGGCCCTAAAGAATTAGTAATGAATACCAAATATTATTAATTGTTATAGATTTTTATTCTTCCCCTGATGGTATCTCAACCTTGACGTGGTGGGGAGGCTTGTGTGCTCCGTAAATCGCAAGCGCTATACAAGCGGTGGCATTGCTACTGGTAGGGTCTCCCAAGCCGGACAGGTCTTTGTGATGTAGGAGCCAGACTAATAGATATACCTAAGAGAAGGGAAACTCTGATTCCAAATTCCCCTGGAGTAGGCAGCAGTACTCCTAAAACTTGAAGATGGTGTTACACAATTGATGTGATCCAGGCACCTTCAAGAAGAAACAGAGGCCAATACGACATCTAAGTATAACTGGCTCTGTTACTTTGATGCGAAAGGAAACGGGAAACCATCGTATTATACTTCTCTTGTACATCATTATGCAAGCACAAAATAATACCATGGCCCTTACTCCGTGGCAGGTCTTAAATGACCAGAGGATCCTAACAATCTCCAGGAAGACTTTCAAGTTTGCTACTTGGAATGTGAGAAGCATGTTTGAGTCCGGAAAATTAGCGAATATTGAACAAGAATCAAAAAGATTAAAAATGGATTTAGTTTGAATAAGTGATACTCGATGGATAGAAAATGGAAGGCTGACAACTACAAACGGATCTCTACTGTACTATTCTGGTGGACAAACAAGCAACTGTGGGGTAGGAATTCTAATAAACAACAAAGAACTTATTAATGCTAAACACGAATTCATATCTAAATCGAATAGAATTTTGTTGTTAAAGATCTATGCGAAGCCATTCAATCTAAACTTCTTACAGGTCTGTGCCCCAACAGCCGATAAGGATGATGATGAAGTCGAAGATTTTTACAACGAAATACAAGAACTGTTTAAAACAACAAAAAATCACGATATCAACATTATTATGGGTGATTTTAATGCCAAAATTGGACAGGGTAAAGTTACAGATATAATAAGAAGTTTTGGCCTTGGACAACGTAATGAAAGAGGAGATCGCCTGGTTGAATTTTGCACTGAAAATGAAATGATGGTGACAAACACCTGGTTCAAGTTACCACCTAGACGACTTTACCCTGGCGCTCCCCCAAGGACAGCAAAACAAAACATCATCCGTAACCAAATAGATTATATCTTATAAATAAAAGATTTAGAAATGGTCTAGTTGATGCCAAAGCGTATATACGTGCCGACATAAGCTCAGATCATAATCCAGTAACAATTTCCCTTAAACTCAGACTAAAAAACATTAATAAAAGCAGAAGAAGAAGGACCCATAAGCCAGACTTTAAAAACTAGAAGATGAGAAATTCAAAACTCAAATAGCTAATAAAATGGAAGGAAATTTTAAAGAATTTGACAAAAAAGAAATAGAAGCTGCAGGATAGTTATGGGCATTAATTAAAGAAGCAATGAAAAAGATGGCAGGAGAAATAGGAAGGGGGGGGGGTTCTAGAAAGTTTTTGCGTCGACTACTTAGGTCATTTTGCGCCTTTTGCACAAGTTATATCAGTACGCAGCCCGGAACAAACACAAACATCCATGCTCACGGCGGGATTCGAACCCACAACCAGGCGGACTCGAGAACTAGAAAGCAAACGCCCTAGCTTTCTCGGCCACCTGGCTGGCGAAGTAGGAGGGGAAAAAGGCAGTTAGATGGGATGGATGACAGATGAAATACTTGTCCTGATGGATGAAAGAAGGAAAGTAAAATCAATTGATACAAACGCATATAGGAAAATAAATAATATTTTAAGAACGAAATTCAAGAGCGCAAAATAGAAATAGATCTCCGAAAAATGTGAAGAGATTGAACATTTACAGAGTATCCATGATGACTCTAACTTGCACAAGAAAATAAAAGAAATGACAGGAAAAGTACCAAAAAGTTCCTTGGATACTTAACAGATGAAACCAAAGATAATTATGGAAACACAAGAAAGAAAATTAATTTGGGAGGTATATGTTACAAAACTTTTCAGCGATGATAGGCAAGACATAACTACTGATCACACTGACCAAGAAAACAATAAATTTGTGGAAAATGGAAGAATAACTGAAGACAAAGTTAAATTTGCAATTCAGAAATCCAAAAATGCGAAAACGGCAGGTCCTGATGAAATACACTCTGAAATTCTAAAAATAATGGAATTGAAGGGGATAGTTTCTCTAACTAAACTATTCAATTTTGTTTACAACTCTGGCTTAAATCGACCTTCATTGCACTTCCAAAGAAGACAAACTCGAAAAGTGTAGTGACTTTAGAACTACAAGCCTGATGTCAAATGTGCTGAAAGTGTTTTTAAGGATTACGCTGAAAAGAATCCAGGGAAAATAAGAGGAATTCATGGAAATAACACAATTTGGTTTTAGAAAAGGCAGAGATACAAGAGAAGCTATAAGTGGTTTGAACATTCTGGTTGAAAAATGTAGGGAGAAACAACAAAATGTGTTTATCTGTCTAATCGATTTTGAAAAAGCTTCTGACAATATGAAGCATGCCAAGTTTATAGAGATACTAAAAGACATGGAAATAGAAAACAAAATTAATAATTTAATACAGAATTTATATTGGAATCAAAAAGCATCTATGCTTGTAGATAACGATCTAACAGGTGAATATGAAATTAAAAAGGATGTGTGCTGCCGCCAACTTTATTTTACATATATGCAGAAGCCATTGTTAAAAATACACTTGACAACTGCAACGATGGAATCAAATTTGAAAATACCATAATAAACAACATCAGATATGCAAATGACACAAAAGTAATAGCCAAATCTTTAAAAGAACTACAAGATATAATGACAAGGGTGAACAAGGAAAGTGAACAATTTAGCTTAAAAATTAATGCTCAGAAAGCAAAAATTCTAATAATAAGTAAAAATGGTTCTGTTATAAATGTTTCAATTAAATTTGACGGAAAAGAAGTAAGAAGCACAAAGCAATATAAATACCTAGGAACAATAATAAATGATAAATGGAATAACTCGCTAGAAATAAAATGTAGAATTGAAATAGCCAGGACCAACCTAATCAAGATGAAATCTCTCCTGTGTGATAAAAGGCTGAAGACTAATATCAAGCTATAAATTCTCAAATGTTATATCTGCCCAACACTTTTATACGATTGTGAGGTTGGACTTTGAAGAAAAGAAACATCAATAAGCTGGAGGCATTTGAAATGCGGGCATATAGAAAATTGCTAAAAATTTCATGGATACAAAAAATTTCAAATCAAGCGGTACTTGACAAACTAAAAAATGAAACCGAAATAATGAAAATGATTAAAAGAAGAAAACTTGAATATCTGGGTTATCTTATGAGACACAAAGAATACGAATTGCTACAAAATATTATAGTGGGGGACATAGAGGGAAGAAGAGGCAGGGAGAGAAGAAAAATAACCTGGATGGACAATTTACTGGAATGGATTGGTCAACGAAGAACAGAAAGTAGTTTGTAAAAATGATCGCCAACATCGCTCCGCGATAGGCACACTAAGTAGAAGACTTTTATGGAAGTTACGCACACTTAGAATTTTCGAAATTTGAGTGAGGGCCTTATCTATGAAGTACTGTAACTGTTGTAATACTGTTGAAGTACTGTTGTAATTTACTTAGAAAGATGTCATTGCTGATGTATGAGAGCTCTTTAAATGCAGATTCTACATTAAATTTTGAAAATTATATTACGCATGCGCAAATATTTGAATTTATTAAAAATATTCTATTTATGCAAATTTCTCAAATGGTGGGTAATTTTTTTGTTAAAAAATTATTAATATCTTAGACACTTTCCTTAAAAAATACATTAATTTTTTCTATAAATAAGGGTTATAGAGGTAAAAAAATTAATTAGTATATATACTATATGATCAAAGGAGTTGGGACACCTGTTGCTCTACCGTAAAGCCGCAAAAAGCTTCAATCAGTAGAGTGTAGGACCACCCCGAGCTGCTATCACTGCCTCCACCCTACATGGCATACTGTCTACAAGTTTACGGTAGTTGTCCACAGCTATTGACCTCCATTCCTCGAGGAGTGTCGTCGTCAGTTCCTGGACAGATGTAGGGCGAACCTGGATCTCACACGTCGTTCTAATTCGTCCCAAAGATGTTCGATGGGGTTGAGATCAGGATTCTGGGCGGGCCAATCCAGTTCTTCAACCCGCATCTCGTCAAACCAGTCAGATATAGATCTTGGTTTGTGGGAAGGCGCATTGTCGTGCTGGAAGAGGAACGGCCCGTCATCGAAGTCATCCCACAGCGCTGGAAGTGCCCCTTTATCCAGAATGGTCCTGTAGCCATCAGCATTGAGATTTCCATCCACCTTGATGAGCGGGCCCAGTCCAGTCCCACAATTACGCTAGGTGTTCACAGGGGTGTCCCAACTCCTTTGATCATGTAGTGTAAGTTGTACTGACGGTTTTTAAAATTGAAGTTACATAATTGATTCTTAAATTAAGTAAATGGTAGACAATATAGGACCGTTTACCAGGAATGCTCCGTGAACTGTGTTTTGCTCCGTTTTGAAGATATTAATATTTTAAGCTTGAGCTCCAAGCAGCGGGAATCAGGTAGTAGGAACTTGATTACTCGTACAGAGAAGAGAAAGCGTGTATCCTTGGGACCATTCATTTATTTAAGTTTTATTATTTATATCAATAGTATTATTAATTATAATTATACGAAAATATAAAATCAATAATAGCATTACATTAATAATTATTTCAATAGGAAAAATATTTCTTAGAACTTCAGATTATTTATCAGAAGTCAGAAAAGTATTGAACACCTGTTAAATAAGAAGACAATTTAGTAGGAAAATATAAATTTTCATTATGATGTCGAATTTTTAGTAATAAAGAAAATATATTTACTTTACTCTTCCTCAGAGTCAATCGCTAATGAATTACCCTGAAGGACGAGATGAATTGGAGAGGCAGCTGAAGTTGATACAGGCTTCATTATAGAGGGTGATTCAAAAGTTAGAATCAGTAATGCATGGAAACGTGTACAGCGCCCACATCAATGCAGGACGTCATTGCTGATCGAATCATCTCGCTTGGCATCTGGATTGCACGCTCGCCAGACCTCACACCTCTCGATTTCTTCCTTTGGGGGTGCCTTGAAAGGTAACGTGTATACAAACAATCCGCACACCTTGCCTTAGCTGAAGGGGGAAATCACAACTGAAGTTCAGCAATTTTCACCAGCCATATAGAGTTTCACAACATGCAACTGCGCGCTAGCCGATGTCGTGAGGCCGTTGGCGGGCATTTCCACCTCCGACCAGCCACCATAGAGTAACTTTTGAATATGTGAATCAGATAAAGGTACTGCCGTATGATAATTTCTTATCCCTTTCACAGCTCTGACTGAATCGAATCTATTTTGTAATCTTTTACATATGCCTGTATCTCTTCCTTTGAAACGTAACAGAAATCGTATAAATCCCTTGGAGTTTGTATTTGATTTTCTGGGGGTATATAAAGGATTGCTCTGACAGCTAATAGAATCAGTCTGCAGAAATTCGGAGAGGAAATCCGGGGTTATTGTTTATAAGAGGATTGAATGTCTTAAGATGCTTTGTCTTCTTTGGGAAGTGATAAAAGTCGCAAGGTGCAAGTTCTTTCATCTTTGAACTGCAGTTTCATCTTGGAACTATCGACGATGCAACACCTCTGGTGTGTGGCGATTGTTTGCGGGTGAGCGTTATCGTGCTGCAGAAGAGGGTCCAAAGCTGCCATTCAATCTTGATGTCGACAACAACCCCGGAACTCCTCTCCGACGGGCTCACCAAAGTGGTCACACATATAGGTGGATTTACATTTTCGTGCACACTTTTGGCAAACGTTCATGATTTTTACCGAAAGTCACCCAAATGGGTGGATTTACAGTTGATTGCACACTTACTGCCAAACATTTATGATTTTCACCGAAAGTCACGCAAACGGGTGGTTTTACAGTTTCGTGCACACTTTTGGCGGTGCAGCGCGTGGAAAGGAATGGGAACTATGTTGAAAACTGAATAATAATGGAAAGCAATGCAGCATCCACCTTACAGCCCTGACTTATCCCCATGTCACTTTCATGTGTTTGGGGATCTCAAGAGACATCTGAAAAGCCGCAGGTTTCAGTCGGACCATGAAGTGAAGGAAGAGGTTTTGGAATGGTTCCACACGCAACCGAAAGATTTCTTCTATAAAGGAATGCACGCCTTGTTACATTTAGAATCTACATTTAAAGAGCTTTCATATGTCACCAATCACATCCTTCTAAGTAAAATACAACCGAAGTTACAGTACTTCATAGATAAGGCCCTCACTCAAATTTCGAAAATTATAAATGTCCGTAATTCCATAAAAACAAAAAAAAACAATATTTGGCATTCATTACTAACTCCCTAGAGCAATTGAATATACCAAATTTCATTAAAATCCGAGAGATCAAGTGCTAAAACTATAAAATTTCTGCTTAAATTGACGTGGAATGACCTATATATAGATATAAAGATATTAACTTCTACGTTTTTAAGAGGCTTATCTCCAGTATAAGATTTTTTTATCATTGTGGTAATATTACAGAGCTGTGTGTTAAATTTCAACTTTATAACTTACTTTCAAGTAGCATTTTAAATCGGACAAACATACTTACATTGTGCTTTACATATATAAGTATAGAAGACAACCAAAAGAAGCAAAGCGCGTGGCCATCGCGCTCAATAAAGATTAGAAGCAGTACACAACAATGGCATTAGAGTTATCGCCCATGTTGACATTGTTGGAAAATAATATAAAATTTTTAGAACAAATAAAATAAAATATATTTTACAAAATTTTAGGACCATGTGGTGGAGAATGAATAATACAAAATTCGTTTTAAATATCACTTAATAGAATCAGTAATTGCAATTAATTGGTTATCATAATATATGGTTGACAAGGAAGGAATGTTACGTTCATTTCGCTGATAAAAATACTTTGCCTTCGTTTTATCTACAGGGTGATTCAGGCAATTTCTGACCATTTCAGTACCATGATTTATTGACCCATTAATGTTTACAAACTTAGCATTTCAGTGTGATAGTTTAGGCAGTTCGAAGTTTTTATTCCCGTGGAAAAGTCTTGACGATATGCTCAATGTGGCCACCACGAACGTTTTCAACTGCTCGCAGCCGAATGGTGAAGTTGTTCATAACTCTATCCAGGATTTCTGCATCGACAAGGGTGCAGCAGTCGACGATGCTTTGTCGCATCTGGTCTAGGGTTCTTGGTGCTGTAGTGAACACACTGTCTTTAAGGAACCCCCAGAGATAAAAATCACATGGGTTTAGGTCAGGATTCGTAGGGAGCCAAAGAAAGCCACCCCTGAATCGATCTGGAAACCTGTTTAAAATGACACGATTTCCAAATTCCTGATTGAGAATCTCTAGCACTTCATTAGTGGTGTGAGGCCTAGCCCCATCCTGTTGAAACCATTGATGTCGAAGCGGTATACGCCTCATTCGCAGCTCGGGGATGAAAAAGGTTTCCAACATGTTAAGGTAAGCCTGTGACATTACGGTGCCCTCAAAAAAGAACGGACCAATGATGCCTCTTTTGGAAATCGCGCACCAAGCTATAACCTTTCGTGGATGAAGCGGTGACTTACAGATCTCACGAGGGTGCTGGGAACTTCAAAAACGAACGTTGTGTTTATTAACGTCACCTGGCAGATGTAAGAAGGCCTCATCTGACACCCACAGGTTGTCCACAATGTCCTGATTGACTTCCATTTCTGCTCCAAACTCTATCGCATATTGTTGCCGCTTCTGTCTTCCAGTGTCTGTTAACTCCTGATAAACATGGATCTTATACGGGAACAGGAGTAAATCCTTTCTCAAAATTCGCCACGTCGTGGTATACGACAGCCCTTCTTCAATAGATAGGCGGCGAACAGAATTTTGGGTAGGGGAATCGACCAACCTTGTGCGAACATTTTCGACAACTTCGGCCGTTCGAACAAGAGCTTCGCTCCCGCCTTTTTTCTTGCCTTTAACACATCCAGTGGCACGAAATTGCTTGACAAAATCCATGATTGCTTGCCTGCCTTTCTTGCACGGTTACAGGTGATTTTGCCGAAATACCATTCGACAACCTTGCATTTCTGCTCTGTTGATAAAGTGGGCGCCATTTTTCAACAATACGATTTTCATGCAGCGCCGTTGCAACAATACAAACTCCAACTATTTAGAAATTCGATATGGCGCTCATATTTCTTCAATTGTTTATCCCTAATGCACGTCACTCGAGTGAAATGGTCAGAAATTGACTAAATCACCTGGTTTGTTGATTGTTACCGAATTCAAGTCATTCCACTGTTTCAAACGAAGTAAAGTATTGTTTATGGACAGTAAAAGCGACCAACTTCTGAATACGAAATTAAAAAGTAGAAAATAGATTTAATAGGAGAGAAAATATAGGAGCAGCGTTCAATAATGAAAAAATTAAATAAAAGAGGGGGAAGTATCGACCCTTGTGGAATACCTTGATTAGTAGTCAATGTTGCAGAAGAGACACCGAGATAAGATGAGTTATAATCTCTGTCAGATAAAAGAGTAGCTAACCATTATAAAGGAGGCCCATGGATATTATACTAATAGAAGATAGATCCTAATAGCAACCATTCCACAAGAGACAAATTCAATAAGATCATAGCATGCCGTTTCCACGCTTCGGTTGAGAACAAATCCGTGTTGCATATCATTTATTAGAGAACTAGTTGTTACCCGCGGCTTCGCCCGCCCGCGCCATCTGTTGAGGACAATTACAAAGCAAAAGCAGATAATTTTAAATGAAAACCCCAGAAAGTGGGGAAGGAGGGGGGGGGGGGGGTCGTAGGGGGCTGATTTTTGGCGATAGAGCAGGTCCTTTATTGATAAGCCTGCCCTGAAATTTGTCACGTCTCTAGCTCAAACCATCTAGAAGGAGATAGAATTACAGATAAATAAATAAATACACGCAAGAGTTTTAGTATATACGAGTAGATAATAGTAGACGTATTGTGAAAGACGTACATAAAAAAACCTCTCAAATATTTTCGCAAAGATAGGGAGAGCGGCAATAGGTGGGTAATTAGGAATTCTTTTACTCTAAACAACACACATCATCATTATACAAAGCAGTCTGCATGGCTGATACAAAATACACATCTCTGAATCTGAACAGCATGCAAGTATATAACTTGAGGTCGCTTTTTTAAAAAATGGGAGTGAATGGGAGTGATATTCGTATACGAAATTAGACACGAAGACACAGGTTAACAATTCTTTAATCGTTACTAAAATTAGTTACATGTTGAATGTGGCCTCCACCATTTACTGAAAGCAGGTTACACCGGATTACTGTGTCGAATTTCGTATACGAATATTGCATAGAGCGCCATTCCATGCTGGTGACTTTTTGAACTAATTTTTTGGTGGTTATGAACTTCCCATGCCCTCTTATATAATATTACCAAGTATTATAGCGTTTGGTCTAGTAGTTTTTTTATGGCCATGTCAAACTGGAACTTTAATTATAAAGACCCTGTATTATTGGTAGAAATGCGATTAAAGATGGCTACGAGGCCAACGAGAGACAGGCCAGAGCAATCTCCATCTTGGATTTAAACAATTAGTAGTGTTTCGTTGTTGGAAACAATGAAAGAAGGATTGTTGCCCAGACCCCTATGGTTTGGTGACTTTTGAATGCCTTGGCCCAACAGCACCTAAAGAGAAAGCCTGAGCGCGAAAACGTCATATATTATCACATCATGATACGAAGTCATAATTTCGGGGTTATTCTTTTAAAGATGACTTTTTCTGATGATGTAACAATGTATGACGTTTCCGCGCTCGACCTTATTTAGGTGGTGTTGCTTGGCTTGTCTTTCGTTGGCCTCGAAATGACTACTTATGGCGTTTTAACAATGTATGACGTTTCCGCGCTCGACCTTATTTAGGTGGTGTTGCCTGGCCTGTCTTTCGTTGGCCTCGAAATGACTACTTATGGCGTTTTAACAATGTATGACGTTTCTGCGCTCAGGCCTTATCTTTAGGCGGTGTTGCCTGAAGACCGAAATATAAAAATTGTTACGTCGTTTTGTTGGTGCTCGAACCCAATGGGAGACAGGCCTGGGCACTGAAATCACCTGACTATCGGAGTCAGAGTAAGAATCCATCCTTCATTGTTTCGCACAAACGAAAAAAACACTGACTCTTAAAATCCAAAATGGAGACAAGGAAGGATGGATTGGTGCCCGGATCCCAAGGATAAGTTGAATTTTGAGTGCACTGGCCTGTCTCATGTTGGCCTCCGGTGGTGCTATTACAGAAGTAAGTTCAACATCAATCATTGTTGATGTCATGTTCAGGCCTGGTTGTTTCTAGAAGGCCATGCATCAGCGCTGATCGCTGCTGACACTGCATACACGTTCAGCTAAGAGGACTTGAGGACTAGTAGACATATACTGCTGGCAAATAGAATGCAACATCTAGAAGGAATTTATTTGAAATTTTGCACACATGCAGCATTGGTTGCATACAAGAAATGATTCAAATTGTAATACAATACGTCCAGAAGAACGTTGTTCAGGGTGGCTCCCATGCCCCTTCTGGAGAAGAACGGTTCCGACCAGATTTGCATGAAATCGTCAGTTTGTACTCTATTGTACTTTAACAGTTCTCCGCCGTGCTCCTGTGCAACAAATCACTGAGTTTGACAGAGGTCGGATTGTGGGACTTCGAGAAGCTGGATGGTCTCATCGGCGGGTTGCGGCGCAGATCCGTCGTAATGTTTCTGTGCTATCTCGATGTTGATAGCAGTGGTTTACGGAAGGAATGCGCTCACGTACACCTGATGCTGGATGCCCATGCACTACTGACCTACGCCAAAACTGTCTGATCGAACGAGAAGCTTTAAGCAACCGTACCATTAGTGGCACTAGCTTTGTCAAGACGGACCATTGGTAACCTTTTGCTAGCTGCAGGACTGACGGCACGGATCCCTCTAGCCAGACTTACACTTTTGCAAGTACACCGTACTGCGCGGTTGCAGTGGTGCCGCGAAAGAGCCGACTGATGAGCCGAATGGAGCTTTGCAGCTTTTAATGATGAGAGCAGATTTTGCTTGTGATGGATGTGTGAGTGTGCGGCGAAAATTAACAGAGCGCCATCTTCCACAGTGCATCCGTCTACGGCACACCGGTACAACCCCTAGCGTAATTGTGTGGGGTGCGATCAGTTACAACCCACGATTACTCTTAGTGTTTGTGAATGGAACATTGAACAACATTCGGTATGTCCAGCAGATTGTGGAACCTGTTGTTCTGCCCTTCTTTCAACAGGGGGGGGGGGGGGAACATGTTTTTCTAGGAGAATAACGCCCATCGACACACTGCCCGTGTTAGCTTGCGGGCCTTACATGATGCGGGAACACTTCCTGGCTAGCACGATATCCAGGCTTGTCGTTAATTGAGTATGTATGGGACATGATTGGACGTAAATTTTATCGTCGCTGCACACCAACTGCATCGATTCCCATGTTCAGAAGGCTTAGAAAAACGTACCCGAAGACGAAAGCCAGCATCTTTATGACCGTATGCATGCAAGAATCGAGGTGGCGGATATACGACATATCAATGTGGTCTATTGGAGAATGTGAGCCACCCTGTAGAACTTCCTTCTGGACATACGGTCTTGCAATTTGATTCATTTCTTGTATGCTACTAATGCTACATGTGTGAAAAATTTCAAATAAATCGACCCATTCTTTTTAGGTGCTGTATTATTTGCCAGCAGTGTGTTTTTTGAGTTTGTTTTGACATAAACAAAGAACTAATTACCAAGTAACACAAATAACTAAATAACACATAAGTCAAAACATAAGTAATTAAACGATATCAGTTTCTGATGTTGTACTGAAAACATTTCTGAGTAGACAATACCCCACGTGGAGACTGCGAGGAATCTGCAAGTAATTTTTTCTGTAAACGCTAAACATTTTTCACTGTTAATTTCACACCAGCTCTGGATCGGCTCATGAGAACGCAACTTATAATTATCCGTGGATGAAAACAGGTTGCGCAGGAAAATTCCAAGTTTTTGAAGAGATTGGTCCTGGGATTAGTTAAAAGTCATGAAAATGCTAGTGTAATCGGAAACTGACGTCTTCGAAAAATAAAGGGCAATCGCCTCTTTGTGTTTGTAACACAATTTGCTGAATGAACACCAAACTACCCTGTGATGACAACAAAGGATTTCTGCCTGTATGACATTACTCATAGTTTTTCTTACTATGAGTCTTGTTCCGTTGCAAAGCCCCTTACTGGGGGTTCAACTTTCGTAATAGCATCATTATTGCACCAACCTTAATCTGTGCAGAGGCATTCTATGGAATTTAAGAAGTCTGTCGAGTAGTGTTCATTTTTGCCAGTGTTTTCTGAACATAAAGAATCAACATCGCAGTATATTTTAACTTTTCTAGAAATTCTTCGAAGGCATTATCTTTAATCTGCTACAGATATTCGTTTTTCGCACAAAGGGTTACTTTATCAACGAATTCAAACGTCCGATCGGGACATAAAGATGTGCCGAAGATCCTTTCAACTAAGTTTCCTCTCTCGACGCTTTCTTCGGGGATTTCTACAACGTCTGCAGGAAAGTAATCGGAATTTAGCAGTTCACTGTCTCCAAGATTGAGTAAGCAGTTAGAATACTCTGTATCAGTATTAGTTAATCGCATATTCCTGCTGAGTTTTAATTATGTAAATATGGCTAAAGAGTTATATTAATAATGCTTTGTTCCACCATGCTTAATAACTAGAAAACATTGACGGAAATCACCTGTTCCCTTAAACTTTCTTTGCACGCTTTTGTTTCCTGTTTTCTCTTCAATTCTACAACCGTCTTTGTGCTTTCTATCTTTCTTCCGTGCCTTTGAGTACCTGATGAACATGTCGGATTATTTTCCTCTTCTAACCTAATGTTTTCGCTATCAATCTGATTACACCCTGACAATTCCCTATGTTAGCGTCAACGTCAATGCCAACATCAATGTCAACATTAGCATCAGGGTCTTCCTCTTGTACTCCTGCTTCGACTATAGGACTCTCATCTTCATTACCAATTGTAAACGAGAAAACGTCAATATCATATTTTTTAACTTCTGATAATCCAAACTTAGTCTGTGTGAATACAACATCTCGATAAATAATCACTTTCTATGATTCAATATCATAAATACGATATGCTTTCTTTGTAGGAGAATATCCAATGAAGATCCCTAATTTATCCCTCGCTTCGAATTTTACTTTTCCAGGTTTTACATCTTTGTAACAAACGTGACAGCAAAATATCCTTAAGTGTCTGCCGGACGGCCTACGCCTGCCCCAGATCTTCATGGGCGCTCTGTTTTTTCCTTTCACCTTCGTACGATCGTGTAAATAAGCTGCTGTTGCCATCACTTCTGCCTAAAATTTCTTCGGAAGTTGACTGCTTATGAGTAACGTTCATGCTCTATCCATAATCATTGTAACTCCTCTCTCCACAATTCGTTGCTTGAGGGACTATACGGTGTGGACTGTTGCATCTGTATACCCTTCTGTTCACAGAAATTCTTCAGTTTCTCAGTAACAAACTCCCTACCATTATCGGTGCGGATTCTGTGTGTCGTCATCCCAGTTTGTTTTCTCTGTAGATGATTCATTTCAAAATTTTTTCCGCAACTTCGTCTTTCGACTTTACTGCATCAAAAAAATGACGTCGACTGTAGTCATCAAATATGTTTCATGTTATCTTTTACCATTGAATCAAGATACGAGTCGAAAATATGTCCAAGTCTTTGATGCCATATCATCCTGTTGGTCAAAGCTGTTATCATACATTCTTCAGCCCTTAGCCTTGTATCATTCCTTGATTGGATCTAAACGTGGGAAGATTTATCTCTAAGTTCGCCTGATGCAATTATCCTTCCGGTTTGATATTCATGAATTGTAACTCCAGTGTTCTCAAACAGGACTTTGTGTCCCCTTTGAAGAAGTTTCGGAACTGACAGCAGATTTTTCCTCAACTCTGGAACATATAGGACATCATCTATCCGAATTCGTGACATTTCTTCATTCACCTCGATCTGAGCTCTGATATGACCTCTCATTTTGAACATGATCTCTATTTTTTCCACTCACTGTTTCTAGGCGACATTTATCCTCTCTTAAAATCCTCAGTTGATTCTCTGAGTTACACATTTGTTAGTTGCATGATGAATCCACAATCCAATCAGTAAAACTATCATCATATTCATTTATATTTGCTCCCTTTAGGACGGTTGCCCAGACTGCACCTTCGCTCGATGACGCTGTCAAAGAGGACTCATGTTCTTCTATTATTGGTCTTTGCTTCGTAGAAGGCGTAACTCTCCTTGGGGTTCTCTTCCTATTTTGGTCCTTATTCTTCCACGAATCTTTGGCCGTATCCATGGTATGTCCGATTAGATCACAGGAATAACACTTTATCTTCCTTCGAGCTTCGTTAGCATGAAATGCTTTATCCTTTCCTTCCAGAATAAGCGTCCATTCCAATCTCAGGAGAAATTCTCTGGCTTCTGTTAAGGTAATTTCTTTGATAGCTGATATTGCCATAGCAGCCTCACTATATCTAGGTGGCAGCCCATTAATCAAAAAGTTGATGAATTCATCATCAGGGGTGTTTGAACCCACTTCAGCCAGTTCATTACATATGCCTATCGCTCTAGTGATGTATTCGTCAATGGCTTCCAATTCTGTCTTGTGCATTCCTGCAAGTTCGATCTTCAGACGTGACCTTCTCTGCCTATCCTGGCCGGCATAAAACAGTTCTGAGATTCTACTATATCTATTTTACACTCACTTGGCCTCTGAGCGCTCTCATTTCCTCCCGAGATACGTTCAGCATAATTATTGCATAAGTTTCATCATTTTGTCTCTCCCATTCTTTCCATGCAACGAATGAATTAGTATCCGTGTCTATTTTTTCAGGTTCATTTTACTTAAGTACTGAAAGCAGATGCTTACCTCTTAATATGGATTCGATTCGTACACCCCAATCCGAATAATTCTAAGCGTTCAAGGGTTCAATCTTTACTTGATAACTATCCATATCCTTGCAATATAAAAATAAGGTTAAGAGAGAAAATATTAATGTCAATTATGATTTCCTGTATTTTAAGCTGTCAAAACCTTAGCTCTGTTATTGTTAAAACATCAAATTTTATTTTTTAGTGTTATGTACCATTTGCTTGAGAGAGAAAATGGTATGATAAATTAATATCTTCTAGACATCCAAGTAGATAATAAGAGTTCTTTACTTGAAGTAATACATATTATAAAAAAGACAAATCATTATTTTAACATATAAATCTAGTAAACCATAACATGACATCGATGTTAACAGTGTCAGAAACAATAATATACTAAGACATTCCATTAATTCGTCTTTTTATACAAAAAAAAGTATTTTGTTATTTCCACAATTTGCAGCTGCTCGCTCTTCAACAAACGATTGCGTATTTAGTTGCAACTTATATTTGCCATCTAGCGACATGATAGATAAACTTGCCGTCAATTTACTATTACTTCCATAAATTTATTTTAGCCTTATAATGGTTAGGTTTATATGATTTATTAACTTTTAATTTGTTTTTGGATATTTAAATTTGGTTGAAATTACTTTAGCTAAAATTACTATATTTAACATAAAAAATAAACACAGGGTGGTAAGACCCTGAAAAAAGCTAAAGTTTCGGATAGAGACTATCTTTTGCCTAAATTTCTCTTAGGATACTCCAATTAATATAGCAATATTGAATATTTTAAATTATAACTTATGGTAATTTTAAACTATTAAAAACTAACATGATAAATTTTTGATATACATGTACAGTTATCCTGAGCTTATCAGTTACTGTAGAGAGATGAGCTCGGCCTATTAGCTATTCTTAAACTGTAGGCACAAAAAATATGAAAAATCAATTTCTCTCCTCCTGTAATGCATTTTTACTCTTAAATACCAGTAATTGAATTCGCTCTCGGGTAATCATCGCACAATAAAGGCTAGCAGGGGCATGTTTCCAGCTATTTAACAAACCTTATTTCCATAAAAGTTGGGACAGAATTGAATCATGCGACACAGCAAAAATATTGATACACTGATATATTAATTAATTTTATTTCAAATGAAGATAGTTTATTGGGTAGGTATTAAACATTTCATAATCAAAAATTAAATTATTAGTATGAATATTAGTTTTTTTGCGAACTGGCAGTTGCAACACACTCCAAAGATGTTGGGACAGTGGGCAAATTACCATTGGGTGACATCTCCCTTCCTTCTTATCACACTTTGTGGCAGTTGCAGAACAGATCATAGCAAATTCTGTACCGTTGCAATGGGAATTTGTTGTCGTTCTTGGTGACGAAAGGTTTTAGCTGTTGAATTGTTCGGGATCATCATTGATGTAGTAACTTCCTCTTAATAATTTGCTATATATTCTTTATTGGGGACAAACCAGGACAGCAGGAATGCCAATTTAACACCCGAATTCGTCTATTGTATAGTCAATGTCCTGTAACGCGAGTGATGTGGGATTTAGCTTTATCTTGTTGAAATAGAAAGACGGGCTCTAAAGACAATGCCGTGAAGGCAACATATGTTCTTCTAAAATTCCAATATATGTGGGACTTACCTTGTGCAGTTACGGCGCCGTTGGAGATGTGCAAGTTTCCCAATCCATTGGCACTCATGCAGCCTCAGACTATTATTGAAGCTTAGCTTCTGTACAGCACGTCGCCACAGGCAGGATTGTCCTTTTCCTCTTTGGTCTTAAGTACACGCCGAAGATATTCGCCAACAACAATCGTAGACGTAGATTCAGTGGACAAAAAACACATTGCCACTGGGTGTCGGTCCACTTCAGATGGGTTCATGCTCAAGCCGGGCGCCTACTTTTCTGCAGTGTGTTTACAAACACCTTTCATTTTCCATACAAGAGCTTCAACTCACATTTTGTGATATAGCGGCGAACTCTATTCAAGGATAAAGGTTTTTGATAGAATCCTCGATTCCATTCCGCAATTTTTATCACTGTTTAATATCTAAACTACATGATCAAAGGTGTTGGGACATCCCTGTGAACACCTACCATAATTGTGGGACTGGACTTTGCCCGCTCAAAGGTGGACGGAGACCTCAATCCTGATGGCTACAGGACCATGATGGATAACGGGGCACTTCCAGCGCTGTGGGAAGACTTCGGTGATGGGCCGGTTCTCTTCCAAACGACAATGCGCCGGTGTCGACAACAACTCCGGAATTCCTCTCCGACGGGTCCACCCAACTAATCAAGCGTTGGCGCAATGCTTGGGAAGGAATGGGGACTGTCGAAAAGTGAATAGTGCATTACATAGAGGACAAATGTGAGTATAAGATACAAAAAGAATTTTGAAAATCGGTAAACAAATAAAAAAAGTTACAGCCATGGAGACCTTATTTATCAATCGCCCCTCGTATTTCTTTATTAGAATTAAAAGTAAACTAAAAAATTTAGTTCACAATTTTTGACGAGATATTTGTAGTAAAAAATTGCAACCGAACATAAAGTGTGTAGACACTCGAAATTGTCTCTGCGGGAGTTTTGTGAAACTGTGGTGCTGCTGCAAATTTGGCTTCAATCGCAAGAATTGTTTTGCAGTTTGGGTCTTTTATTAAATTTCATTTAAAAGATATTGTAGAACAAATATTATTTATTTTTTCTTTGTTATGTAATTTAATAAATTGTTATTAAAAGTAATTATATTTAAAAATTAAATTGAATAAAAAAAATCAAATAGAAGCATAATTATAGTACTCTCATATCATGATTATGGTACATAAAATGTTTCTTTAAATTTATAATTAATTTATTAAAATGAAGTGAACACAGCATGGTAAGATTCTGTAAAAAAATGACGTTTTGGATAGAGTGAAAGTGATAATAGTAGCTTAGAAGATGTCTTTAGAGGGGGGGGGGGGAAGTAGGGGGGGGAAACCCGCGACACCGAAAAAAGCTGTAGAAAGCTCTTGACAAATGAGAGAATAATAGGAGGGAGAGGGGAAGGGGGGAAAAGGTAATGAAAGAATGGTTCCTTTGCGAAGGTTAATGTCATTATAGGGAATTGAATTTCATGAGAAAAGGACTCAAATTGCTTTCTTTAATTTTTGTTATGGAAGTTGTTATGAAGTATATATAGATTAATGTTCTGTAAGGAGTGGCTACGAGAATTTAAGTGTTTAGCGAATGTAATTTGTTCACCCTGTATTTTGTATTATATCCAGACTAGATTTATTTTGTATTACAATACTCATTTCCAAAAAAGTTGGGACAGTGCAAAATATATTAAAAAAAACAAAAAGGGATGATGTAACAAAACTTTCTCGCGAATACAAAATAGCAGATACGTTTATGAAATGACATAAATATACTGTGTGCACCAAAACATTTTGTATCGTGGCCGGGACGTTCATTTTGAATGGGGGTGTTGCAACACGGTCCAAAATAGTAGGGACATACGTTGTAGAAAGCGCCCTTAGTAGTGGAACCTTCCGAATTGTTCGGGAATAATCTAGAATGATGACGTCGTACTACATTCCGTATAAATAACAGTTGCCATCCGTCGTTCAGGTAACTTATTCGGAACGATGGGTCGAGGCAAGCCAGTTAGCGAAGATCTTCGTGTTCGAATCATTCAAGAATTCACAAACAACGTTTCTCAGCGTGCAATAGCCAGAAGATTTAACCTGTCATCATCTACAGTACATAATATTATCAAGCGCTACCGAGATAGTGGTGAGATCACAGTTCGGAAAGGCCAAGGTAGAATGTTCTGAATGCTCGAGCTCTTCGGATCCTCCGACGTCACTGCGTCACGCATAGGAATGCTGCGATTACGGACATAGCCACGTGGGCCCGCGATTTCTTCGGGAAGCCATTATCGTTGAATACTGTACGCCGGTGCATCCACAAATGCAAACTTAAGTTATACTGTGCACAACGGAAGCCATACATCAACAAACGACAGCAACGTCGCCGTCTGATATCGGCTCGAGCCCATCGCAATTGGTCCCAAGCACGCTGGAAGAACATATTGTGGTCCGATGAATCAACCTTTACGATTGTTTACGGAAATAATGGACGCCGTACACTCCGTACCAAAAACGAAACAGATATTCCCGCGTGCTACAGGCGTTCGGTACAGAAACCACCGTCTGTCATGGTCTGGGGCTGTATTAGTGGCCATGGAATGGGAGACTTGCACATCTGCAATGGCACCGTCAATGCTGAAGCGTATATACAGATCCTGGAACAAGCTATGGTGCCATCTAAGAGGCGCCTGTTTGGACGACGTCAGTGTATATTTCGACAAGACAACGCCAGACCGCATGCAGCGCGCATAACTTCTGCATGGCTACGTCGGCAGAGCATTCGTATGTTGGATTGGCCCCCTTGCAACCCGGATCTGTCGCCTATAGAAAACGTTTGGCGTATTATTAAACGAAAACTACGACAGCGACGACCCCGGACAGTTGAACAGCTGAAAACCTATATCCAACAGGAATGGGACAGAATTCCGGTTACGGTGTTAGAAAGATTGGTGTCATCGATGCCCAGAAGATTACAGTGTGTCATCAAGAGGAGAGGTGACGCCACACCGTTGTAAACGCCGTGCTGTCCCAACTTTTTTGGGAGTGTGTTGCACGTGCCAAAGAGGAAAACCACCTGTATCTTTCTTTAAGCATATAAGATATGTGATCCCATGCTATAATTTATCGTTTATGTATTGTAATGCGTTGAAATAAACGGCAATACAATAATCCAAACAAATGTGTTGGAGTTCTTCTTATACGTTGCACTGTCCCAACTTTTTTGGAAATGAGTATTGTATATCCTGGCGAGAGAATTGATGAGAGATGTTAGTAATGCAGTGAAACGTATAACAAATAAAAAATTTGCAAAATTGCTCTCTTAATATTTGAACTCTTTCTCTTATTATACCTGAATTGTTATTTATTTTTAAGAGTATTATTCTGTTTTAAATTTTTTAATAATAAAAGGCAATAAAGTTTAATAAACGCATAACTGAAAATTTATTTTTTAAATATACTGTCATACATTTTTTATGGAAGTAATAGTAAATTGTCCGCAAGTTTATCTATCATGTCGCTGGATGGCATAAATGGAAAAGATAGAATTGAACACGTAATCGTTTGTTGAAGAGCGAGCAGCTGCAAATTGTTTAAATACAAAAACACTTTTATTGTACAAAAAGACGAATTAATGGATTGTCTTAGTATATTATTATTTCTGGCACTTTTAGCATCGATGTCATGTTATGGTTTACTAAATTTTTATGTTAAAATATTAATTGTATTTATTGATAATATTTATTGCGTCAAGTAAAGAACTCTTTTTATCTACTTGGATGTCTAGAAAATATTGATATATCAAGCAAATGGCACATGACACTAAAAAAATACAATTTGATGATTTAAATATCAACAGAGTGGTAGCAGAGCTAAGGTTTTGATAGCTTAAAATACAGGAAATCAGCATTGACATTAATATTTTCCCTCTGAACGTTGTTTGTATATTGCAAGGATATGGAGGGTTATCAAGTGGAGATTGAACCCTTGAACGCTAAGAATTATTCAGATTGGAGTATACGATTGGAGTGGTAAGATGAAACCTGAAAATATAGACACGAATACTAATTCAGTCGTTGCATGGAAAGAATGGGAGAGACGAAATGATGAAGCTTATGCAATAATTATGCTGAACGTATCTTGGGAGGAAATGAGAGTGCTCAGAGGAAAATGGGAGAATCTCAGACTGCATTATGCCAGCCAAGATAGGCAGAGACGGTCACGTGTGAAAATCGAACTTGCAGGAATGCGCAAGACAGAATTGGAAACCATTGGCGAATAAATCTCTAGAGCGAAAGGCATATGTAATGAACTGGCTAAAGTGGGTTCAAACACTCCTGATGATGAATTCATCAACTTTTTGATTAATGGGCTGCCACCTAGATATAGTGAGGCTGCTATGGCAATATCAGCTATCAAAGAAATTACCTTAACAGAAGCCAGAGAATTTCTCCTGAGATTGGAACTGAGGCTTATTTTGGAAAGAAAGGATAAAGCATTCCATGCTAACGAAGCTCGAAGGAAGATAAAGTGTTATTCCTGTGATCTAATCGGGCATACCATGAAGGTATTGTCCAAGGTGAAGGATACATCCAGAGATTCTTGGAAGAATAAGGACCAAAATAAGAAGGGAACCCCAACGAGAGCTACGCCTTCTATGAAGCAAAGGCCATTAATAGAAAAACATGAGTCATCTTTGAGAGCATCATCGTGCGAAGATGCATTCTCTGCAACCGTCCTAAAGGGAGCGAATATAAATGAATATGATCACACTTCTACTGACTGGATTGTGGATTCAGCCTGCACTTCACATATGTGTAATACAGAGAATCAACTGAGGAATTTAAGAGAGGATAAATGTCACAGAAACGGCGAGCGGAAAAACAGAGATCATATCTGAAACGAGAAGTTATATCAGAGCTCAGATCAAGGTGAATGGAGAAATGTCTCGAAACTGGATGGATGATGTCCTATATGTTCCAGAGTTGAGGAAGAATCTGCTGTCACTTCTGAAACTGTACACTGGAGTTACAGTTCTTGAATACCAAACCGGAAGGATAATTGCATCAGGCAAATTTAGAGGTAAATCTTTTCACATTCAGATCCAATCAAGGAATGATACAAGGCTGAGAACTGAAGAATGTATGATAACAGCTTTGACCAACAGGTTGCTATGGCATCAAGGAACTTGGACATATTTCGGACTCGTATGTCGATGCAATGGTAAAAGATGACATGCTATATGGTTTGGGAAAATTAAACGAAAGCATAGTGACATGTGACTCATGCTTGGTGTCAAAAATCACAAGAAGACCATTCCCAGATGTAGAAGAACCTCAATCGAATAAAATAATGGAATCACTACACATAGATTTATGTGGCCCGATGCAGATACGCTCTCTGAGTGGAAGTCGATACGCGTTAATCTTAATTGATGACTACATTCGACGTCATTTATTTAATGCAGTAAAGTTGCAGAAAAAATTATAAACAGGATCTTCTACAGAGAAAAACAAACTCGGATGACAACACACACCGATAATGGTAGGGGGTTTGTTAATGAGAAACTGAAAAATTTCTGTGAACAGAAGGGTATACAGATGCAACAGTCCACACCGTATAGTCCTTCAAGCAACGGAATTGCGGAGAGAGTAGTTAGAACGATTACGGATATGGCAAGGACGTTACTAATTTGAGGTCAAATTCCGAAGAAATTTTGGGCAGAAATATTGTCAGGTTTTTAATGTTTTTTATTCAAATAGGTAGAAGCACAATTCATTGGAATTTATCAAAACAGAACATAGTAACACTTTCAAGTATGGAAGCCGAGCTAGCGAGTGTTTGCAAAACAGCATGTGGAACTCAATGGATCATAGAACTTCTGACCGAACTTAATCACGCATGTGAAACGTTCATTCCTTTCCTTTTCTTTGGTGATAGTCATGCAGAATTGGCAAAAAAATGTGCACGAAACTGTAAATCCACCCATTTGGGTGACTTTCGGTGTGATGAAACCAGTAGATATTCATACAGATAATACAGCTTTAATTGACTGGGTTAAAAATCCAAAAATAAGTCGTAATAGTAAACAATTTAATCGTAAATATTTCTTCTTAAAGGTGTAAGTGTCTAATAGTCTTTTAACATAGTTTATAGCTAAACTGGAAAAAATGAAGCAGACATCATGACAAAGAATCTATGTACGGTGGCATTTCAAAGACATCGTGAAAGTTTGATGTTATGCAACCATCAACCAGATGAGGTACCTGCGCACAATTTAAAGGCGGGAACTGATGGAAGTAAGAGTAAATTGTCCGCAAGTTTATCTATCATGTCGCTGGATGGCATAAATGAATAAGATACAACCACGGTCTATAGATATTCATGGTCATCGAGCTCCATTGTTAAAATGAAGCTAAAGTTTTTAGCTCACGGTAGGGCAGGAACTCTATTGAAAAGTGGCGCTGCATGTACAATCTGCCCAACTCAACACCTCCTAAAGAGATAGCCTCTGCACGGAAACGTCATACATTGTTTCATCATCATAGTAGTGCATTGTTATTCGTATTTCTACCAATAATAAGCCCTGAATTTGCACTACTGTGATGATGTAACAATGTATGACGGTTTCCGTGCAGAGGCTTTCTCTTTAGGAGGTGTTGCCCAACTGCAGCGCCACCCTATCGGTAGACAGAAACTTTACTTTCGTATTCAGTTTCAATGAAAATCTCGATCGCAGGTTGCAGTCGGGAATACTGCGTTCTATGCGGCACCTAGCGCGATCTGTTTTCCTTAGCTTCTCGAAACAGTGGAAAATGGCCGAAGCTCGATGACCATGAATCGTGGATACAACTGAACACGTAATCGTTTGTTGAAGAGCGAGCAGCTGCAAATTGTTTAGATACCAAAATACTTTTAATATATAAAAAGACGAATTAATGGAATGTCTTGGTAGATTATTATTTCTGACACTGTTAATATCGATGTCATGTTATGGTTTACTAGATTTTTATGTTAAAATAATGATTGTATTTATTCCTTATATTTATTATGTCAAGTAAAGAACTCTTTATTATCTACTTGGATGTCTAGAATATATTGATATATCATACCATTTTCTCTCTCTCAAGCAAATGGCACATAACACTAACAAAATACAAGTTGATGATTTAAATATCAACAATTTTAGATTTTATCTTTTTGTAAATAAAAGTTAACAGGAAAATAAGCTTGGAGCCAAAACAGCTGTGTCGCCATCATGCGGTGGAACATAGGGAACTACATAGTTAAATTACTTCCCTTCTATGATTATGGTTCAACTGAAGTGCAATTTTAAGAAAGTGAAGAAATGGGGGACATTTTTTCTTGCCAAAATAGTGACGAGAGGAAAAAAGTTTAAAAAGTCAGGTCATGTACATGATGACACAATTTTTCCCTGATGGGGTAATTACAGGAAAATGTTTGCCACAGATGAAAGTAAATCAGGGGAGCTACATTATAAAATTTTTTTAAATAAATCTGAACCAATATTTAACAAGTGAAAAATATTGCATATACAAATTAATAATTAAATCGATTATATTTCAAATTGATAAACACAGATACAAATTTTGTAAATCATGTAAAATCATATTTGAGTATAGTTTTGTAATCTTCATTTAAATTGATATAGTTTTGCTGTTTATTTTATTGAGCAAAATCGCGATTAATCCCGTTTTCTCAATATTTTCTTGAATATCATTAAAGAAACAAGAGGGGAGCTCTTGTTTTAGCGCGGTCGTTTTTTTTTTTCTTCGATTCTAGAGAGCTCCAAATCTGAGACACTTAGCTTAGAAAGAAAGTAAAACATATGCTCACCAGGTTGTTGAAGCACGTGAGTAGCATTAGAGGGGAAGCTGGAGGAGGATGAATGCAGATACCTGATTATTGGCTATTTCTTTTCCTTCCTCTATCCTTTTTATTTTTCTATCTTAACTTGTAAGATAACGGGAGAGGTCAAGAGAGAGCTAGTTCTCCACAGAGGAGAAGAGGCAGATGAAAAGGTGTACTTGATAATTCCATGGATTCTTTATTCATTAATGAAAAACACCTGTGAACAGTAGATAGCAAATTATATGGACATCCGACCACACAAGAGTAATTCCCTCCACATCGTTTTCCTGACATTTTCTATGTATTTTGTACAGGCCTGCCCAATTCGCGCTGAGGAGGCTGGCATCGGTGCACCTCCAGATCTTTTTCATTCCATGACCGGAGTGCGCCACCAGTATAAAGAACTACACTGTCTTGAAGCGTATTGGATTATTCTATTACGCATATCTTGACCCACTGCGTTGCCTCGAACCTTGTTGTCGTGTAAATGATTGGCCGGAAATTGCAGTTTGCATTTAAAGAGGGGAAAGTTATGACGTAATGTTCTCCAATAGTTCCAGAATATATGTCACTTCTATGACTTCCGGTGCGGTTTTTTCCTTTCGTCCCAACCATTATGGTGCCTGGTGCCAATGTCTATTTCATTAAAAAATTATATACGACCAAAAAAAGAGATCGCCTTTTATAAATTGTACACATTTTACTTCAGTCACTTCAAACGCATTTATTATTCTTAATTCTGCTAACATATAGTTAGCCCATCATATTGTATTTGCATTTTTCATATTGACCCAACTTTTATGGAAATGAGTATTGTATAATAAAAATTTTGTTTATATGCCAAAAATTATAGTGACCTTTACGTCACACTTTAAATACGCAAAATATTGGCTAATTTGTTTGCTTTAAAAAATATTTGAATTCTAATTTTTTAATTTTGGAACAAAGTATTGGATTATATTTATTTAATTATGAGAATTTTGCTTTGATACGATTATTTTGAATTACGAGCATATTTCAAAAGTTCGTAAACTGAGCTATCGCTATAGTTGTTTGCTCTCTAAATGGGTGGCGTTCCTGCTTTTTTGCCCCTAATATGGCGATTTCAGCTTCTCCGCATTGGCTTTTCTTGAGTTGAACGGTGGAAGTAGGGCACAATAGCTCTGCTTATTTCTTTACTCGGTAGAGGAGTCTCCTGGTTGAAGGAGGAAATGCAAGGGTGTGATGAAAGCGGGAAAACGGAAGAGCGCGTGGTTCGCGCTTTACACGAGGTACGGTCAGGGAGGAGGGAAGGGGTACGGTCATAGCCTAATCAAAACAATTTTAACAACTCTACACCAGAGCCTTTGTTGTTGCTCTTGACTGTAAACGTCATAAAATCGTCATCACGACAGTGGCGGCCTGCTGCATATTTTTTTAACATTGGGGATATTGTAGAAAGGGAGTGCCTCCAAACAAAATTTGGCTAACTATCAGGCCAAGCAATGCTTCGGTATTATAATATATGAGCGCCTTTTAAAAATCAACTAATGAAGCCCATCTTTTGACTTTTCTACGAACTGTACTAAGCTGAGCATATATCAAAACCTTTAAATTAAGATATCTTTTTTTTTCTCGTGAGCTGATTTTGATGAAATAAAGCCTATATGTTGCCTGAAGCTACGCTAAAGTTAACTGTTAAAACCTCATGAAAATTCGAGTAGTTTTGGAGATTAGCATGTTCAAACATACAAACAGACAGAAAAAGTTTTTAAATATGGTCTTTTTGTATTCTGTTACACTCCCTACATCACCCGCAATCAGATTTGGGCTAATAATTTCAATGTACAGACACGACGGTTCTACAGTTTTATTATATGTATAGAAGAAGTTAGATAGATAGATAGATAGATAGATAGATAGATAGATAGATAGATAGATAGATAGGGTAAAGATAGAACAACAACTTCTTAGGAAAAGGCACTTGATGTTTCTTTATTTTTTTTTGTTTCACTAAATTATATTCTTCTAAAAATCTACAAAATTTAAATTCATGTAATACACTTTCCATGTCCTTATTATAATAATATCTGCATTTATATTATCTATACATATAAGAAAACTGTAGCCGATCCGGTGCCCGTACATAGAAAATATTTAAGAATATCTCATGTGACAGGTTTTACTAACACTACCCGAAGCCAAAACAATCATTTCTGGAATTGTTGTCGCTTTGTCTGTATGTTTGTTTGTTACCTCATCACGCAAAATCTACTACACGAAAATTGACGCGGTTTTGATAGTCGCATTGTTTTAGGTGTAACTTAAAATACAGTGTACGTTTTAACGTGATACGCCATCTAGAAGCCGAGTTCTATTCTTAACTCTCTTAAGCTGGTAGTTGAATAAAAGCTGACATGCAGTCAATGTATATTTTACTTTACAAAACAAACAACTACGTGACAACATATTATGCGTTCAGCAACAAAGATATAGCATTAGCTGACGGCTTTGTTAAATTGTACGATCGTTTAAGTGCATTGTTAAGTTTAGATTGTAGCCAATCTCATGCAAAATCGACTCTTCAGTAAAACTCTGGATTACTAAAGTACGGCAATTATCCTTCCCAATGTTCGCACATAATATAGGTTGTTGATTGGTTGGTTTGAGGTCAAGTGATTTTTTTTTTCACCCAACTTTGGCCCAGACATATATCTATATACAGGGTAAATACAAAAGTCTGAACCCCCCGTTTATTTTTTGAACCGAAGCAGATATGTCAATTTTGATGAATTCAATGAATAGGAAGTTGTGGGTTGCCTATCCCATGGTGCACTTTTCATCATCCCAAATATATAAATTAGGAAACATTGAAAATTTATCTCAAAAATCGTAAGGGATAGAGAAAAAAATCCAATTGCAAACTTGTTCAGCATAAAAAAACAAACAAAACCAAAAAAAATCATACAAATCAGACCAACCAATCAACCACAATCACGTGGTGAACTTTTTTTAGCTTACAAACAGTCCCACTGCACAAGGAAAACTGAATGTTGATATTTCCACCATGTAAAACATGCAAATCAAAAAATTAACATAAAATACCATACTCACATTCACTTTCATGCGGAGAAGCAAATAAAAGGCAAGTTTCAGCACACAGAAGACAGGAACAATTCCAGGATTGCAAGCTACACTGTTTCGGAAATGGTCAAAAGCTACACGTGATTGCGGGTGATTGGTTGTTCCGATTTGAATGATTTTTTTTGTTTTGTTTGTTTTTTTATGCTGAACAAGTTTGCAATTGGGTTTTTTCCCCTATCCCTTATGGTTTTTGAGATAACATTTGAATGCGTCCTAATTTGCATATTCGGGATGATGAAAAGTGCACCATGGGATAGGCCACCCACAACTCTTTATTCATTGGATTCATCAAAATTGATATATCTGCTTCGGTTCATAAAATAAAAGGGGGGGGTTCAGACTTTTGTATTCACCCTGTATATAAAGAAGGATGTTTGTTTGTTTGTGGGTTTGTTTGTTTGTTTGTTTCTTATGCAAATCTACAGTTTTATTCCGATCTTCATGAAATTTTGCATACTTGGCCTTCAAACCATAAGGAAGGTCACTGTCTACCTCAGATATCGGAAAAATAATATTTATCGATAAAAAATCGATATTCATGGTTATGTAAGCGCATATTGTTTAGAAATATCTCATGAACAACAATGAAAGGAAAAGTTTGTGCAACAATAGTTATCAACAATGTTGTCAACACGCAATTCACACTACGCTCGGACCAGCAACAGATATCTCATGACGAACAATGCAAGGCAAACTTTGTGCAACAATAGACCCGTCGTGTTCGCATCAACAATGATCTCAATGCGCAATTCACCAATAAAAATAAGCACAAAATTATTCAAAGAATTATAACAATGAACATAAAATGATGATGCAATGACAGGACATTCGTTTCCAAGAATTATTAATAATGAAAAGGAAATAGATGCAATAGACGATATAGATAGGGCAGTCTCTCTCGATGAGGCAAAGGTAGTACACATGTCTTTCTTCAGCTCCCTAACAAGCGTTCAGACGATTGGGAAAAGTGTGTGTGTTTCTTTGTGTATGTGTGTGTGTTTACCTACAAGCGAATTTTTTACTGTAATAATTCTAAGCATTTTTATATGTTTATTTTTAAGATATTGCAAAAATTATTGTAATTTTTTGAGATTGTTCTGTTTACCTACAATTGTAAATATCCCGGGCAACGCCGGGTACCTTTGCTAATTGTATATATATATATAAAGAAGGATGTTTGTTTGTGGGTTTGTGGGTTTGTTTTTGGGTTTGTTTGTTTGTTTATTATAGAAATCTACAGTTTTATTCCGATCTTCATAAAATTTCGCATACATGACCTTCAAAGCATGAGGATTGTTGACCTACCTCAGATTTCGAAAAAATAATAATTATTGATATAAATATCGATATTCATTGTTATGGCAGGGCATATTATTGAGAATTATCTCATGGCCAACAATGTAAAGAAAAGTTTGTGCAACAATCGGTATCAACAATGGTGTCAACACGCAATGCACCAACACTATGCAAGGATCAACAATATATGTCTCATGACCAACAATGCAAGGCAAAGTTTGTGCAATATAGAATTCAATGCATAGAATTCCTGTTATTCAGGCTTTTCTTAGAAGAGAGAATTCTTAGTACTTAACAATTTCATGAAAATCTTTAAAAATAATCAGTAACTGGAGATAATAAGTTAGCAGACAATTGAGAAAGAGTGAAAGACGATAGAGGAAACACTCCTTTAGCTCCGTGCTGTATTGAGCAAATGGTAAGCAAGTAAAAGGAAGAATTGGCGACCGCTAGACTACACAAAGTGATAAATGGCCAATTTTTGCTTCAAGACATCGAAAGAAGAAAGGAAATTGCAATAACATCAAGTGTACATCTAAAGTAAGATTACGTGAGTAAAATATTTTTTAGTCTAGAAAGCATCCTTGGAAAGGTCCATCCATTCTGAGCCTTTAAAAAATTTTTTTCGGTAAATCAAGTCCGGTATATCACTTAGAATGGATTTTTTCAGTGAAGAGGTATATTCCTGTCTTTCGGATTTTTCTTAGAATGGATAGTCCCTTCCCTCTATATTGTAGTGATTGAGTTATTATTTAACCAATTTGAAGGTTCAATTTAGCTTTTTGAGTTTGTTCTGTTTACCCACAAGCATAATTATCTCGGGCAACACCAGGTCCTCTGCTAGTCTATGTATATATAAAGAAGGATGTTTGTTTGTGGGTGGGTTTGGTTTTTATACAAATTTACAGTTTTATTCCGTTCTTGATAAAATTTTGCCTACTTGAACATCAAAGAATGACGAAGGTCACTGTCTACCTCAGATTTCGGAAAAATAATAATTATTGATATAAATCGATATTCATGGCTATGGCAGGGCATATTAATGAGAAATATATCAAGACCAGCTGCGCAAAGCATAGTTTGTGCAACAATAGGTATCAACAAGGGTATAAACACGCAATGCACAAACATTCTGCACGGACCAACAATATATCTCTCATGACCAACAACGCAAGGCAAAGTTTGTGCAACAATAGGTATTAATAATGGTGTCAACACGCAATTCACACAAAACTCGGACCAGCAGCAGATATCTCATGACCAACAATGCAGGGCAAAATTTGTGCAACAATAGGCCTGTTGTGTTTTCATCAACACTGATATCAACGCGCAATTCACTAATAACAATGATCACATAATGATGATGCAATGATAAAGCAATCCTTTCCAAAAATTATAACAATGAACTTAAAATGATGATGCAATAAGGATAAGTTTCAATTTGTAACAATGCATGTTATTCAGGTTTTTTCTTCGAAAATAGTTCTTAATACTTAATAATTTCTTGAAAATCTTTAAAATTGATCACAAACTGGAGATGATAATGAAAAGTTAGCAGACTATTGAGAAAGAGTGAAAAGACGACAGAGGAAGCACTCCTTTAGCTTCCTGCTGTATTGAGCACACGGGAAGCAAGTAAATAGAAAATTCAGCGACCGCTAGAGTACACAAAGTGATCATTGGCCAAGTTTTGTTTCAACACATCGAGAGAAGAGTGAAAATTGCAACAACATCAAATGTACATCTGAAGTAAGATTACGTGAGTAAGAATGAGACGGAGATGGCAAGGCAAACAGGCACTTCGACGTCAAGACTGGTAGAACGTGCGTCTGGACGAACCTCGTCTTGACAAACATCGAGGTGATAAAACGAGAGTGATTGCCACGGCGGGCGATGCATTTGGTAATTACTATCTGCCAGCGACGAGAGTCCATATTCGGTAGAAAGGGAAACACATATCCCAGCACTGTAATTTGCTCACACTACGATAGTGTGACGTTCATTTCCCAATAGCGATGCCTTTAGACTTGACGAGATTGATGGAACTTCCCATCTAAGTTCTAAAGAAATTGAAGGATTCTTTATAGATGCCCAGGGAATACGGATCAGATGCAAATAGCACTACGTCGTCAGCATAAGCCAGCGTACGGATGTTGGTGGTAGCAGCTGGCAAATCATACCCCCGGACATCTGAGTGGTAATTAAAATGTTGCAATACTGGCTCTAAATAGAATATATATAAGAGGGCAGAGATTGGACACCCCTGCCTGACGCCTTTGGACAGTTCGAAGAAAGGCGAGTTGGAGCCTTTAATCACCACACATGATGTGGCAGAAGCATAGAGTGCTGAGATAATCGTAGCAAATTTCCGAAGATGAAGATGGTGAAACACTTGGAAAAGAAACACGTGATTCACCTTGTCAAAGGCCTTTTCCTGGTCAAGACTAAGGACGGCGAGAGTCTGACGACACACACATGCTTCTTCCATAACACATTTGATGGTAATCAGTTTGTCGGACATCCTGCGAGATTGAATGGAACAGGACTTCGCCGGATCGAAAAACTCATCGGCGAAACTTTTGAGCCGTTGTTGGAGAACACCAGTGAAGACCTTGTAATCTGTGTTAAATAGAGTAATAGGCCTCCACTGGGTGAAGAGTTCAGGATTCGGTACCTTGGGCATCAAGGTGATTCTCCCCGCGGTGAAGTCCGACGTGATGGAGGAAGGGTCCTTGAGTATCGAATTAAAAACTTGCACCAGGAAAAGCCCAAAAAGTTTCCAAGTCGCATTGAAGAACGAGTACGTGATGCCATCTAATCCAGGGTTGGACTGATGACGGCCATCCATCGACAGAAACTTCTTAACTTCATCTTCGGTAGAGGAAAGAGTATTTGACAGGTCAGCGTCAGCAGTAAAAGGTCTAAGTGCCTTGATCCACTTCATCATGGCGTCGGATGGAAAGACTGCGTGACCAAAAATTCATGAAAAGTGAGAGTGGGAGGCAGACCAGATGTCAGAGTCAGTTTCCACTGTCCTATTTTCCACTATCAAATGATGACACCTTTTCTTATTGGTGCGACACCTCTCCTCTGCGAACGCAGCTGACGACATTTGGCAGACGTCAGATGCCCAGGACAGTTTGGCCCTGATGAGAAGATGGTGCCGATTGTGTCTAGCGGCGTCCAACCAAATTTTTCTGAAAAAACGATGGATTTAAAAGAAAGCCACAAAGCTAGCGATGAAGGCAGTTTGTGAAGAATTCTTTCAACAAACCGATCGAACATTCCCTTGTATTTATCGATGTCAAGTAGAGAAACGTTTAGATACCTATTGTTCGAAGTAGGGTGTGACTTACCAAGTGAGCTGGTAGTCACGTGTGTCTGGCAGAGGGGGATTGTATGGAGATTAAAAGGGTCTTAGCTGTATGTTTAGAGTTTGGCTTTATGTATGTTATTGTCAGGTAGTAAGAGGATTCAAGTGCGTTTGGAGCAATTGTCTTGTGTGTATTAGTCGTACTGAAAACAGTGATTCAATTCGTAAATGGGATGTTTTTGAGTAAATAAAGTGCTTGTAGAAATGGTTTTGCATGTTAATTTGTTGTTTGTGCGTATCCGTATTGTTGTGGCTGTTGTTGTTGTTTACATTGTTGCGAGAAGTGTGAATATTTCGTGTGTGTGCTGTGTTGGTGGCTGCAATTGTTAGCGTCAATTTCTTAGAAGATAAACGCAGCCTCCTATAAAGCATTGTTGTGTGAATTTCGGAGAATAAGTGCTTGTGCGTGAATGTTTTTTGTTGCGCGTGTTGTTTTTTTTTTACAAGAAATTGGCATTCCAGCGTCGACTTCGACTTCTGGACAATGTGGATATATTTTGTGTTGAAAAATAACATCCATTTTTTTTTCAAACACGATGTTCAGGAGTTCGGACTGGAACGATATGGTTCGATAATTGTATTTAATTATGTTATCGTACAATGACTAAGTATGATTTTTTTAGTTTATTTGATCTGTTGGATTTTTTTTGAGATGAATAATTTGCCCAGTTATGTTGCGAGGGCCATCGAAGCGAGCGAAGACTAGGCGCAATGGAGCTGCGGCGATGACTGATGCTACGGAATGGGAGAGTGATGACTTCGCCTGATGTGCGTATTGTGGAGTGTGAACATATCGATAACCTGAAGTGGCACGGTAACATTTAAGTGAAGGGAATCACAGTGTCACAACTAAACGTAAGCAGAGTGATAATACTATTTAGTGAACAGGAGGGAAAGGCGGTAGACACATAATTGATAATAATTTAATTTAAATCGTTGAAAAGGGGGTATACCCAACTGACATCGGGCATATTGTAAATAATGATTTTTACAAGAAAAACAAAAATCAGCCACTGGCTTATCCAACGTGACAAATCCACATACAAGGGTCTGGTAATATTTTTTTCAAAAATTAAAATGAAATATCTTCTTTCGGTGAAAGACTTCTTCCGTAAGCGAACGAGTCACGATGCTAATGCTGAACCTGAGCAGTAGCGCATCTGAACGTCGACTCCAAAAACGAATCCTTCCATACGTCTTAATCTAAGGTTGGCTCCGATTCGTAGTCCTTGTTGCAAAACATGGCCGGGCTAGGTTGAGGCCACCCCCTGAGGATTTCCTTTTTCAGATACGTCTGCGGGAATGGAGAAGAACGTCTCCTTATTCCAAAGACTTTCGTGGAAGGTTGCTAGTGGAAGAAAATAACAAGTAAAAATTAACGGCCAGTTAGTTATTCTAATGAAATCACAAAATCCAAACACATTCACACAACAATAAATGAAAGAGTCTGAAAGTTCACTACCAAACGCAGCAACGCGGCCTACCAAGCGCGGTAGCACGACTAGGGCCCTGGCAATACTACTGGACGCTAAAGGCACGCATATATTGCTTAGCGGCTCCTTCCTCTCCACTTTTGAAGTAAATGGGCAGATGGTATTGCCTCCACAGAATTAAGATCTAAAAAGATCTTACAGGTGGCATTATGCTACACCCAACGTAAAAAACTTGAAAAACACCTCTAACGAGGCAACATGAACTTGGCCCACAGCTTTCGCTGGTCGGAAGCTAACTCCCGACACCTACCCGCTTTGGCCATCCGGGTAGGCACTGAAGGTCGCAATTGCCAACTTCCTCTGTATTGAAGCTAAGGCAGATGGTTTTGCCTCAGCGAACACCTCATAAGATCCTCAGATCCCGGAGGAATTGAAGACGGCTGCTCATTGTTGATAGTCAATTGAGGACCGATGTACATACTCGGATCTTCATCAGTACTTGCAACCTCCTCCATCTGTGCTTCTGCTGTGTCTAACAAACGCATGTCTCCAACCGCAGGGACAGAAGGGGAGACTCGCCGGGAAGTACCATCTTGCTCATCTAAGTTGTTTGGAGATGACGGCAAAGCAGTATCGGCTGATTCTTCCACAAGAGCACCCTGTGGGCATTGATGGTTCCTGCCCACTAGACGATTACAAAAGTCACAACGTCGCAATAGAGGGCACTCCCTCTTAATATGGGTGCTCTTGCGACAGTACCAACAACACCTTCTCATGCCCCTGTACATAACATAAATTCTCTCCCCATGCATAACTATGGAGTCGGGGATCTCTCTCTCTAGCTTCATATCCAAGAATACATCTCCGCTTTGGAGACCAGGCGTGTCTGAATGATCTGGGCGATACATCTTGTAAATTTCACCGAATTCCCGAAAATACCTAGTCACATATTTATCTGATAACAGGGGATAAACCCCTTTAACATTAACCACCAAATGCATTGGCTCTGCCAGGAAAAAAATTCACAGTGGTGTCACCCACCTTCACAAAATTAGCGGCGATGAAACGTTCCGCAATATTCCTGGACTGACATAGCATCCGAGCTTCCGTAGCAGATAACTTCTGCAAGCAGATGAACGACGGCTTCTCAGACAGCAATTTCGGAGCTATGCCCGTCTTGGCATAAATGGCCTTCATCACGTCGCATACGGAGTAGCGCCCGTCAAAGGTAAGTAGCAGAAGATGATGGCGATGGTCGGGCCGTGAACACCCAAGACAAGCCTGGGGTCACGCAAACCGACAAAAGTAACAATCGAGAAAATAAACAAAGTCACTCACGTGAAAAGTCCAGTGAAATCCAGTGAAAATCCAGTGAAAAGTCTAATCCGGGTAAATGTCCACACACACACACACACACACACACACAAGTCCAGTAGAAAATAAATCCTTTCACACGGGAACGAAAAATTTAATTCCAATGGCTCCTTCTTCTCGGACGAGACTGAAGTTTGCAATTGCCGCTGGTTCGAATTACACTCGATATCCCTGACGGTGTCTACAAATTCGTTCACAGCTGGGCTATAGGTCCCTTGTTGAACAGCGCCGCTTTCGGGGTCGGTCGAGTCGAAATCCTCAATCTTGGCTCGTGAATTGCGTTCCAAAGTTTCGATTCCCAAATTGGTTATTTCCGTTGTGTGAACGAAAGGGTCGTTGACCTGTGAGAGGGACTTCCGGTCACCCTTGTCGGACGTCTTTACCTCCGCGAGGATTCCGGGCAGAATTGAGCCTTGTAGTTGGGAATCTCCGTTCATTAACCGTCTAGAGGAGAATAAAAGTTTATCTGGCTCGTTGCGATAGAACGTACGAGTATTGTAGCCAACTCCGTCTCTATCTAAAGTCTCTAAGTTGATTGCTCCAAACGTCGCCGACGAAGTGCACTTAACTCTAGCCTTACCGGCATAACGAGCTTTTCCGCTGCTATCTGGAACTCGCCTTAATTTCCAGCTGTTGCTCCTTGCTTGGTATGCACTCGCCGTTCCTTGCTCGGTGCGTCCTCTTGGCTTTTCATCACCATTCGCCCTCACGTCGGGCTTCGTCTTTTTCGCAGCCCAAGAGCGGTTCCATCCTCTCTCGCTCAAATCATTTTTCTTCTCCCCTTTCCTTTCCAAATTTCTCCCGTCGAAAACTTCTATTTTCTTCTCCTCCAATGAGGGAACGACCCGATCTCTCCTCTTTCGACCTACTCTATCTCCTTTCCAAGGGGTCGGCTTTTTCTTCGCCTTCTCTTTCTCCATTTCTTCTGCCGCCTTCCATTGGGTCGTTGCTCTGATGTCATGAAATGCGGAGAATCTCCTTTTTCCTTTATTGTCACCTCATTCACACTCTCCAATCTCTGCCAAAACCGAGGTGACATTTTCCCGCCACTAAACCCGCGACGAAAAACTCGCTTTTTCGTTTGCGGGTTTTTCTTCACTTGATTAGCTCGCTTCTCTTCTTTCTTCCACTTTTTCTTCTGTCTTTTTTTCCGACTAGTTGTCTGCAGATGGAGAAGATCACCGCTTCCTTCAGCATCTTCTTCTCACTCTCTCTGCTTTCGGAAATATCTTGATAGGGCATCGGCGAATATGTTTCTTTCCGCCCTAATATAAGCCAACTCCACCGTCAACTCCGAGAGCCCCTGCAGTGCTTGCGCTTGAAACCTGGACAGCCTTTTCTGCTTCAACAGCCTCGATACCGCCTGGTTATCAGTATAGATAATAGTGGGCACCTGCTGGATGTAGTGCCTCCAACACTACGCAGCGTGTGTGACTGCCAAAAGCTCTCTTTCATAATTGGAGTGCTCTCCTTCTTCTCTCCTCCACTTCCTGGATTCAAATGCCACCGGAAATAATTTACCGTTGTACATCTGTAGCGCCACAAGCCCAATCGCCACTTCTGACGCATCACACAAGACGTGTAGCCTTTTTTGTGGGCAGAAAATCTTCAGGATTGGAGGATTTATTAAGGCAGTTTTCAGCGTTTCAAATGCCTTTTTCCTTTCCTTGTTACAGTGAAAAGGTTCCTCCTTTCGCAAGAGTTGAAACAAAGGCTCAGCTATATCGGAGTATCTTGGTATGAATGCCCGGTAAAATTGTACCGAACCTAAAAATCCCCGCACTTGCTTTAGCGTCATTGGCAAGGGCCACTTCCTAATCGCCTGTGTTAACACCTCGTCGCATGCCCTTCCTTCGCCATTAAATTTGTAGCCCAAATATTTGACCGTTCGTACGCCGAACTTACACTTGGAGATCTTTAAGTACCACTTGTTCCTACTTAGCCTTTGCAATACCTCTTCCGTTCTTTTTTTTAACTGCTCCTCTGAATCCGCGTAAACCAAAATATCATCGAAGTCTGAGACCGTGCTTTTTCCACTTAGACCCTCAAGCATTTCGTTAAGAGCTTGGGCAAACGTTGACGCGGCTCCTTTTAGACCAAAGGGCATCACTAATGATTCATATAGTCCAAACTTGGTCTTAAATGCCGTAAACTGGACGTGTTCTTCGTTCATACGAATTTGGTGGTAAGCGTCCATTATATCCAATTTGGTGAACCATTTCGCTCCTCCTAATTTGTCTATCAATTCATCAATACGAGGTACGGGATATCTGTTATCTCTCGTTATCTGGTTTATTTTTCTAAAGTCGATGCACATGCGCAGCCCTCCATCCTTTTTCGTTACAAAGAGGATGGGGGATGCGTAACTAGAGGTAGAGGCTTTTATTAATTTTTTTTAAGTAACTTACTCAGGGTGGCTTCTACTTCTTTTTCCTCTTCCGCTGATAAACGATATAGCGGTGCGTTAACCGGCAAGGCCCTTGACGTGACCTCTACACTATGTTGCACTCCCCGTCTAGGCGGTAATCCAGCAGGCAACTCGTCTGGAAATAGATAGAAATATTTTTTAATTAATTCCTGATACCCCTTTGGGATACTAGTTAACGCTTGATTAAGATTGTTGTAGGCGCACGCACATTGCTTTTTGATAAATATGGCAAAGGCTGGCGTATCTGGTTCCTGCGTTATTACATGCAGGAACTCCACCGCTGATATTTCCTGTATATAGTCATTATTATTTTTCCATTTTTCTAGGTATAACTTTTTCTCTTTCTTTTGTATGTAGCACTCCTTCGACGACCATTTCACAATAGGGTTTTCCTTTTGGAGCCAGGGTACTCCTAACACCATATCATAGTTTTTTATCGGTAGCACATTAAAACTTTCTTCACCCGCATAACGACCACTTCGGAATCCTATTTTCTCTGTTTCTCCCGCTATGTTCCATTGTTGGCCGTTTATGAACGCCGCTTGTCGACCTGCCTCATTTGGGTGCACTTTGGCACCGATTTTAGTTGCAAACCCCTTATCCATAAAATTTTCTTCAGCTCCCATATCCACCAAAAATTTTACTGGCCATTGACCTATTCGTCC